>CM033722.1:53770832-54113337 GCA_019671005.1 Hibiscus mutabilis | reverse complement strand
AGGATGGATGAACCATTGTTATATAATCCAATAATTAACGTAGCTTTCACCTTTGCCATAAAAATATAAAAGAACGGCTCACTATTCTTAGCCACATGTGTGTAGTAGTAAGTAGGGCCACAGCCAGCACTTTGTCGAAAGAAGGCAAATTTGAAACGAATCGTAGAGGAATCCAAGTGTTGGTATTTACTTTTCAAAAGAATGATTAATTAAACTTTACTATAATTTTTCTAATCAAATAATTTCTTTTCCCATTTGAGCTTGGCTGGCTGAACTCAAATTACTCCGTGAACCTCTCTAATAAGTAATAATATAACATATGCGCCATATAATATCCAATTTAGGCTATTTTTTTGCGGTTGGTCTGATGACTTGGTCTCGCTTTAATTATATATAATACGCATGAAAAGAACATAATTTTGAAGCTTAAAACACAACTCTCTAAGTTTTCCTGAAGCACTGTAAAAGAGGAAGACAGGAAGCAACTTCATAGTTTCCCACATTGAGCTGATTTTTTCCATTTTGGGTAAAAAAATCACAGGGTCGCTTTGTAATTCTACCTTTTTTTCAACCATAAAATTCAAACTTTAAGTTTACTTCTTCTTCTTACTTATCGAATTTAATACCTCTCTATTTAATAAAAAAAATATAGCCTGCTTTGTTAATTCGATCCAATAAATATTGATATGATAAATTGAACAAGAGTTACTGTTTATTGTATCTCATGGTCACGGACAGTTTGTTGGATTTGGTTTAGTCTAAGCTTTAGAAAGCCCATACAATAATAAGGCCCAATACTGCATTATCTATCCAAACGGCGCCGTCCCTCCTCCACCGGTAAAACGAAGATCTACACTGCCCTCTTTGTATTCGTCTTTCCCAAAATTTCAGAGTTCCAACCATAACCAAGCCAAGTCAAGTCAAGCTCTCTTTGGTAATATTTCGAAAACACTGCCATGGCTATGCAAACTGGAGTACGCTTTTCGAAGATCTTGATCCTAGCTGGTGCAGGTAGCTCTCAGACTCGCTTTCTTACTTCAATCATTCTTTTATTCTTATTGTTTTGATTTTGACTTTTTTTCGGTGTCGTTTATTTTATCTTCAGGTTACACCGGTACGATCCTTCTCAATAACGGTAAATTGTCGGATATATTGGGTGAATTGCAGGTTAGTCTGGATCGTTTTTTGTTTATTTCAATTTGTTTGTTTCTCGCTGCCGTCTCTTTGATATTTGGGTACTTTGAATTTGTTTTGATTGGCTACGTTTCCAATTCTGTTCTTTGTAAATTGTGGCTTTTAAAAAAAATTGGTGGTGGTTTCGCAGTCACTGGTGAAGGGACTGGAAAAATCTGGGGAGCAAGCTGATGATTCAGATGCCCTTCTGGCTCAGGTATTATTATGATAAAATAGAACTTAAAGTTTAATTCTTTTCGTTGTAAAATTGATTTTTTTTTATTAATTTGTAGGTGCGTCGTTTGTCAACGGAGATCAGGCAATTGGCCTCAGCACGACAGATAACTGTTTTGAATGGGGATTCCGGCGGTATTTTCTTAATTATATTTGTTTAAATAGTTGCTCGCTTAGAACCATAAATGTCTAACCAGTTTATAGTTGTATTACCGAGCTTAGATGAATCATTTTCTAAGTGGATGTGATTTGGCTGTCTGCTTTTTGTTGATTTGGCAGGTATGTTAAGCCCGTTTGTTATACCAGCTGCTACATTGGGGGCATTGGGTTATGGTTACATGTGGTGGAAGGTATGCCATGATTTAATTGATTACTGATATGGTTTCAATTATACAATGAAGAATTAACCATCATTTTTGTATGAAATAAATCCCTTGATTCTTGCCTTGTTTGTCACATTTTCATTTCTTTGTGATACAGTTCTTTTTTATTCTTTTGTCGCTATGTAGAATTAGTATCTTGTGTTCTACAAAAGAAAGTCCCTTGTCCCTTTTGATTTTTTTTTTTTTGCATCCACAACATTAATGTCTTTCAAGGAAAATAAAATAGATGCTTTTGCATATTGATATTAACTTTTTCTACAATTAGCTGTATTTCTCTTCAGTAACGATGTATGCTTCGTAATTTTACTAGTTTGCTCCCTTCTTTTCCCCATAATTACTAGGGCATTTCATTCTCTGATCTTTTCTGGGTCACGAAACACAATATGGCGATGGCTGTGGAGAACTTAACGAAACATCTGGATTCTGTCTCAGATGCTCTCTCTGTAAGTTTATGCTCTCTTCATTGCTTTTTCTTACCATGGTTTTGGCTTAAATGCTTCACTGAAGCAGTTTTCTGCAAACCAAAATGTATTACTTGCCTTGAAGTTCCTTTTTTCATTAAATAAGGATTTGGCTATGTTAACGAAAAATTGCCTTTTAATTAATTCCATATTTTGTAAGATGAGTAGAGACCGAAAAACTTTGGGCATAAACTTTCTTAAAAAAGTTAAAGATTTCATTTTTACTTACCCGCCCAGTGGTTCTTCCTTTTTTTTCATGTATGTTCACTGAAATTATTATTTGATGAAGTTTTGTCAAGGAATATGCATCTTCCAGTATATGTTGTCCTAATTAGTTTTGAAATCAGTTTTATATTAAAATGACATGAAATGTAATATGCATAGAGCCTCTGATGGGTTTACAAATCCTATGTGGACAGGCTGCAAAGAAGCATTTGACACAGCGTATTCAGAACCTGGATGATAAAATGGAAACACAGAAGGAAATCTCAAAGAGCATTCAAGCAAGTGTAAGTGCACATGTTTTTCCATTTTTGAAGTCAGAATAACGGTGCCCACGCTACCTTATTCAATAAGGCCCACTCCCCCATCGTCTGACCCCTTGTCTCTTCTTGTATTTGTATGTTTTTTAGTTCTAAGAAAGGTTTTAAAAGAATGCAGCCGGTTAAAAATTATATGTGATTGTTTCAAATGCTTCTAATTGTGGAGATTAATTTGCTATAATAAGTAGGTCCCAAAATTTTATTCGACACATTTGAACTGAATGTTAGAATATCAGGTTTATGATGTTTTTTATCGCTCATTGATTTTGAGTTTCAGATTAATGTACTTGGTTTTTGGGTCAACACCAATAGATCAAGCGAATTAATGTGTTACATTCCATAATGCTGCTCATATTTTTGGAACAGGTCGAGGATGCTCGTATGAATCTTTCTAACATTGAATATGACTTGGATGCACTGCAGAGAATGATTTCTGGTTTGGTGAGAATTCTTTGTTATTCCTTCTAATAATTGTTGCAGTTTTTAAATGGTGCTGCAATAGTTGCATCTTCTCTCTCTTTTTCAGTTTCGCCCTGACTTCAGAAAATGTTAAACTTGTTAATGAAGTCAAGTGGTTCTCCTAGTAAGACAGAGGAGGAGGAGCATCCTTTTCATGTCTCTATTCTCCTCTTCTTAGTGAGAGTTAAATCTCATACAAGCATGGATGAGACTTCAAATTCTATCTATTCATATACATATATCTGATTTGTTTTGCGTCATTTTTTTCTTTCAAATTTGCTCACTTGCAGGATGGCAAAATTGGTTCATTGGAATATAAGCAGGTAAATAGATTTTTACTGTTTCTTGCACTTTATTTTTTATTTTTTGTTCAGCATTTCTTGCACTTCACAATATGGAAGCTGAACATGTAATTGTGGTAGGAAATTACACCTATCATAGTCGTAACTGTTAATGATATTTTTGAACATTTGGATCCATTATTTATGCTTTGCCTTGAGAAGGAATATGGTATTTAGTTTCTTGTACATCTAAGGGTGTTTCTTTTGTCTATGGTTGTCTTTATTGGTTTGTTCGATATGATTTACCTGCACTGTTTTTTTTTTGTGTGTGTGTGGTAGGATCTTGCCAATGCTGGCGTGTGGTACCTTTGTAATATGGTTGGTGGCAAGAAAGCAAACATGCCTGAAGCTCTGCAGGTTGGTACTAGTGGAAAGATGAATATTCTGTTTTTACCTTTGAGTTTACAATATGATATTGTGCAGTCCACATACTTGATCATATTTAAAAGAGAAAGGGAAAAATTAAGGGAGGGGTGAAGTTTGTCATTGTCGTTTCCATTTGGCTTTCAGTAATGGATCATTTCTTCTTTCAAAACCTGGTGCTAAATCCCTGCTAGTTTCTAAACGATTATATGATGTGTTTCTGCACTATAAGGGAAAATATTGTTTTATGAGTATCTTATTGTCTGATTTTACATTTTCTTGTAGGAGCAACTTAAACTTTCTGGTAAATCTCGTGCTTTGCTTACATCAGGAACTCCAACTCCGAAGGTATTTTTCTGTATTTATAGAGTTCAAAATTGTGTTATATCTAGGCAAATACACATGCATTGTACTTAAATCTGTTTGGTAAAAGGCTTAAGAAATTTATGTTTTGGTAAAATAAAGCGTGCGTTGACTGAGGTATCAGTATTATTGGTTTGTGGTAGCCCTAAAGTTCCATGGATCGATCGACAAACCATGTGTTCGTTGAGCTGTAAATTTTCATTTACTTATTGATTGTCTTAATCTTGACTTGTTTATTTCAGGGTCTGAAAGGCTTTACAGATATTTTATCCGGAAGTAAGAAGGATTCTGGAAGAGATGGTATTGATAATTTGGATGAAGAGCCGAGAAGCCTGCACAGGTTTGATTCATGATTTTTTGAACCCTTTAACCTGTCTGAAGAAATAATGGAAAAGAAAAGTGAGCATCTTTCCCTTGAAACTCATTTTTTTTATTTACCCAAATTTGGAGGAAAGCTAGGGAAAAAAAAGGAAATTTTAGATGTAAAATATATATTTTAAATCATTTTAATCTTTTACATAATTCTTTTATAAAAATGATATAATTGGAAAAAAGTCTCCATTTCATTTCCTTGATCCTTTTTTTATAATTGTTTATTCAAACACAGCATTAAGTTTTGCATAACCAGTTCATCTAAGTTAGTGCGCCAAGTCCAGAATTTGTTTGTAGGGCAATGTTTGTTTTATCTAAATCCGATAATGTCATTATGGCACTTTTAGTTTTAAACCTTGGTTTTTAGGTATAAGCTTCAATAAGGAAAGTGATACATGATATCAACTACTATGGATATTGGATGCGTTTTGATAACCGGAATTTGACATTTTGCAGGAGCATTTCAGCTAGGTGTTAATGGCATCGCGTTCATAGTCATCATTTTGCAGTGCGGCAATCGAGAGAAATTACATGTCTATAAACAACATATGTTGTGAGAAAGGGGCGTGGTGGCCAAAGATGCAATAAATAATGGTAGTTTGTGTGTGATCGGTGAATAGGGATTTGTTGTTTGAAGAAGATGAACAGGATATTTTTCAGAGGGAACGATGTGTTTCTCTGTATTTTCTTATTATTTTTAATTATCAAATATATACAGAGTAAGCTTTTAAATAGCTTGATATAGAGTTTTGATATAACTAAAATTATAATTTTATCTTTAATTTAAATAATACTTATTCATAATTTAATAAGACATCTAAACTATTGATTAGGAAAAAACTCTAATTACATATTAAATAAAAATACTTTTCGTTAACTTACACTCCCCTCAAGTTATAACACTTCTCAAATAACTTACACTCCCCTCAAGCTGGTGAACAAATCTAGTAGAGCACCTATTTAGATTTTGGATGTGATTTCCTACTTATATTTCTTATGTTGTTCCTGACTAAAAGCATGCTCCACATGATGCTTTAGCATGCAGTTCTTGATTGAAAGGTCTGATGTGAACGATGTAGGAAGTGATCACAAGAATATACACCCCCCTCAAGTTGGTAATTACGCATACTATAGTTATAGCTTGGATCTTTGATGTAAAATTCCTTGAAAAAATATTATCTAATTTTTAAGAACATCTTCTTCCATCTTTCAGGATGAATGGCTAAGATAGAATCAAATAATTTTTATGGTTAAACTATAATCTCTTCATCTATCTTTTTTATTGGCTAAGATAGAACCATTAAATAGAGAACAAAACAGCAAAATTAAACGAGTAAAAATTTCACCAGAGGTGTAAGATTCTAATGAGGGAGAAGCCAAGGAAAGAGAATGGCCTAATGACAGCAACGAAAAAAATAATGTGTATCTGAAAAATCAAATCGTCATCGATTTGTTTTAGATTAGAGATAGCACCAGTGGTGACGGCATCAAGAACGTTGTTGGCTCATGATACCATGTGAGAAAGAAGGCCATGGTAGCCTAAGATACAATGAATAATGATGGTTTATGTGTGATCGGTAGTTAGAAATTTGTTGTTTGAAGAATATGAACAAAATATTTTTTAAAGAGAATGTGTTTCTCTGTATTTTTTATTATTCTTAATTATCAAATGTATACAAAGTAAGTCTTTAAATAGGCTAATATAGAATTTTAATATAACTAAAACTATATTTTATCTTTAATTTAAATAATATTTGTTCCTAATTTAAATAATACTTCTAGTAAATCTAAATTGCTGATTATAAATAAACTCTAATTACACATTAAATAAAAACTCTAACATTCCTGATCAACTTACATATGCTGGCAGTGCAAATTTGGTAGTCTGCTGTGGAGATGGTGGATGCCTTACATACGAGAATATAAACTTTGGAGGGGGTAAAGCCTACATTTCAGTTTGCAACTGCTCTGTATTTTGATTGATTCATATGGTTAGTTTGAGCACCGTACTTGTATCCATGGTTGCAGCATATATTTATTCTTCTCTTAATTGCCTTTTGTAATGAGATCAGGGACGTGCAATATATGACTCCGTTGCCATTTACCATGTCTTGCAAAGTAAGAAACAGCAAACATCAAACGTGATTAATCATGAATATTCTGTCTAAATTACAAAACAATTTCGTTATCTAATTGGTCATTATCATTGGAATACTGGTTTGAAATGAAAATATCCGATACTCCCAATTCCAGGGTACGGAACATCAAATTCTTCATCACCATCATAATACTAGTTTGCACAATATCATCGCTCAAAACTAACTTAAACCGCTAGCATCAGTTCAAAGCACAAGGCAACGACAATTTTCCCGAAGCTAGATACAATTCAGAAAAACACTAGTAAACTAGAAAGGTCACCCTATGACAAAATTCAATTTTGAACTACCTGCCCCATTCGTAGTCTCCTCCATATCTTGGATTGGCATTATTCATGCGACTTGTCTCATCCGGTTTGGTTGAATTTGCAAAGGCATGCCATCCTAAAAGATAAGGCAAAATAAACTGCAGAGGAAAAAAAGTTGTTCAGAGCAAATTACAGGAACAGTCATGACACTAACAACTTACGGGCCCTATGTCCAAAGGTTTGATCATCCTATTCACTTCGAAAAGAAATCTTAAGGGGAAAGGCAAGTTTGGGGTGTGGGATGCCATTTCCAAACAGTTCTCATTCAAACATGCTAATCCTTAGGAACTTATGTATGCTGCTGTGCAAGTAGTATTTGTTGAACAAAATTCGCAGAAGATAAAAGAAAAAAGAGATTTAATCCAAGATGGCATTGACACTCAACTATACATCCTAACACCATAGATAAAATGTCTACAAAGATGAAAATAGAGAGGTTTATCATACACTGAATGCTGATTTGAGGACAGTGAACTCTGCTCGCGTGATAGGAATATAAATACTTTCGTCCATGTTTAGAAGTTTGTTTTGAACACCTTCAACAACAGCCATTAGAAATGTTAGGCCTCAATCTGTCACAGATTGATTATAATCACAGAGAGCATGTTATGAAAAAGAGAAAGAAGGGTGTTGGGGTGCATAAACATATATCAATCTTTCAAATTCTACGGTTCTTGAAAAAAGGGGAGAATAGACTACTGTCGTTTGCTCCACCAACGACAGCATGGGCACAAATTCCTCTAGCACATCATTGACATTATAGTACAATGACACAACTCTATACCAAACAATGAGACATATCCTTAGGCTAGAGTGATAAATGCATTAATCCTAATACGGAAAAGGATCTACAAGTGATGCATGAATGAACTTTATTTCCTGAAAAGGATTCAAGGGAAGTGAGCATTACCAAGGTTAAAAAAGTGACCAGATCCATCAGGGAGTGGCTCCACCTTCAAGACCTTCCGAACCTTCCCTTCATCACTGAAAAATAATACAATGCCATTAGAATTCATCTCAATTAAGAGCAATAGTGCCTTTTCTGCAACATTTACACATAACATCCCACTGCAGAAAATATTTCACTATAAAAATAATTTAAACTAAACTTACTGTCAAGAAGCAACTCAATCTTTGCAGGCATATTATTAACAGTTACCAATGACAATGGCTGTAGCTTCCTCCACCCAAAAGTTTATGCATTATCACGATTAATAGAAATAACAAATTAGAAGCACTTCTAGGCTTCAACTTTCTCAAGGCAATGGTCCACAGACAAACATGGTATACTGCATATGGAAACTTTCCTCCTCCTATTGTAGAAAATCTTTCTTATGGGAAAAAAAAAATCCATTGCTTGTTTTATGGAATCACTGATCCCCGATATGCATCTACTTTTTATGTAGCACATGAACATATGAGAAACCGCAAAGCTGATACGGGACGGGGGATATAAAATATTTAAGTAGTTGCTAAGAATTGTTCAATCACCAACTCTAGAATTCAATATAGAGAGGGATGTTGGCAGGCGGGTGGGTGGGGGAAGGGGGAGGATAGTACCTTTTTCCTTTTAAAGGATCATGGAAAAAATCACATGATTCCTTCGTGCCAAGGCTAATCAGAGTTCCAATTTCTGAAACTGATAATGAGAACACCTGGAGAAGCAAATCATCAATGGATGTATATCATGTCTCTAGTATGTATTTGTCCACAAAGATTCACATTTGATTTACAATAAACATCTGAATGTAGAGACGACAATTATGAATTTCCAGACACATGCAAATCTTTAAAGTGTTATGAACAAGATTTAGGGACAAGAAATTCCTTTGTTCCATCCTCATATTCGAACCATGCATTTCCCCAAAGATAGGAAACACCATTGTCTAAAATGTCCAAGTTAATTTATCAAAAACATTAAACCAAAAGCTAATTTAGCAAAAGATCACCTGCTTCCTGCCCCAATCATATTGTCTAACACCAGCTGCAGGTGCAAACTGTAGCAGTACACATCCTTCCCTGGATATTTTAAATGCCCCCGACTGTACAGAAAAAAAAAGAGAGTGACAAATCAAAACAAAGGAAAACCATCAAAACTTCCATCATTTCCAACTATAACTACGGTAACAAAATTTTAAAAATAACCTAGAAAAAGAAAAACTTTAAATGAAACATACATCTAAAGGCACAAACTCAGGGGCCCTAGGTTCCACAGTAAGAGCAGCCTTCCCTTTGTAAATCGAATGACCCACATAATACCTAGGCGGCGACCCTGCGTTCAAATAAAACAATTTAAACACTTGGGAAAAGCACTAATAAACGCTTAAAACACATTGCTTTCTTAAAACCTGAGGATGGCGGCGGTGAAGTAGACGAAGAGTTATTAAACCTCTGCTTCTGGTCGAAGTATTCAGATTGGCGGCATTTGACAGAAAACTTGGAGGGTTTGGATGTCAAAGAGAGGGTATTAAATTTGAAGTCATAATTTTGAGGGGACTTGAGAGAAGGGAAAAGCTTGGGATTGGAGATGGTATTCAGGTTTAAAGTTTGGGCAGAGACTGGCGGGGAAGATAAGAAATGAAGTTGCAGCATTCTTTACTTTTGGGGTATTTTTTCCCCGATTATCTCTTCCCGGCTATGTTTATTGTCTACGACTACTGAAGCTTATAGATTTCTTTTCTGAATATCTCCAGAGATCGGGTATAAGTACCATAGAAGTCCCTAAAATAAGGGAAGGATTGTATTTTGGTCCTTATACTGAAAATTGATTAAAATAGTCCTTATGCAATTTGTATTTAACAAATTGATCCCTCCATTTAAATTCCTGTCATTCACACCGTTGAATTTATCTGCAACAAATCGAAAAGTTTGGCTGGACTTTAAACTGGATTTGTTTCACTTTCACCATTTCGCAAGCTAGTAATGTAAACCAAGTGATTTGTATTAATGAATAAATGAGCTTGTTGCAGCTTACTTAGGGACGTTACAATCAGGAAATGTTCTACTTATCATCTATTCCTATCTCCTTGGAAGGAGAAATAAGTTGGATTGCATTTCCTATTAACGATTCCCAAACATGCCAATGCTCTATAACACGACGTTTGCGCAAACAGAAACACAAGTGTTTAGCAGGGCTTGCCGGATTTGCATTCAAGTACTCCAGAATGAGCTGTGAGTATGGGCACCATATGACCAGGCTGAAAAGGCAGCATCTCATCGGCTCCGAATTTCTTGCGGGCATTTGGATCTCCAGACGGAGTGAAAAAGGCACCATTCAAAAATTCATCACCCACTGATACCCAATCCCAGCTCTTCCACACCTCCGGTGCTACGTTATTCCTCAAGGTCACCTCCTTTGTTATCCTGTCCGATGTGGCTCTAAATCGGTTTCCCTGGCTGATAATTGTAGGGTGGCTGCTGCCGCCTATGGCATACATGATCCAATGAGTGTAGTCATTGTTCACCACATGGATAAAACCAAATCGGCATCTAGGCATCCTCTCTACCAATCCTTTACCAAAGCGGTTTAAAGCAACAGTGATCTGCATCTTCTCATCTTCCACATAGCTGTCACTTGCTCCAAACAACATCACCTACATGAACCAAAACATCAATTAACTTGTAACTCCAACATGTCAAATTCTTTTACGTGACAACAGTAAGAAAAAGTTGTACTTACATCATTGTGGTCGGTAAAATGGCAGTTGGAAATAGTAACGGCAGTGGAACCCTGGATAACATCAATGAGACCGTCAAAACATCGGTACATGGAAAGATGGTCAATCCAAACGTTGGTTGCTCCGAACAGAGAGATCCCGTCACCATCGCTCTCTGTCCTTATTCCACAGTGGTTTTCAGCATCCCTGATCATGCCACCGTCGCTGGATACAATGTCATGGATACGAAGGTCATGGATGATGATGTTCCTTGCAAAGTGGATGGTAATACCAGCCCCATAAGCAATGTGCACCCTGGCTCCCCTACCGTCGATGGTTTTGTCATTAGTTGAAATAACGAGCTCCTGTTTCAACCGGATGATCATGGGACGTGCGAAGGTGATCCAAAGAGGCTTGTTTTGGATCACAGCATAACGTAGAGTTCCAGGTTTAGGATCAAGAACGTTATCTGAAGGATCCGTGACTACGTAAAACTCTCCGTCCTTTCCACCTGTAGTACCACGGCCAAATCCAAGGGCGCAATCAGCCAACCTCTTCCTATTTTTTGCCCAGTTTTTATCACAGCGCCAGCATTGGTCGATGGGGTTGGTTGCCTGACAGAGGCCCGTCTTCTTCTTTCCCTTCAAACCCCGCCTTGTGCTATTAAACCCCATCAAGGTCCTTCAAGCAATACAAGATTTAACACTTTAAGATACAAATTATTTGAGATACTAAACATCAGCTTTACGTTCTTACCTGGCAGCATGCTCGTTGTAATGGTTGATGACTTCCTCTGGGCGGGGGTTATAGGCCTTGTGGAGATTTTCTTTAGCTTGCAACTCCTGTTCCCTCCAGTAATCATCATGTACTGCGATGTGAGCTTGCAGGCTTGGAATTATTGCTACAAAGGACAAGAAAAACCCAATTAAGCTAAAAATATTATTGCTTGGAATAGCCATATCCACTTGTTGCCCGGTAATGAAATTGGTTTCAAGGTCCAAGCCCAGCAAACAATTTCTCGGTTGCAGGCAGGAGAGGACCTTGACCAGAGATGAGCCCGGCCAACAAGTTTAGCTCAAGCTTGGTGTTCTTAGAGGAGCAGATGACGATGATATTTATGGTAGAGGGATTGGCCAAAAATAGCAAGAGACGTTTTCTAAAACTTGGCTACGAGTGTTTCTAGCGGCAAGAAAGTAGGGGAACCGCTGGGATTTTTTTTGAACTTTATTTTTCCTGATAAAACAGTTGAGAGTTTCCTGGAATCTCTTCTTTCTTATTTATTTTCAACTTACCTGTCATTACTAGATTCTATGAAGTAATTTACTGAATTTGGTTTTTCAGTTTACACGTAATGTTTCTTTGATTTGCTTGTCATCTGCTGTGACTTTTGATGCTTAGATATTAGAGAATCTTGATTTCGTATGTTGTCAACTTAATTGTAACTTTTCATGCATGAGTATATGTTTTAGCATTTATTTATCTGAATTACCAATGTTGTTGAGGCTTTTAGTATTTTGCTTCCTTCCTATTCATTTCCAACTTACCTGATTCTATCAAGTTTTGCAGAACTGACATCTCAAGTAATTTGCTCTCAGCGATGCCCTTCCAGGAGCACCCAAACCGAGATCATGGTTTGATCCAAATGGTGAGTACATCGGAGAGCTTGAGTGGAATTTCACTTGCCTCTGTTACCAGGTTAAAGCTTACTTAGCTCATAGCTATGTCAGTTTTAGTGGCCGGTGATTTTAGCTAATTCGATATTGAAGGTGCTTGTTTGATTGCAAGCGTTTCTGGGGTGAGTTCAATATGCACTGCTTCCATTGATAAATTATTTGATTTAGCACAAGAAAACAAGGCAAAGTCTCAACAAATGCCTGCATTTATCTGGTTCAATATCCACAATTAGGGTCTGAACTCTCTCAATCCCATAATGTGACATGGCCTCAAGACCCAGAATAGCACTAGTAACTTAGTCTGCACAAATTTGGTTGGTCCGAAAACAACAAAGTAGATAGGGCACTACTTTTTCAAGCTCCTGTTCAACAGCTTTCACTATATCGTTCTTCTGCTCAAATACTGAATCCAGCTCCAACTTAGCAACACTTGCCCTAATAACTAAATAAACTATACATTATAGCAGCTCATTCTCCTAACTGTAATCTATATCCATGAAAGCTTCTCACAGATAGCATGTATAGGCTGTAGTTAAGCCACTTCCATCCTAAACTTAAGTGGACAATTGTGCGATAACCGTTGAATAAGTGTCCAAGCTATACATTTTTTTTTAATTAAGAGCCAGGAGTCTAACATTTTATTCTATAACCCTTTTAAGGCTTTTCTGTGATAAACTTCAAAAACTTTCCGTTATCCAATAAAAACATGACATGTAGCATATTTCTATTATTTTCTTTAATTTTTATTTTTAAAAATAAAAAATCTTTAATTTATAAAAAAACTTTAATTTTTCTAAAAAAAATACCCCAACCCCTAAACTTAAATAGCTAAATTCCTAAATCTCTCTTCTTTGACCACTAATTCAACCACCACCGACCACCCTTGCTTTCATCAGACCCCCACGACCGAAAACTCCATCATCTTGTCATCGAAAACCAACGAATGAATCGTCGATTGCACCGTCAACGAACATCCAACAATGAAGAAAAAAGAAGTCGATTGAGTTTCTAACCTACGACTAGAAGGTGGGGTGCCGGATGGTGAGGTATGGGACGCTTGAAAACGGTAAACTATCGACGTGTGGGGATGTTAGACGGTGAGGGAGATGTGATTTGAAGTTTGATTGAAAAAAACTAAAACTTTGGGATTTTTAAAAAAAAATCACAAATTAATAAAATAAAAAACATGTGTCGCGTGTCATATTCTAATTAGATAAAAAAATTAGATAAAAAATTTTAAAATATTATAAAATAAAATATTAGACACTTATTTAACAGTTAAACGTATTTTAAACAAGAAACACATGAGAAAATCGGTTGTTTGAAATTTCAAATAAACGCCTCATCATGTTTGGTCATACAAGTATCCACAAAAGTTTGTTTTGCATTATATTATTCATAGATCATACGTTATGTATAAAGTAATGGTGAAAGTGATTTATAAGATATGAGGATGCCAGGACATGTCCACGTTCCATCTCTATCCATACCTGTGCCATTGCCAGATTGCTACATTTCTGAACGCAATTTCTGTGCCTCACGCAACACTCTCCAGCGCCACCACGTTAACGTCAGTTCAAACCCCCCTTAGCTGCAAGTTGTGATATTTTTAACTTAAATTATATTTAACTAAACTGTAATTAACATTAAAAATTAAATTAAATTTTATTTTTTCACTTTGTCCATAATAATAAATTAATTAAATAATTATTTATTTACTTTTATAAAATTAATATTAAATTATTTTAAAAATTAAATTAATAATATTTATTTATTATAGAACATAAACTTTTAAATTATATTTATTTATTATTTTTAAATGATATAAGATCTTTTTAAAATAATTTAATATTAATTTTATAAAATAAATAAATAATTATTTAATTTATTTTTTGGGTTCGTTTCATTAATTTAACATTAATTCGTGGTAAAATATAATTGTATTTGGTGTTCAGCCCAATTACCCGTTTAGGGATACGGGTTCAAATCTCAACTTCCCTCAAATCTTATTTATTTTTTTAGTCTGAATAAAAATTATAAAAAGTAATATGTGGAAGAGAGAGAAAATAATAAAATAATTAAAACATTTTAAAAAAATTTAAGTCGCTAATTTTGTTAATTTTTAATAGAAGAGACGAAAATAAAAAATATATCTAATGAAATGATTACTTTTAAGAAAAAATAATTGAGTGACTAAAATAAAAAAAAGTTAATAGTTGGGTGACCACCCTTACAATTTTCTTATATGTAACAATCTCGAAATTTCCCGAAATTTATTTAATTTAGATTTGAAACTATTTAAGACTAGAAGAAAATTGATAAATCATTTGAACTTGAGCTTGTGATTCCGAAGAACAAGAAACAATCAAATTCAAGTTTAAGTTTTATTATCACAGTTGATCCAAGTGGCGGATAGTGTCGGAAGATCCCAATGAAACTATCCACCATGTTTTCCTCCAACTGTTATTCATCGGCGATTGCTAAGAATCCCTTTCACCTACCGTCTCTCAATATTCCGCAAACCTCCTCCTTTTCTCCACCACACTCCCACAAACTATCTTCAGGTCTTTCCGTTTCCTTCAACCGCCTTTTATTTCGCCGGAATTCAACTTCTTCTACCACAGTCTCCGCCTCCGCCTCCAAATCAGACTGTCAATCCAAGGTGATCCTCTTGTTTTGGGTGAAAAATATCAATTGTTTTCATAAAATTCTTTTAATGATACAACTTTATCAGCTTTAATATCTTTGAAACTTGATGATTGTTTGTACTGTACACGATCAGCTAAGAAATACTTGTAGGAGTGGTGTTTAGGGATTGCCAAGTTTTAGACCTGTTTGACAATTAGTTGATAGCTGACAGCGGATTATATTAGTTGACAAGTGATTGCATCGCGAATTGTATTAGTTGATTGTATAAAAAATTTTGGTAAAATTAACTTAGTTGTTTTATTATTTAAACAAATAAAATGACATATAAAGATATAATTATATTCGATATTTCTTTAATTAATTTGATTATAAAAAATATTTTTTAATATACATTACTAAGTACATTTAAAAATCTATATATTAATTTATTATTTACGTAATTATTTGTAATACAATTTAATTAAGTATTAAATTTAAATACAAATATAAATGTGTAAAAAGAAAAAGAAAAAAACAAAACTATTAGTTTACAAGTTCGTAATATAATTACGTGTGAAAATTAAAATAAATAAAATTAAAATTTAGGTTTTGGAGATTTTTAATAACTATTAAGGATAGAATGGTCTTTATAACTCTTATGTCAAAACCTCTAATTTCAAAAAAGCTCATATTAGCGCCTTTTTCAAAACTAAAAGTTTCACTTGAATCCGCTATTCACCAAACATCCAATTAATCTTTTAAAACACTTCATCAATTTCTTCTTTTATTTTATTTAAAAACTAACACTTTTATGATTTTTTTTAACACTTAATCTAAGACTCCAGTTATCATCTAGAATTCATATAGCAGATAAACGTTACTTTTTCTCTGCATAAAAATAACTAATTAATGCTTCATTTCACTATCTGAATTGTTTGATAGTGCGATATAGAGGACTTCATGTGCCAAGTGATTCTAGTAAAATTTACTGTCACAATTAGATATATGGTGTGATATATTCAATACAAGGAAAGTAAATTATATTGCAGAGTCCTTTGAGTTGGACTCTAGAGCTGGCGAGGCAATCTCTTTCCTTCTCATTGTGAATATCTTCAACTGCAACTTCACTTTTGTCAAATTATTTGTATCTGAAACATTTTACTTTTTATTATGCAATATCTCTGTTACAGGGAGGTGAATCACTTCTCAGGGATATCTTGAAAAGCATGGAAACAGTTTATTTAAATAGAAACCCTACTGCAAAATCCATTTTGGAACTTGTCCATTCCATTGATGATGAACAAATTTGCTATGATCATCTGGCTTTCAGGACTTTTGGGGTATGTTTTCTCTACTTTCAAACTGTTTGGGAATCAACTGTACTTCATTAATTTGTATTGAATATTGAGCTCTGCATACTTTCTGGTATTGTAACTTAGGTAAATGGTTATGGGATTAATTCCTTGGCAAATTTTTTTCTGGACTATGGGTATACCCAGAAGGAGGAACTAAGATTTCCTGCTAAAAAATTGAAAGCCTTGTGGTTTTCTCCTCCCAATAGTTCGTCTCAAGATGGTGGCAGTGGTGTTGATGGCCCCTTACCGAGAGTATTTATTTCAGAGCTTCTTGTGGATCAACTGAGCCCCAACACACAGGTATGTCTGCCGTTGCATTATAAGTCGACATTACTATATCATATAACTGAATTAGTTCACTGTCCCTCGTTTAATCAAAGCTGAAATGTTGCCAAACTTGAAATGCTAAATGACGATCTGTATTCGACATGCCAAAACATTTCCTGGGATTTGGCTTTTGTTTGTTGCTGAAGATTATATAACTCTTGTTCTTTCATTGAACTATTTAAAAGATGCAGATTATAGTGTGGACTAAAGGGATAATATGTTTAGTGGATTTTATTGACTAGGAATGCATTTTTAAATGTATTATAATTGATTTTCAAGTTTGAGATCAAATGAGAGAGAGAGAGCCCTAATGTCTAATAGTTATGCATTTCCCTATCTCTCATGTAGAAAAATCTCCAAGTTTTTTGTCGAGAAATCTGGCTAAAGATGCTATTATGAGGTGATATTATAATTTGCACCTGATGTTCTTATTTTGTATATTTTCTCATTGCTGATTCAGGAAATAGTCAAAAAGTATACTGAAAAATCTGGTAGTGGAAATAAATATGCTGCTCTTGCAAGTGCTCTGGGATCTTTAACATGGGAGAAGCCTTTGTATTCTGAATTTCAACAATTGGCAGGGTACTCTCTCGATTGCCTTTATTTCATTGAGCAAAGAATTTTGCACACTTCACAACATAATATGAGTTAACTTTACCTATCAGCATCTTAGTGCTATAATGCTGCATTTTCTATGGCAGTTTGATTTATAAACAGGCCTCCAGTTACAAATGCCTACTTATATCTCTTTAATGCTCAGGGAAAGTGAATATGCTGCTTGGACCCTTGTCAATGGGTATGCACTCAATCATGTCACCATCTCCACGCATCGGCTGAAATCTAACTTGAAGAATATCAAAAGCCTCAATCAGTTCATTGAAAAGAATGGGTTCAAGTTGAATTCTGAAGGCGGAAGTCTAAAAGGTTTGCTACTTTCTCAAACATATATTACTATTTTATTATAAACTGATGTTAGAATAGCACTTTGGAGGCATAAGATCCTGTAACTTTTTGAGAGTGGGATTCTATTCATGAGGGTTTCTGTCACAAGGCATGCTGCTCCTAGCAACTAGCTAGTAGCTAGCGACACAGTTTCATTGCAGGCTCCCTCTTTCCATGCCAGTTAGAGAAGGCATTGGAGAATTTAATTATTCAAACATCAACATTGTTGATAGTTACATACCACCAGATTTCCTTTTAACTGTCCAATGTTATAGAAGTATTACTAGGAATGGTGTGAAATCGAATATGCTAAAACTAATAAAGCAGGTCTTGTAAAGTATGAAATGTTAGAATTTGATCTCTAGTTTCAATTTTAGAGAACTAGGGCTTTGGCATTGTGGCACTGGAAAGAGAGCTTAATGAATTGGTTTGTTTAAATGCTATATGCCGTTGTCAGGGTGTTTTTTTGTAATCGTGGCTGAATTAAGGCTCTTCGTAGCCTGAAACACTTTGCGCTAACCAGATACTTAGAAATTATTAAAGCTATTTGAGGAGCTTTTAAAATTTCCATATCTTGGATTTCTCCAGCCATTGAGTGGCTAATAAAGTTAGTTGGGTTTCTTTTTTATTGTAATAGATATTTATCTAATTAGCAGCTTGTATGCGGGTTACTTCCCTCCTTCAACCTCCTTTTCTGTTTTGATAACAGCTGTATGGGTATACTCATTTTTCTGTAAGTTGCATACGGCTGCTATTATGACTGGTATTGGATATTGGCTTGCAAATGGATTTAAGAATTAAATGTTTCCTCGGTTTCAGTGAGTCCGGATGGCCTTCTGCTGCAAAGCTCAACTGTGGCGGATTCAGTACCTTTCAGTTTTTCTGATGGTATTAATGCGTCTGTTCCCTGCTCATACATCGAGTTTGCTGAACGCCTTGTGCTGCCTCAATACAAAAATCTGCCCGAGAGTGAGGTATTTACAATGTTTTCAGTTGTTTGTTAAGATATTAATTCCTCTAAGGTACACAAGGTGCAGATGAATGTACATAAACCCACAACGTAGGTATATCTGTTGTGGACATTAGCTCACTGTTTTAGGAATGGTTTCAATGTTCGTAATCCTCTGTATGCAACAATAAACATAGCACGTATACTGATTCTTGTATTATTAACCGAATCACAGATAAAAGAGTCCCACAGGCGAGATGGATTTGAGGTCGGAAATGCCGACAAGATCTTTGAGAGCACATCCAAAGAGCAGCTGACAAGGAGAGCATGATGGGCTGCCTGCATAACCACATCTTTACAAAGACCGTGGTAATTCAGGGGAAAGTGTAGCCGAATATTGCATAATAAGTCTGTTTGAAAAATTCGTAATGTATATCACCTAAGGCTACTGTTATTGGATGTGGAAAACAATAAATGAAGGGTTAAATATGAGTTATAATTGCCTTTTCCCTTTCCGGGCTAAATTGTCTTTTGGAGCTCGAATCAGAGTTATGAAGAGCCTAGGCAGTAGCAGGAGATACCATACGGAAGACTTGTTATAAATATTCCATTATAGCAACAGGCAACTCGAACATTTCAACCAAGTAGGTACTACCATGAAACAAACACTTGTACACATCAGGGAAAGGAGAAAATAATAGATCTTTCAATATTTTCCAAATAGATTGAAGCAACAGATGATTTAACATGGCATTTGGCTCCACAAGCTTTACTTGCCCTGAATGTCCTTCTGGGAGGCTAACATCCTAGACATGATATTAAAGCAAACAAGCTACCCTGTTGTTTTCTCCATTGTCTAGGAAGAAATGCTTTCACAGAATACATCTATACTGAGGGGACAAAAGAAATAAATTGGTGAAAAGAGGTCGGGGAAAGATAATTTAACTAGTCAACATTATGGTTTACCATTGGGTTTTGGTGATTTATAGGGATACTGATGGTGATAGGGAGAAGCATGGGAACCATTTGGGATGGAAAGGCTCCTGTGCCCATTCCTTGAAAGTGATCCGGCTGGATTTCGGATACCATTTCTAGTAATCGGACTGGATCCGACTCGTTCTGCTTGCATTGTCTGGAAATAATATGATGAGCTTGCCATGTCCTTGAGATTTGGTAGAGGCTTCAATGCTTCCACCACTTCACTCATTAGGGGTCTAGCTTTTGGATCACGGCTTAGACAGTGAGCAGCCAGCTGTGCAGCTTTCTGAGCACCTTTAATCGAAAAGTGACCTTCAAGCCTAGGATCAATCAATCTATAGAACCTTCTTCTCTCACATAGATGAGGCCGTGCCCATTCCACAAGATTATGCTCTCCGTTGGGTCGGTTTTTGTCCATGGATCTCCTACCAGTTAACATTTCGAGTAAAACAACACCAAAACTGTAAACGTCACTTCTTGAGGTAAGATGTCCTGAGAGAGAATTAATGTTCATTTGAATCAGACACAAAGAGGAGAGCCAAAATAAAGCGTTCCTTTTATCCCCAAATTAGGAGAGCAGGTAAAAAAGGCATTAAGATAAATCTATAAAGGTGAAAAAATTTAAGAGTTCATCAAAAGTAATTGCGAAACCCACAATAAACAGTAAACAGTAAAAACCTTTCTAACATGCCAGATAATCCTGTGGGGTTTTCCCTGAAAAAAATATTAAATAATCGACTGACATAATAAACTCGAGCTGCTTCCACTCCTGCTAAATGATTACTGGTTCAACGGGATGGAAATCTCAAGAGGCTGTGATTCCATCTAAAGAGCATGCAAGGGCATTCTACAAGCAGTTACACAGCAAAATAGTGGTGTTCATCAGCCAAAGTGCAAAATTGTAAGAAGTTTCTGCGTCTGACACAGTTTCCAATTTTCTTTAACTGCCTATCTCAAGGAGCTAAGGCTTTGAATAACAATTACACATGGAACCTCTAAAATTCTTACTATTGCATTGGACCGTGTCCACTAAAATACTATGTGGGATATAAAGAACTCTAACAATTAGACAATAAAGAACCACGCTGATTGCTGAAGGAGGAAGAAGAGCTAAACTACCGACTCTAACATATGCCGAAGTGTGTCATGTCCTTTATAGAAAAGCATTAAACATGCTTCAAAGATTGGAGCATACATTCTTCACAACTAAAAGAAAGGGTAAAAATTAAAAGATATCTGCCCGAAAGAACAATTATATCATGGACATACTTTATAACTTCCATTTTTAGAAATATTTTACCTTTAAAATACTGCTCATCCGCAATAAAGACAGATAGTGAATGCTGTTTAATATATATATAAGAAACATCATAAAGAAGACAAATAAGTTAAAGCTACCTTGCATATCGTTGAATTGTCGAGTATAAACTTCGAAGAGCATATAACAGGGAAGGGTAAAGTGGCAAACTTAAACAAGCATCTTCTTTCTATTAAAGCTTACCAGTCATTACGTATTCAGGGGCTGCATAACCATATGTTCCCATCACACGGGTTGATACATGGGTTTTGTCTCCTTCAGGACCATCTTTAGCAAGCCCAAAATCAGAAAGCTTTGCATTATAGTCCTGCAATACATATTATTAGGTGTGAATCATTCATAAAAAGAACTCTTGTTTTATTTTTATCATTAAACAGGGAACTTTATTGAGGTAAAGTTTTTGGTACACATACTGCATCTAATAGGATATTAGAGGTTTTGAAATCCCGATATATCACAGGTCTTTCTGCTTCTTCATGGAGAAATGCAAGACCTTTTGCAGCACCTAGTGCAATTTTCATCCTTATGGACCACGGAAGAGGCAAGGATCCTATATAAGCAACTAACTGAGTTACAATGTTAATTGAAAATATACAACCCCTAATCACAGCACATGGCTATAATAAACATGAGGAATATCAAGAGTGAAGTAATTCAAGTCCAATCTAAAAAGTCAGCATTTTCTAAAGTAGAGGGTAGATCCATTATTTTTGGAGTCCAATAAAAAAAGGTAGCCATATTCCAGAGATCAGGATGATATTTAATGTAACCTGTAACTCAGTATCCCTAGTTATATGTAGCAAGCAACTGAAACCCAGCTTTAACATAGTTTTTGGATGAACAATTATGATGCCTCAAAAATGAATATTCTGAAGTGAAAATTCAGTCATAGACAAAATAGCAGCTGCATACTTCTGAAGAGGTGGTTCTCCAAGCTTCCGCGAGGCATAAACTCATAAGCTAACAGTCTTTGATCATCTTCAATGCAATAACCAATAAGTTTAACCAGGTTAGGATGGATAAGGTCACCAAGATAATTCACTTCGGCCTGCCAAATTGATGATCCAAGAATCAGCAAAAGATTAAGTACTTACAAGAAACAGAACGAAAACATGAGGCACAGATATGAATGAGTAAAGGAGAAATGGCTGAGGAAATGTGTAAACCAGCCATTCTTTATGACCCTGGAGGCCATCATGGTTGAGTGTTTTAACAGCAACAGTAAGCCCGGTGCCTGGTTTTACAGGAGCAGTTCCATTTTCTTCGATCCATCCCTTGAAAACACAACCAAAACCGCCTTCACCGAGAAGACTCTCAGGTCTGAAGTTTCTTGTCGCCAGCTTTAGATCATTAAATGTGAACTTCCGTAACCGAGATGCAATTTTAATCTCATCTTCAAGTTTGGAAGTAGATGAACTACTTTCTGCATTGCTAGTGGTTGTAGATGAGACAACTGGAGCAGTCGGTTGATCTTTACTGGTATTGTAGGCAGATTTGCTATCTGTTCATCAATGCACAAATTTAACATGTTACAAGATAAAAAAAATTATATAAGGCTCCAAGACGAAAAACATGATGTAGGGGAGAAATTTGGGTTTGCATTGTGGGAACTCAAGTTGCCACAGCGTGGTTAATATGCTGATAATACAATCCCTTTTTGAGTATAAATGATTGTAAAGCATCTTTGAATTTCACCATGAATGACACTAGCTCTTTCTCATCAATGTCATACATCATTTATAACCTTCTCAAAAATAACATTTAAAATGAAACAGCTACCACAATAGATTTTTCTTCATATAAGCACAGATATGGTGCTACAGTACATCATGCATGAAGTTCAGCAAACCATCGAATTTACCGTGGAGTTGTTCAGTCTTCACATTAAATCTATATGTTCAGATTTCAAGATCTCTCAAGAGAAGAGGGATTCAAAACAATCCGGGACAGTAATTTCCGCATTTCATAATATTTAAGTAGCTCAAGTTTTGGGTTAAACTCTGATTGGATTAAATAGAGTTCCAAAATACAATTTTACAATTTTCTAAAGATAGTTAACTAGTTAAAATCAACTAATTGACCCCAATCATAACTAGGAAAAAAGAAGACTGCTTGAGTTGTTAGACCCTAAGCTGGATGCAGCATTTTAAAGGTTGCACCAAGCTAAATTAGCTTCCCTATTATCATCTCCAAGCTACTTACAAACTAGCATCACAGCATTCAAATCAATAATAACGATTAACAAAAGGTAACCCAGAAAAGAAAAGAGCGAGCTGTATAACTTAATAGCAGAGCATAAGAAAAGGGATAACATTCAGCAAGAAAAAAGAAAAAGAAAAATCACCATAGTTAGTACTGGTCCCACTAACAGAAGTATCAACTTTGGATCTTGAAGAAATGCAGCTTCCAATAAATCTGAACTTAACCCAACACCCAGTTTCTTCTACAGCAGCATCAAGATCTTCTTTTTCACTGTTTTTCTTCTTCTTCTTCTTCCTCCCTCCCTTTGATTTGCGCGTATCCCAAGACTTCACCTTTCCTTCCTCAAAACCTAATCTCATCTTGCCTCTTCTTCTAACCCTAACAATTTCTCATATCATAAAACCACCAACGCTGAAGGAAGCCAAATTAAAAATGTTAAAGCTGAACACCGAAAAAAAAAACCCCACCTGGAAAAGCTAAAAGGAGAGAAGAGAAACTAAAATCTGAAGCAGGCAGGAAAAAGTAGAATGTTTATGGAATCTGGAAATGCTGAAGGGAAACAAGTTTGTTTATTACTTTGTTTTTCCGTTTTGCTTCGGAGATGAAATTAATAATAAATCTCACGCACTTGAAAGCAACTCTCTCTCACTCAGAATGCTGAATGGATTGTTAAAATTTTGTATATGGAAACAAAACAAGGAAAAATAGCTCCCTTAGCTACTATTATTGATTCTTTCAATTACTCCACTGTTTTTATATTCTAAATCGAATCCAAGACTACAAAGAAAGAAAGAAAAAAAATGGCAAAATGGAGGCTGCCCACCCACCCATGTAAGCTTTTTATTTTATTTTTTTAAACATCAACTAGACATTTTTATTTGAGAAAAATTTTAATACACAGTGTGTATATATTTTAGTTTATATAGGTCTTTTAATTTTAGGGGTTAGAGATTTAGTTTAGGATTTAGGGGTTTGAGTTGTAGGGTTTAGAATTTAAAGTTAGTGTTTAGAATTTAGGATTAGGATTTGGGGTTTAGGTTTAATTTTAATTTATAGCACTCTATGTATCAAATTTAAACTCTTTTTATTAATAAATAAAAATATAATTAAATAAAAATTTAAAATATCTAAAAATAAAAAAATAATATATTAAAAAATAAAAGATAAATATTGCATCAGTCATATAAATACTTTATTTTTGCACCAAAAATATTTACGGTTCATTATAAGAAGGACCTTGAAAAATTATAAAATTATGAACTAGATAAAATCCTTAAAATCGACAACCACTTATTTTTTATAATAATAACTAAGATATTATGTGAGATAACATATAGACCCATTTATATTTAACTGACGATTAATAAAGTTTGCACGTTAAGAGATAAGTATATTATGCAATTAATTTTTATTTGATATAGTTATATACATAAAATTTTGATTCAATTATATAATTTAAAAAATAAATATATTATTCTATTCTTATATTAGATTTTTTATCAAATATTTCTATATTAGATAAATATAACCATTTGTGAACTTAATATATATGCATATCACGTGATGTTACGTAGATAATAGTGTTAGTGTCTTGTGAAAATTAAATTAATTAAATTTAAATATATAAAATGACAAACTTTTATGTATAATTTTAATATTTATTATAAAAATATTTGGTCAAAAATTTAATTGAAGCATGTGACTTTATTGTTAATCTTAATTTACTGTAAATATTATAGATGTAAAACATTATTTTAAATTAAAATAAAAAGATTTTAACATATTAAAACCATAACTAAAATTACATATTTTTGGAGGGATTGAGATAGAATGAGATAAGCAAGGGGCGGGGTAGCCCGGGCAGCGGGAAGGGTGAAAAACATGGGCAGTACGGGATTGGAAAAGATAAACAGTGGGACCTACCCGGATGGTGACGTGTCCCCTGCCTTAGGCGTACATTGAAAATTCATGTTTCTCTTCCTCTTTTTGTTGTGTTTCTAATCCGTTTTCTCGTATTTTATTTTACTTAAGTATATACGTGGCCAATTTTTTTAGCTAAATTTAGAAAATTAAAATATTTTTAGATATTTAATCAGTCAAATTCGTTAAGTTAAATATTTGGTAAATAAAAAATTATAATAGCAGAATAAGGTGAAACTTCTTATTTTAAAAGAAATCAGTCAAAACCGTCTTCAACTAAAAGTATAGGCCATTAAGCATTTGCTTCAATATTAATTAAAATGCTCTATTATACCTCTAAAGCTTATGGAAGTCATTATGATTTGTTGCTAGACATTTAAATCATTTAATATTAATTATCAATTTTCAATCATTTAATCATTTGCAACCACTAACATGCAAGGCAATTGCACTTATGATGCTCATGAAGCATTTCAAAGTTCGAGGTGTACTAACCTTAAGCCGATATTGCTAAAATCCTCGTTTGAGCTTCCAAAACAATCCACATGATTCGAAGTCCAAACCCAAACAACCCTCGTATATCAACAAATACGAAAATACATTATTTCTATGTATCTCATATACTATCCTCAAGGTCTAAAGCATAAAAATAGCTTATCGAGTTCAAATTTGATGAAACGGACTGCGTCAATAGATTTGGAACATCGAGAAACCCCCAAATAAGGTCCTCCGAAAAATGTCAACGGTCAGTCAACAGCCGATCAACGCTGGTCAAAGTTCTGGTTAACCCCTAGGCGATCTGGTGCGGCGCGGGTGCATGGGAAGCTTGGTGCACCCCAGGTACATAATCTAGTACAGGTGAGTACACTACAGACTCGATGCACCCACAGGTGTGCGCTCCAGTGCGGTAGGGTGCATATGCACCCGGGTACCCCGATCCGATATGGCTCGGTGCACCGCAACATGGTGTACCCGTCTGGCGTGTGGGAGTCCTCCGATGGACATAAAGCAGCGACGAACTCCAGTCCCGCTATTCTTCGGCTGCTGGTTTTAATGGTGGCCTCCGTTTTGTGGCGACGATGACTGGAATACGCTGAACGAGCTTCCCTCAAATCTTCCTCTTCCTTACTCTAGCAAACGGCAGCTCTGAAGGTGACACGGTGACCACTATTGGACTCGTCTTGGCAAGACCTTTCTAATGGTACCGACGGTGTCGTACACGGCGACTTTGAAGTTCGTAGATCGAGGTTTAAAGTTTTCCCCCTCACTTTTCTCTCACTCCCAAAATATCTCCATTCTCTTTCTCCATCACATCACCATCTCCCTTTATTCAAAATTTACAAAACCCTTTTTTATTTTTCCCCAACCAATTAAATATGCACACTTTAATAAATACCTCACTTTCTCTTTTTACCCATAAGCCCAATTGATTTTCCTTAATTAGGTTCCCATCCTAAAGGCCCAAATAAATTGGGTCCAAGGCCCAATTTGCAAAGCCAAAATTTGGGTCGTTACAACTCTCATCTCCTTAAGAAAATTTCATCCTCGAAATTTGTACTAGTAGAACAAGAAAGATACCAAAAACTTCTTAACTCTTCAAGGTCCTCGATTATAACCCGCCGCACTACTCTGATCTCAACACTTATCAAAAATAACATTGTCTTCGAATGTTACAATCATAGTCTCAACTGATTTTTCTCTAAAAAAAATATCCTCGCTTGGTACATCATAGACGGCAAGCGAAATCCAACGGTACCTCGATAAAATCATCATACGAATACGTCAACAAAGAAACTTAACTTACGCTATAAAACCTAAAAGGTTTGTTGCACACAAAATCCTTCCACGATAGCGTACAATCTAAAAAGAACAAGATATTAAATAGCCGCTGCAGCCAAAGCAAACAATTTTTCTTGTGGTGACTCCTTGAATGAGACTCTAACCCCTGACGGCCTCGTATAAAAACATTGCTTGTCCAAGTGCAAGACTTCAGAAAAAGAACAACGTCTCCACTCGCCCTAAGAGCTTACCTTAAACTTTACATGATAACTTTTATCGATAATTAAAGCTTATCTCACTAGCTCGATTTGTGCAAGGATCTTACACTCTCAACTATAACGTGTCCGAAAACACGTTATATGTACCATTAGATCTGTCATCACATAGAAATTCCACCAAGGTATAAGGTTCCATCACAAACCTCAAATCTTGTGTCAAAAGGTAATATGTACACACCGCAGTGTCGTACAACCCAACCATAAACAATCTAAGAAGATTTTTATTCTGGATCTCATATTTATTGAAAATACCAAACGGTACCTGCCAAGGACTGTATCATTACTCAAAGAAATCCTATCAAAATTGTGCACTCATAATCTTTTACAAGTTTTACGATCATCTATTCAATTTCTGTTGAGGAACATCGAAGCATCACAACAACTCTGAGAATTTGATGTTTGACTCCCAACTAATGGCAAGTCAAACACTCATCACAATCTCAACATACAACTCCACATTGTTTCCTAAACACGTGACGAAAGCTTGTTACCAACAATCGCTCTCAAAATTCGTCGTATACTGACCATTATACTATAAAGAGAGAATCTCTTACCTTGATATATCTTTTTTTCTAAAACACTCACAACAAGATCTCGAAGTCCATCAGAAACCACTAGAACCAATTTCAATCACAACATTGTGTCCCCTTAATTAGAATCAGAAACTAATTCTCATGACTTCCAATACGAATCAATTTTTAACTTGAAGCTTAACTGGCAAGCACACGGGTACCAGTACTAACCAATTAGTACCAACACCAGATGAATCGAGTATCGGTACTGTATAGAGCTAGTATCAGTGCTCCTTTACATGATCATCACTTGCGATCTTTGATCACTCTACATAGATAGCATGATACTCTAACCCGAACTAACTTCGTACAATCCATCTCTTGTTAATATCACTTACCTAGGCAGTGATCGATCACGTGATCAACAACTCTTAATTACTTTGAATCGCATTGTTGTTCAAATCTCAAACTCCTTAAAGATCGAGAACTCAAAGTTTTACACTGTTGAGGCAAACACAACATTCCCTCTTTAACACAAAAATACAACCTTGACGATACGATAAAACATCCTCGACGATTTTGAAATCTTATTCGACTTTAATCGAGTCGACACCACTATTACAGCGTAGCAGTCCTATGCAGCTCGGATCTCCATTAATGTTCCTCGGTTGCCTAAAGTAGAATATGATACAAAACAAAAGCATTTATGAAGTCTTCAACCCTTGATTCCTTACTAATCATACGGTATTCAACCTCTCTCTTATGCACAAGGTTCTTAAGGCAATTATCTTGTCAATGTTCATATTTTCATATTCCTTGTACATTCGCACGTGTCATGCAGAGCATCAACTTACATTCGGTAGATAACACGATGACCTCTACCTTATTATTGATGAAAACCTCAAATGTCACTATAGGCGTCTAACGGTACCACGACACGCCTACCTAGGATCCTCATAGGCTTATATTTGGGCACGACCTTATGTGTATTAGCACTTCAGTGCATATTTGACTCGCGTACCCAGGGTCCTCATAGGCTTATATTTGGGCTATGATTTATTAGTTTAAAAAAATAAACGGGTGAATAAGCGTATGAGCTTTTGAAATAAATGACAAGTTTATTGGTAAGAAATTTATATCCAATTTATATTATGTTAATATATGATTAACATGATGGTAATACATATCTAGTGATCATGATGCATTTATGCATATATGGCATATTATGACAAATGGACAAGCATGAAATTCTTATGACATTGGCATGTAGTAAATCATTACTAATGCAATGTGAAAGTTGATGCATTAGCATATATCATGTCATATAAATGTTTTCTTGAAGTCAAATAAGTTTAAATTATTGTTATTAATTCCGTTTATTGCCTCACTAAGTTCGTACTTAGAGTGTGTTAATGTGCACACGTAGGTGGGTCAAATTATTGGACGAAGCAAAGAGTTGTATCAAGTTCAGAAATTTTCATCAAGCTGCCACAGTAATGACACCCTTCTTGAGGTTTTAATTTATTTTAGTGGCATGTATAAATGGGATTAATTTTTCTATTTTAGTTTCATGTCTGATATTTTTGAACAGTCAAATTTATTTTTTAAAAAGTAAAGGAGCTCTAATTTTTTATATTAGTCGATATAAATATTTTCAAAGGTTTTAAATTTATGAAATTTTTGAATAAAAATCATGTTATTTTTCTGTGACATCTCTGACTCATATTCAGTAATCGAATACGAGAATGAGGTGTTATATTTATTGGTATCGGAGCAACAGATTTAGTCGGTTCTAGATCCAAACTGAGCTTGTTGTTAGTCAGCAAGTGTATACATGCCACTAGGATGTCATAATTATTGTTTGGATGCTTGAGTGACTTGATGCAACTACTTATAGAAATTGATTGAATAAAGTAGTAACAATTGGAAATGTGATCGAACAATTGGGGTAAGAATGAGGCCTATAAAAGTAGTAACAAGGTTAATCATTAATTGTTTTTCGCTTAATATGATGTTAAAGTGCTGGTGAAGCTGAAAATGCCTAATTAAACCAATGTTTACTATTTCGAACCTTGGATATGATTTTAGAGGAAATTCAACCCCAAGTTCCTTAGACTTTTATTGCTATAGAGCTGGGAAGTCTTGAAGTGTGAGACTTCAGGTGAGGCATTGATAGAAAACCAATATTGCTAGACTATTGATAAAAAAGGTACAAAAAGCGCTTTGTTGTGATGATCAAGAAAAGCTCGATGTGATAGTAACTTATCTCTTGGGACATAGCACAAGAGTAAGTTAAATATGTTAGAATTACTCCATAGTAATTCAAAGAAATTGAATTTTAGTAAGCTTAATAAAATTGCTTCTTATGAATTTTTGCTTGAAACGAATACTTCTGAAAGGAACTAGAAAGTTTGGAGATTGTAATGATGAGGTAAAAATCAGATTTTTCTGATCAATGTGGTTCAGTAGTATTTTTTTAAACTGCTATCACAAGGATATAAAGGATGTAAGAACTTTCTAGCTTATGTTGTGAACATATAAGTACTCAAAGGTGAACTTGGAAAGTATCTCAACTATTAATAAATAATAGGATGTGTTTTCTCAGGAATTGTCAGGGTTACCATTTGATCGTAAAGTGAAATTCAGGATTGAGGTTTTCTTTGGCATTGAACTTATATCAAAGGTACTGTACAAATATCCTTTACAGAGATAAGAGAGTTGAAGGTTCAGTTACATTAAATATGGGATCGAGGTTTTATACGACCTAGTATATCACCTTGGGAGCTCCAGTCCTGTTTGTGAAAAAGAAAGATGGATCAATGAGGTTATGTGTGGATTAACTTTAACTTAATAAAGTAACGATGAAGAATAAATATCATCTGCCAATGATTAATGATCTCTTTGATCAACTTAAAGGAGCAACAATGTTTTCAAAAATTGATCATTAATCGAGGTATCATCAATTGAAGATCAAAGAAGCAGATATACCAAAGACAACTTTCAGAACTAGATACGAGCATTATGAGTTTGTAGTAATGCCTTTTAGACTTACAAATACACCAATAGTTTTTATGGATCTAATGAATTGGGTATTTCAGCCATATTTAGACCAATTTTTGGTGGTATTCATAGATGATATATTGGTTTATTCTAAAACCAAAGAGGATCATGATACTCACCTCTGAGTAGTTCTTTAGATGAAAAGAAATTATATGCAAAGCTGTCAAAGTGTGAAATTTGGGTTGTCTAAAGTAGTTTTCCTTGGACATATAGTTTTAGCTGAAAGGATTCGAGTCGATACTAAAAAGGTTCAAGCAATCCTAGAATGGAAAATTTGGGCTCTCATCCTAAAGGCCCAAATAAATCGGGTCCAAGGCCTAATTTGCAAAACTAAAATTTGGGTCGTTACATAAAGAAGCCTCTTATAAATGCTTTTAAATATGTATCTATATTTTTAATTGATTGAAAGGAAAATGGTTTTGGAAATTGATTGTGGGTTGGGATAAACTAGGTCAAAATTTTATGGTTGCAAGTTGGGCTTGAGGCCCACATATGACATCTAGGTTGAGGGTGTTACACTCCACCTCTTCTTAGGCGTGACATTTTCCCACACTCAACCTTGTGACACCCTCATCAAGAGTTAACCACACTCATTATGGGCCATTTTCACGATTGTCTACCCTGCCTACCTACTCATGGGCGTTCGCCATAAAATCAGGCAATCAAAAAGTCGCTCCGATACCACTTGTCACAGGGCCATTACCCTCTTCCCAAAAGGCACGTCTAATGGGATATGCAGCGTCACCGTTTATATATCCCAAGACCTCCCTTTTTCTTTTTGATGTGGGATTATTGTCCCCACTTCTTCCCAGGCATGACAATATCATAAGCCATTGAACTTTTGAAAAAATATCAACTTAAGACCCTAAACTTTTTTTTGCACACAATTAAGTCTTTATACTCCAAAATTTCATCAATTTACCCCTTTGACCAATGTTGACTGTTAAATTTAACAGTTTTTTTGGATCAGTTAGTGCAACGTGTCGTTTTACAGTGTTATCACATGACATTTCTAAAAAAATATTTTATTTAAAAAATCTTTAAAAGTTCTAAAAAGTCTTAAAACTTATAAAAATTATAAAAAAATCTCTAAATGTCACTTGACAGAAATGTAGTGTGTCATATGAAAGTAATATCTCAAGAAAAAAATCGTCAGAAGTTGATGGTCAAAATTGGTCAAAGGGCTTAATTGATTCAAATTATTATTTTGGGGCTTAAGTGGGTGCAAAAACAATTCAGAGGCTTTATTGATTTTTTTTCAAAAGTTCAAGTGCCTCAATCACCCCTATATTATTATTATTATATATAAATATTAAAAAAATTATATTTGAAAAAAAATTAAGTGGTGTTACAATAATATTCCTAAGGCAAATGTTAGGGTTCGAACCCACACAGGGAAAAAGGTGAGTGAGCATCCATAACCACCAAACCAATTAGTGTAGAATTATTAAAAATAATAATAATAATTCCACACTTAAATTAGATTTAAGGTAATTCATTATACTAATTCAACCAGAAGTTTAATTTGTAGTGTATATTAATACTTTTCAAGTTCTAAAAACCTTTTTAAAGTTATATAGAGAATTACAAATATACAATATAGTATTAAAATAAATCTAAATTCAAATTCACCCATCATATTTAAACATAAGACATATCAATACAATAGGTAAATTATTTATTTAGTATTTTATATATTTTCATTTTTTGTTTTGGTCAAAACTATTATTTTTAATAAAATCGAATGTAACATTACTTTTTCTATTTTGATACATCGTTGTTAAAACTTAAGACAATGTTGAGCTATTTTTTAGTATTTTATTATTGTTTATGTTATTTTTTCTTATATGTAATTTTTTAATAATTTTATTTGACAAGTAAAAAATGATGTGCATTAATCGAGTGAAATCAAAGAGAGAAAATATGTTAGATTTGACGTTGATGTTTTAATATGGACTAATACAACTTATTTTTCTTTGTTTGCTACTAATTTGAGTAATGTCAACTATAAAGGACTAAAGGGAATGGAGTGTTAGAATCCATATCTGATTGAGTACGTGAATTAGTGTTGCCTCAACAATACATTTTTCTCTTTCATTTTGCATTATCCAGGAACCTCTTCCCGGGTGGCTTCGACGTCACTGAGGACCGTTGTTCATCCTCTGACTAGCCTCTCTCTTTCCCATTACCCTCGGATGTTTTCTTTTGTCTTTCCCCACTGTTGACTTTTGGCTGTGGATTTCATTGACAAAATACATCATACGTTGATAGTTGTGAAATTTGGTGAACAAGTGTAAAATTGGCATTTTAATCCTCAAGGGGGAAGAACATGTCAGTGGTATGGCGTCAAATTGTGGAGGTTCAAGAAATTGATTGCGTGAAATGCTTTATAGGGGCTGATCGATTCACATGGTTAGTGGGGAAGGGGTCGTCCGTACTATTTTGACATGACTTGTGGTGCTCGGATGTGACTCTTTGCTATTTGTTTCCTCAGTTGTTTCGGTTGGCGATTTTTAAATTGGCAATGATGAGTGTCTATGCGCATGATAAATCATTTTTGCATGAAGAATGGTCAATGTTCTTTTATCGCTAGCTACGCTTGTTTGAAAGGACGATGATTTAAGAATTGAAGGTTGTTGCCTTATCGATTGCGATTGATAACTCAAAAGAGGATAAGTTGATATGGATACCAAATATGGTGGGCAAATTCTCGAAAAATGAACTTGCGAGACGGATGAGTTCATTCGGGATTGAGGATAATGACTTAGGTGGTGCTTTAGTGTGGAAATTTAAAGTGCCGCCAAAGATTCAATATTTTCTTTGGTTCGTTTGGATTCATAGACTTCCAATGCTTTTTTTAGGGATAGGGGCTGCCTATAGATGTCAGTTATTTGCATTATGTATGGTGTAATGATGGTGTAAACCCTCGACCCAGATGTCATATTTGGGCCTCAAGCTCAACCCAAAACTATAAAATTTCTCTATTCAATTTAGCCCAAACATCAATTCTCAAAAATGTTTAAAACCAACAATGGAAAATATAGATAAATAATCAAAACGTTACAAAATGGCTCCAATTTAAATTCAAAACATTTGAACATTCAATTTGATTAATACAATTTCAAAAATAAAGATTACATACTCAATCACTTAAGGTCCTATGAATACACAGCCCACTAAATGCAAGTATCGTACTCTAGAAATCACCCCATGCTGGAATCTTGTACTAATAGTGCTCATCGATATGATGATTAACCTACGCACGAAAACAACAATTTCGGGTGCTGAGCTTACAAAGCTTAGTGGTACACATCTACTCTACTATACTTCATGCTAATTATAAACATAAGCATGCAAGCTAGTACAAGCAATAAAGTGAGACAAATAAACATATAGCGCTACCTCTAGTCGCCTAAACACATGTTCTTATCATAGCAATCGCCATACATGGCACACAAGGCTCAACCATACTCAAAACATGGTAGTATAACATCATATAGATATGACGCTACCTCCACCCGCCTAATCATATAGCATAGCAAGAAAGCATAAGCTTCTCATAGCATATAAGCATTATACCACAATATAGGAGGAATGCCCACGACCAGTAAGCATCAGGATACATGCACTCTGAGTGAGATCCAGTTTCACTAAGCATCGGGGTCATACACTCTTTGTGGTGAGGCCCAGTACAACTAAGTGTCAGGATCATACACCCATACTCAAAATTTCTCATTGAGCATCTTTGAATGAGGCCCGGTTCCACTAAGCATTAGGATCATACATTCAAGAATCTTCAACCGTGGTGTTGTAACACAATTTTTCTCTCACTGGGTATCCGGATCCCACCAAACAATGGTAACTCAACCATCTAGGTTTTCATATCAGCACATAGCAAAGATACGCCTACCACACATCACACAGCATCACATAATCCACCAAGGATCCCTACAGTTACTATTACCATCAAGTCACCCAACGTTTACCAAGTTATTAATTATCATGGAAGTGTATATTAATCATCCCCATTAATCAATATTATCTCATTAACATCCCACGTGAATTTCCATCTTTTTATTAACATTATAGATTATTCTGTTTAGTAAGTACCAAAACTCGAACACGAGTATCGACACAGTACTTTTGGGTATCGGTACTCACACGCGTATCGATACTGATGTTGCTCACTGGAAATCATAGATTTCTACAAGTACTGGTGCGGGTCAACCCGTACCGATATGGTCCCCAATTGCATATCGATATAACCAAAGCTTGTATCGATACCCTATTCACGGGTTCACACAATTTCCTTGAATTTTGATTTTACAACACTTTACTTGATCTCTAAAGCTTATGAAAGCCGTTATGGTTTGTTTACTAATGCATTCATTCTATTATTATTAATTACCGGCTTTGTAATCATTTAATCGAGTATTTATCCCTTAAGCATAACTTCTATCATGACATGATATCTATTCGAACAAGCATACAAAGCACACAATTTATCAACCAATTAATCATCAAATAATCATACAGGCATGTCAAATGACCTTAAACGGTCTCTAAAGCCTCCATGAGTCTCATCATATTCACAACATCATCATGCATCTCATAGATATCAAGTCTCATACTATTGGTCTCCAAACATTCATATTCATTGCCTACCTATTTTGCAGATACTAACACGCAAAGCAATCACATTTATGACGCTCATGAAGCAATAGAAGTTCGAGGTGTACCAACCTTAAGCCAAAGAAATATCCTCATCCAACCTCCTCTAATCATCTCTTTAATTCCAATATTCGAGTCCACCAATTCTTCGAATAAAACAAATATGATTGTATAAGCCATTTCACACTATTGAACTACTTTAGGGGATAAAATGCATAAAATAGCTTATTGGGTTTGAATTTGGTAAAACAGACTGCACCAACAGATTTAGAACGTCGAGAAACTCCTGCGTATGGTCCCTAAAAAAGTCAACTATGGTTAAAAAGTCAACGGTCAACAGAGGCTCGATCAATGGTCAACAGATCAGTCAACTCAATTTATCTTGAGGTTAACAACTCGGTTAACTCATCTCAGCTTGAGGTCAATGGCTCGGCTCAGTTAACTTGGCTTAGACCAACTTGGCCCAACCGGCTGGATGGCTCAAACTGTAGCTAGAGCACGCCCACGCGACGACACGTGTAACGGCAGAAATTGGCCAGCAAGCTCTATTCTGACATTTTTGACCATGTTAACTCTAATGGTGGCCTCAAATTTTGGTGGAGAACGGTGAAACGTGGTGTTTCGAGCTAATTCGTACATTCTTTTCCTCTACCCCAGCGAACAACAACGATAACAGTTACTCAAGGACCACCATTGGACTCATCTACTCCATGCGGAGCCGATGGTGCTGGCAGCGAGGTGAGTGGCAGTGTGCACGGTGATGAAATGACCCTTTGACACTTTCTCTCTCTAAAACCCATATTTTTTCTTTAACTCTATCTCCTTTATCCTTCTGATTTTTCTATCCCTTTTCCCTAAACCAACCAGCCACTTTAATTCAAATATCACACTTTCCAACATAAAATGGTTAAACCAATTATTGAACACTTAACTTCTTCTTTGATCCCACTTTAGGCTCCCAACACTATCTCACATTCATTTTGGTACTTTTTCTTAGAGCAAACTTCCAACTTTAATTCTTTAAAATTGAATCACTTGATTAAAAAGATTCACAACCTGGATTCGAGATTCGATTACCAAATCTAAAAATTGGGGTCGTTACAGATAGAATGGATGATCGTGAACATTTATTGTTTAACTGTGTTGTTATTCGTGAGATTTGGTTAGTTTTCTTTCAATGGCGGGGAATGCAAGTAGTATTTTCGGACTCTCAATCATAATTCTTAGTACATGGGCTGAATGGCTTTCTCGACCAAGATACGAGAATGATGAGTTGCTGGATGTGTTGCGATCTTATGGACTCTTCAGATTAGGGGTGAGCGTTCGATCGAGTTGAGTCAAAAAAAATTTGAGTTGACGTGTCATATTTTACAACTCAAATTTAATTTGAATTTTTTTATTCGAGTCGAATCGATTTTTTGAGTTCTTATACAAATTTAATTGTAATTATTTATCGTGTTATAGTACAGTTTGATTCTAATTTAAACGACTTTCTTTAATCATATAAGATATGCATATATATATTTCTTCATATTATTTTTCACATGTATAAGTAAGATTTGTAATGTTATTTAATAAAAAAAATCATCTAAACTTTTAAAATATATTTATAGTATTATTTTTAAATAAGGAATTTTTGGGGATAAAATATTTATGAGAGTATAAATGAGTCAGTGAATTGATGTTAAGAAAAAACTTTGCAAAAAAAATCAAGTTGAATGATCATATTGAATAAAATGTAAAGCTAAAGAACTAAATTGCAAACAAATATATTTGTTAAAAATATGAATTGAAGTTATATACATATTATATAGTGTTAGTGAATCATGTGGTTTAATTTTGATCAAAATAGACAAAACGAAGAGGAATTGAAGAAACGGGAAATCATTCAAAGTTGAGGGGCTAAATTGCAAAAGTAGAAAATTTAATTAAAAATATGAATTGAAGTTAAATAAGTATTCTATAGTGGTTTAGGAGCATGTGGTTCAAATTTGGTCAAAAATTGACTTAAACGAATGATGGATTGAAGAAATGAGGAAATCATACAAAGTTAAGGGGCTAAATTGAAAAAAATATGAATTTTATTTTCAAAAATACGAATTGAAGCTAAATAAGTATTCTACACTGGTTTAGGAATATATGGTTCAAATTTGGTTAAAAATGGACTTAAAATGAAGGAGAAATTGAAGAAAAATAAAACCAAAGACTAAATCGCAAAATTATAAAATTCAATTTTTCGAGTTGGGCAAATTTCAACTCGACTCGAACTCAAAATTTTTTCGAGTTATTCAATTTGACTCGAATAACTAGAACAACTCGAATAACTCAAAATTGAAAAAAAATCAATTTTTTTGAGTCGAATTTTGCTCATCCCTAGTTCAGAATGACTTAGTTTTCAATCGAAAGCGTCTCTCAGCTGATAAGTTGATTTTTATGATTAAGCTACGTACACTATATTGGGTGAAATTGGAGAATGATGCTCTTATAATTCATGAGTCGGTTTGGTGGGATTGTTCATGAAAGTATCTTCAACGAAGTACAATAGGGGTGGTGTGGTCCAATGCTATGTGGTGTCCGACATTGATCGACAATCTTAAATTTAATGTTAACGGTTCAATACATGGTGAACTGGGATCAAAAGGTCGTGAGAGAGTGCTTCGAGACACAGAGGGTCTTGTTTGATGGAAATAAAAATCAGGATAACTAGTGGTAATTGGATTAGACTCGACAATAACGATTTCATGGGTTACGAATATTGAATGTCGATAAATGACGTTTTGGGGAGTTGTTCAGAGAAATTGATGTTGCTTGGGGTGAATTAGTTTGTGTTTGTTTTCGTAAGGTATATAGGAAGTTAATAGGATGACAGATACATTAGCAAAGAGGTGTAGATCATTTAAGTGATTTGCTTTGCTTTGTTGGGAGTTATGGGTAGGTGAAGGAATGCAATTATGCAACAATGTAGATTTTTTTTTGAAAGATAAAGAGAGAACTAACATTAAACAGGATAAAAATACAATATCTTGGCAAGACCAGGTGGAACACACAGGTTCCAATTAGGAGGACAAACTCCTCTAAGGGTGGATTTAGCTACCCAATCAGCAGTCAAGTTACAGATCCTAGGAACATATCCAAAGAAAAAAGAAGGAAAAGAAGCAAGTACAAGGATATCGCTCTCAATAGCGGCCGACTCCCAAAGACTTGTCGTCTTGGAGTTAATTCTGAAAATAACCCCAGCATTATCAGATTAAAAAAAACATTAATCCAACCATTCGAGATCACAGAGGTGATGCCAAGTCGAACAACCATAGCTTCCGACACATCCGATGAAGGTGCCAAAAAGATAGAAGAAAACTCTTACCATCATACCTAAATGTTCTCGGGCAATACAAGCAGCAGCTGCGGAGTCGCTGTTAGAGTCATAAGCAGCATCACAATTAATCTTGATACAACCAACAGAAGGGGAGTCCACATGGGCTTCTGAGGAGCGTTTGCCTCCTGAAATATAGTTTGATGAGGTTGATTCGAACATGTAACAAATTAATTAAACGCTGCTTCAGCTCTATTCCAGACTTCCAAGGAGAATCTAAGGAAAATAAAAAAGTAACTGCATTTCTCGCTTTCCATATATGCCAACAGAGGAAGGCAAGAAGATTAATACCATCGGAAAAAAGCCCTTTCAAGTTCAATAGAGCAAGCTTTCTCCACCATTTTTTGAAACCTGTTCACTGTTGGGTAAATACCCAAACCCGAGATCCTTCATACAATTTGAGCAAATGGGCAGAAAAAAGAAGATATTCAAAGCTTTCAAAATGATCTCCACATGTAGGGCATGAAGAATCGATCTGAACTGAGCCATGAAACCTTTTATAGACATTTCCTCTAGAGGGGATGATGTTGTGACATACTTTCCACAGAAAAGATTTAATCTTCGGTGGGATATTTACCTTCCAAATAGATTTCCATAGAAAGTGGTCGTTGATCAAGCTATCACTGGAAGAGGGAATGTATATTTCCTCTTGCTTTGAACAGATGAAATGGTATCCCATTTTAACCATTCTTTGAGATCGCCCAAATAAGTTCATCTCAGATCATCGGTCCACCAATAGGGATAGACATTATAGCCTTGGATTCTTGGCTTGAAAAAAGGGCATTCAGCTTCTCTTTTTTCCAAATCTGATTCTCAACATCAATGAAGCTAGCCACAAGAAAATCATGGCATGCATAAGGAATCGGAGAGTTAATAGCTTTCGTGGTTAAAGACAAAATCCATTTATCTTCCCATATCAAAATACTTGTACCATTTCTCACTCTCTATAAAGACCCTTCCTTAATAAGTTGTAACCCATCATGAATGCTTGACCAAGCCCATAATAGATTTCAGCCTTTGGATGCCAGAAGAATGATTCCACTGGGGAAATAAATCCCTTTTAACACCCGAGCAAGAAGAGATTGAGGGTTTTTTAGGATTCTCCAAGATTGTTTTGCCACCAAAGCCAGGTTGAAAATCTTCAAATCCCGAAAGCTCATGCCTCCGAGATTTTTTGCTTTGCATAGTTTGTCCCAACTCAACCAGTGGATACCTTTTTCTTTTTCTTTTGAGTTGTTTCACCAAAACTTACAATAGAATTGAGTTAATCACAGAACGTCTTTGGAAGTCGAAAGTATTGCATTATATATGAGGGGATAGCAGTGGCAACTGCTTTAATTAGAACTTTCTTGCCTGCTGGTGAAAGAAGCTTTTCCTTCCATCCTTAAAGTTTTTTCCGAACCCTTTCCATAATATAATTTAGAGTTAGACCTGTTTTTTTGCTCTTCCCCAAAGAGTCAGAATTCCTAATTAGAAACTGTCATCTTTCAATCGGAAAAAGCCTAGAAGCTTGATAATATCTTCCTCGTTTTTAGAGCTTATATTCGAGGAGCAGTACACTGATGATTTACAAAAATTTATAGTTTGGCCAGTTGCTCTTTGGAAGCAATCCATAATTTTTAAAATTGTGTCACAATTCTACATATTAGCCCTAGTGAACAATACACTATCATGTACAAACATGAGGTGACTAATAATTAGATAGTGCCTCCCTATTCGAAAACCACTAAAGGTTTCATTCGTCACTTCTCTATTGATGAGCCATATAAAAATATTCGAAACCATCAAAAAAAGAAAAAGAGATAAGGAGTCAATCCTCGGGTTGGAAGAAACTCTCTATTGCTTTCCCCGTTGGAAGTCAAGGTAAATGAAACAGTAGAGACACATTTCATGAATCGGGAGATACACGAAACCCATCCTCTGCATAATAAAATATAACACTTTCTAATCAATCTTATCATAAGCCTTTTTCAAAGGGCCATAATTCCACCTGATCCCTTTTGTCTTCTTTTCATCGCGTGGAAAACTTCGTGTGCAAGAATAATATTATCTTGGATCAAGCGGCCATTTACAAAAGCTGACTGAGAATGGGGATTATATCCGGGAGAAAGCCCTTGAGTATAGAAGCCAGAAATGAGTCTGAAATAACTCACCTCGGAAGGTTTCTTCCGCTTGGGTATAAGGACAATATTTATTTTATTAATTTTCGGATTGAGAATTCCTTCATTAAAGAAAGCCGAGACTGTAGCGATAACTTCTTCCTTAATAGTATCCTAGAAGCTCTGATAAACCCCCCCAGAAACCATCTGGACCTGGTGATTTGAGGACGCCTAGATCAAACACAGTTTTTTTCGAATTTCTTCTTTAATAATAGCTTTGCATATAGAGGAGTTCATTGACTCGGTGATTAAGAGAGGAATAATGTCAGCAATGCACTCAAGGTTAACCAAAACTTCCCTGGAAAAGATGTTTTTGAAGTGATTTTCAAAGATGGAACAAATCTCCCATTCATCATCAATCCACTTTCCAGACCCATCTTTTAATCTCAAGATTATATTTTGGCAGTTTCTTTGAACAGTGGTAGCATAGAAGAACTTCGTGTTTTTGTCTCCATGCTGAATCCAATTAACTCGGTATCTCTGATGCCAGTGTCTTTCCTCGCGCTCTCAGATTTTTTAGAGTTCGATTTTAAGTGAGACTATCTCCTCTTTTGATTGATTATCCAGATGGGCATCTTGAAGGGATAGAAGCCTCTTCTTAATACCCTCAATCGTAGTTCGATTCTTGCCATACTTTGATTTGCTCCATTTTCCAAGCTTGTTTCTGGTATTGCATAGCTTTTTGTTGAGGCAGTTTAAACTAATTGTAAGGCAATTGTTCTTGCCACGCCTCCTTAACTTTTTTATTACATTTCTCTTTCAGAAGCCACCGGGATTCAAACTTGAAATACTTCTTCTTTATTTTTTAAAACCCTCGAATAGAAGGACAATAGGGGTGTGATCTGTTGTCGTAGCTGCTTTTAATTCTAAGTTTTTTCTAAAAATTTTTGTTTCTTTTTAGTTTCAGAAAGAAACACAACACAAGGCTTAAATTTCTGGGTGATATCCCTAATAGTAATTTTGCAGAGTCTTTATTACCCATTCCACGAATATTCCAAGCAATAATAGACATCCTATACTCCCTCCAACTTTAAACTAGAGACAACTAGAAAGCAGACGCTCCAAACAACAACAAAACAGAAAAAGAACACCAACAGAATAAACAAGGAAGACTTCTTACCGAATCACCACGCTTAATCAAAAAGCAGTGACACTTCAAGAGAACATAAAGCAAAACCAACCGAGAACAGAGTGAAAAGATAGGCCGAAATACAGAAACTGCCAAGATACGAGACAAGGCCAAGAACAACCCAGAATCAGACTGGTACTGTCGGAGGGTCGCAGATAGAAAAGAACCTACCCAGGAACACTTAATTGAAACTGAATACCAGAGATTGGGAAAGGACGTGGGCGGGGCGAAAACCTAGGGTTCGAATTTTAAGTTGGGTGGGTGTCACATCTGTTGGGGTTCTGCTTTTGAAGTGTCGATGCAGATGGACCGTTTTACTATTTAATTTTTGGTGTTTTTTAATATTATTAGTGTGTACTTTTTAAAAAAAATAGGTTTAAGAAAAATTTTAATAATTTATTTGATAATATTTTTAGTATGATTTGTTAATTATAAAATTATACTTGTTGATAAGAAAAATACAGAAGCTAGAAAACTTAATTGTAGTTTTAAAAATTCGAATGTTAACCTCTATTTTATTAAAAACGGGTGAAACTAAACAATGAGTGTCAAGTTTCATTAAAAGATCTTAGTATTTTTTTTAAATTGGTGTTAATTTCTTTTTCAATAGTGTTATTTTTATATATAATTATATATATAAATTTTCTCAAAATTTTTGGGTGTCATATTCATACATATGGCTCTGCTCATAATAAGTAATATCTCATTTAGTTATTTAATTAAAATTTTATTTTGATATTTTAAAAGATTTTTAAAAATTAAAAATTGTAAAGAACTTATAAAAATATATAAAAAAATCATAATTCATTTTTAAAACTACAAAAAGTTGCTTCTTTTTTTTAAAAAATTCCTTTTTTTTTGCAGTTGAGAGTTTGAATAAATAAATTTCAATTTTGGATGGCTCTGGAGGAGGAAAAAAACAAACTTGTTCTAGTTGATAGTTTCTACCACCAAATACAAGTCTCCACGCGGCAAACAAGAAATTGGGCCTATGGGCATTCGCAATCGTTAGCCACACTCCAATTTCCATGAAACTATTTAGTTGATAGTTTCTACCACCAAATACAAGTCTCCACGCGGCAAACAAGAAATTGGGCCTATGGGCATTCGCAATCATTAGCCACACTCCAATTTCCATGAAACTATCTCCCGTTTTTTCTCATTGCTCCGTCGTATCCGCCCTCAACCCAGGCCGGGAATTTAACACACCACTTGAATTTTCCTAATCCACGTACATAAACAGCCAAACTAACATTTGCTACCAAAATCCAATCAAGGGTTAATCCTCAGGCTTTTCCTAACCAGCAAAAGATATGCCATCTCCAATCCTGCCCATATCAAACTACCCTTCCTTCACTTCATCGGCAGCCACAGCGGTTGTCAAAGCTAAGGTCGATGCTGACCCACCGAAAACCCTCCTCATCTCCTCACAGTTCGACCCTGAAAAGGCCATTACACCTCTCTTACCTAGAGCTTCCAGTTACAATTCAACAAGCAACGTTAACAACTCTATTATCTCTTTTGCCAACAACCATCAGCACAGATCTCGCCGGAGTTCCAGCGATAGCTCACTCGCTTTGCTATCCGATCAGTCTCCCCGCCGGTCCATAAGCCGAGAAGTGGGCCATGCTGCTTCCGAGACCTTTCTCCTTTCTCGATTATGTGTGAAGCTTTTCAGCTACCTCGGGTGTGATTCTTTTCCTGTCAATTTGTGATACTTTATTTATATGCTTATTTGCTTTGGTAGTCATTTTGAAATTCTCGTTTTCGTATATTAGATCTTGCTTATAGATCGACTGCCATCAACTTTTTGCTTGAGGTGTTCTGCTTCTTTCTATTTTGTAAAATGCTTAAGGATTATTCCTGAGATCCATATCCATCGTTTCATAAGAATTTTTTATAGATCGGATGGTGCCAAAATCTTTGTACTACGTTGAATGAAAGAAACGGGAAAGGACCAGATATTCGGTTTTAGTGGCTCCTCTCTACGTTTTCTTGTTCATTAGAAAGCAGAAGAGGTTTCCTTTACTGACTCACTATATTTTGAATGTGCTGCATTACCTGATGCGATGCATCTTTTATGATGTTGATTGATGACCATTTATGTCAAGCTCCCTATACCCCGTCTCTTCATTTCAAGTACTTGTATGGGTTCAGGTTCAGCCACATATCCAGATATGAACATGGGGATAATATACTCCAAACATATGAAACACTTTGACAAATACCCATATTTAATTGGATGGTTAAGTTGAAATTGAAGGTGATTTTTTTGGCATGATCAGAAATTGAATTAGTTGGCTGACCAGTGAAGATGTAGGAACAGAGTTCCCTACATTGTAGTTCAAGAAAAATCTTGATGATTGTGAGAAGAATATGAAAGAATTCTTTAATGAGATAAAATTATTCAACAAACTCGATTTTTTGGAGTTTGTTGAAAGAGGAGTAAATACTCGTACATGAAGCTTTGAACTTCAAGATCAGTTTGCCTTTGTCATTTTTATGTCGCACAAGGAGTTGAGGATTTTTTTTTTTTTAAATTACTTTCAGCTGAGATGCTAATATCACTTTTATGTTTAACTTTTTTATGAGATGTATCTTAGTCGTTGATTTTTTCAGGGTAGGCTATAGGTGGATCACACGATTTCTTGCACTTGGTTGTTACGCTTTGCTACTCATGCCAGGTTTTATTCAAGGTTATACATATATTTCTTATATATTTATTTATTACTGTTTTTTTTTCCTGGTTGTTGATTTTACTACTTGCTATTTGCTTCTAGTAGGAAAAAGGAAAAAGATGCATTTGACTACAAAAACATACTACTTCCTTCAGGAATTTAAGCTAAAACATGACTTCTTTGAATAAAAGTGCATGAATTTAGATATAGAAGAATCATGTTAGATTGTAGTCCGTTTTACTTGATTATGATTTGCTTTATACCAATCTTCTTGGAAGCAAAAGGCAAAGAGTGAAAGTCACACAACCAAACAGAATCTTAATTTGTGACACTGAGTTCTGTCATCAGTTTACATTTAACTTGATGGATCTAAAATAGCATAACGAACTTACTTTTCTTTTGCAGTTGCTTATTACTACTTTTTCTCCAGACAGGTTCGTAGGAGCATAATATACGGTGAAAAGCCTAGAAATAGGTAAATTTGAAAGTGTGTCTATTTCTTTTACGTTTTCAAGTAATTTACATGTATATCCTTGCAATTGTACTGGAACTTTCGGGCATTAATAACTCAAATTTTGTTTGCAGGCTTGATCTTTATTTGCCTAAAAGCAGCCATGGGGCAAAACCAGTGGTAGCTTTTATAACCGGTGGGGCTTGGATTATTGGGTAAGCCATTTGTTGTTTCTTGATGTTATGTATATGGACATGTGGTAGAAATTCTCAACTGCAATAGCATATGGTTCTCCTTTTAGTTTCTTGGAAGATAAAAGATTCAGTTTTGTTGTGTGATCATACTGAAAGATACTTAACATTCTTAGAATGAAAAGTAACCCAAATAATCCGAAGGTGATCTATGATCTATAAGATAAATATAGTAATCACTCCCCTTGTTCTTTTACAGTTGCAAAATTAAGTTCTGATCACTGTCATGGACTCGTGGGCCTATGGTTACTCTTTTGGTCATTATACCTTCTTGGTTCCGTATTTGCTTTATGCTTTCTAATTTATCCATGAATTGTTTCATAGAGCTCATTTTTTGTAATGCAGTTATAAAGCATGGGGTTCTCTTTTGGGTCAGCAGTTATCGGAAAGAGATATCATAGTGGCATGCATAGACTACAGGTGAAATATTTACTTTTAAGGAAAAAACTTTTTGTTGAAGAGATGACCCTATTTTTCTTGAATTTCTCTAATCAACCTTCTTACCGTATATTTGTTACTGTACACTTATTGTTGTTATAAGCTGGCTCTTCAAGCATCTTAAGAATTGCATATAGAACCCTCATGATTTGATGACTGCAAATTTAACCCATTCTCATCTTTTATCATCGGCTAGGGTCATGTTTAGTACACGTTATCTGCAGATTTTGTTGCTTCGCTTGTTTAGTTTTAAATTCTTATTGGGAAATTATTTATCTATTTAGGGCATGGAATGATCGCATCATACAATTTTGTTATCTTACCTTCTGTTGGTCTCACATCAAGCTTCTTTAAAATATATTACATTTGGTTTCATCAGTTTATTGCTGCCATTCATCCTCCTTTTTATATTTCCTCTCAAATTTAAAATAGAATGTTTCTTGATCAGCCATATTATATATATATATATATATATATATATATAATTTATTCTCTTTGGAGATTCTAAAGTGACTATAATGTCCATTTTTTTCTACAAAGCTGGTAAGTTGTATTTTGATTAATGGTTCTAAATGCAAAATTTAGCACTGCTCAATAAATAATATTTTGGAATAACGTGTAAATTCTTATTGTTTGGTTAGTTACAACATAACTACTTTGTGGTGTAAATCTTGATATTACAAGGACCAGTCCCTTGCTATTAAAAAACCCCATTGATTACTATTTTAAATTTATGCTTTAAGTGTCCTACTTCACATAGTTGGAATCTGTATGCAGAAATTTTCCCCAGGGCACAATAAGTGACATGGTAGAAGATGCTTCTCAGGGCATTTCATTTGTTTTTAATAATATTGCTGAATATGGAGGTGATCCCAACAGGTAGATACTCAGTAATGTTCCCTTTTTATATTAATATGGATCATTATATTTAATATTTCATTCATGGTTCGTCTTGCTAGGATTTATCTTATGGGACAGTCAGCTGGTGCACATATTGCTGCTTGCACACTTATAAACCAGGCAATCAAAGAAGCTGGCGAAGGTGACAGTACTTCTTGGAGTGTGTCCCAGATAAAAGCTTATTTTGGTTTGTCTGGAGGGTAAGTACTACAAATTTTATAATCATGAAACTTTATTACCTGCAAGAAATGGATATGGGCACTAAAAAATACAATTGACTTTTTCCCTTTTCTGTTACCATGAATCTGGTCCTGAAACTTTAAGTTAGTTTTGAATATAACTTTCATAACAATAATGGAGTGATTTTTGGTTTCAAATTTACTCAAGGTAAAGCATACTGATGTGTTTGTTCGCTTATATAAACATATATGTCTGTGTTTGTATATATTATTATCTCCCTCACCTAATTCATGTGGTGCTATTTTCTTCTGAAAGGTAAAGGGTCAAAGGTGGTAACTGAATCATTGTAGTACATTGTGTTGTATTGGGATGGATGCTTTTTAATAGCTCTCATTATTTCTGTCTTTGGGTTCCTTGTTAAATGCATTAAGTTTTTCCCCTTCCCATTCCCCCCTTCATTTAGTGCCATTAGTTGTTTAGAATGAACATCTAAGATGAGTTTTTATGTTATCATATACAAAACACGCAAGAATTTTTTTATAACAAAGTAATTCCCTTTTTGTGCTTATGTATTGATGGTCAGTTACATTAACATTCCCCAACAGGTACAATCTTTTTAATCTTATAGACCACTTTCACAATCGAGGTTTATACCGTTCGATCTTTTTAAGGTATAGTAATTTCCAGGAAAAAGTTTGTTTGGATCCATTCTCTGTTTGTTTTCCTCAATTGAACAATTGTGTCTGCGTTTCAATGCAGCATAATGGAAGGGGAAGATTCTTTGCATCAGTTCTCTCCTGATGTACTGGTGCAGGACTCAAACATTAGGCCTGCTGTTTCTCTCCTTCCTCCTATCATTCTTTTTCATGGTACTGCAGATTTTTCTATTCCTGCGGATGCCAGGTATATATCTCTCCTCTCAATTGACAATTCTAAATATTTGTTCTTTATATATATGTGTTTGTGTGTGTGTACATACATTATAAGGCCCTTGTTAGTCATTGTATATTACAGCCTCTTCTGCATTCCATTGTACATTTGACCTAAGCATCCTAGATTGCGTGATGTTGTTATGCAAACTTAATTTGGGTATAGGGTGATATTAGCCTTTATGGTACTTCTAGTATGTAGTCATTGTTGCATGGGCAGGCCATGACTGATTGAAATGTTCCAAGGTGTTTTCTTGATGCGAACTTGTTTTCCTTCCCTTGCAGTACAAGTTTTGCGGATACTCTTCGAAGAGTTGGAGGGAAAGCAGAATCCATTTTGTATGATGGAAAGACTCACACGGATTTATTTCTTCAGGTAATGGAAGAAGTAACAATGCCTTTAAAGTATTCGTTTGATTTTGTATCATACTGGGCCAACGTGTGATAAAAATTTCAGGATCCAATGAGAGGTGGCAGAGATGAGATGTTCGAAGATCTGGTTGCCATCATACATGGTGGAGATGAAGAAGCCCTTGCAAGAGATGCCGGGGCTCCCCCAAGAAGACGCCTCGTACCCGAATTCATGTTGAAATTGGCTCATAATGTCAGCCCTTTTTAGCCATTCAATTCGAAATTCAGCATGTCACTGGCAGATGCTATGAAAATGACAACAGCATAATATGACAATGGAAGTTTATAAATGAATTTGATCCATCTTTTATTCCCCCTCCAGTTCTGTTTTCCTTGCTGCATTCTTCTTTTTATCTGTTTTGTTAACCCCCTCTTTGAAATCCTTTACATATATTTGGGAAGAAGACATCAAAATTATTATTATTTAAAAAAAAGGTTAGTGATGTATTGGGTTGTTTACACACACTTTAAATATGTTTTAATTTTATTACAAAAAAAGCCGAACCATTAAAATTGAATAAGAAGTGGAAAAACAAACTATATTTTTTATTTTCTCTGAGACGGTTACAAAGAGTTTTTAAATTTTTTCAGAGTTCTTCGTTAGAATTTTTTTTTTCGGCGGCAGCTTTTAGGCCGTTTTGTTGATTTTGTATATAAATAAACATTCATCTTTGTTGATAAATCTTATTTGCATATTTTTTTTGTTTTTTTACTTTGCCAGTTTCATTTTTTATCTGTTTTTAGCATATTTTTTGTGTGCTTTTATGGCAGTAGTTTCGTCTGCTTTTTATGGCAGTGTTCGTCTGTCTTGTGACAGTGTTAGTCTGTCTGTGTGACAGTATTATTTGCTTTATTAGTTTAACATTCGTATGACGAATATCACTCGAGCGTTGTTAGTAGCGAAGATCGATGGTCAGTAAAGTTTGTTTCCCTTTTGTGGTGTTGCCATGTTGCCAAGACCAAGCTGTGAAAGAATTTGCTTTCTACTTAGAGTACTCTGGTCAAAATAATAATATTGCTGAATTTTTATGAGAAGATGGTTTAATCTTTTGTAAGTGATAACCCTTGTTCTTTATTGATTTCACACCTTTAAAGCTTTATTGTTCTGTTTGATGTATAAAAATCTCAAATATTAGTGGTGTGATTCTTTTATAACATTGTCACTTTAAATAGAATCTAATTTTTTTAAAAAATTATTACAGAAAAAGAGATAGAAGTCAAATCAAGTGAAAGGCAGCCCACCTTCGGCCCACTTTTCTTACCTAACCTTTATTTTATTATGCCCGATTGCGTTGCCTTGCCCCCTAGCTTCCCTTTATATATGCTAGACTGGACTCTGGTGCCTAGTATTCGCAGATAGAGATGGAGGAAGCGAAGCCTGTGCCACGAGTAGGGGTGGTTGTGTTCGTGCTGAAGGGAAAATCGGTCCTGTTGGGGTGCCGCCGCTCATCAATCGGTGCTTCCACCTTCGCTCTCCCCGGCGGCCACCTGGAGTTTGGTCTGTCTCATGATTTTAGTAGTTGTTAAGTCGATTATTATTATTATTATTATTATTATTATTATTATTATTATTGTTGTTGTTTGTGTAGCATTAATTAACTAATTAAGCTGTGCAGGGGAGGGCTTCGAAGAGTGCGGAGCCAGAGAGCTGAAGGAGGAGACGGGTCTGGAAATAGGGAAAGCAGAGTACGTAACAGTGACAAATAACCTATTCCTGGACCAACCCAAACCCGCCCATTACGTCACCATCTTTTTGCGGGCAGTGTTGGCGGATCCTGATCAAGTCCCACAAAACCTGGAGCCAGACAAGTGCGATGGGTGGGGGTGGTATGAGTGGGATAAGGATAAGCTGCCCCAACCATTGTTCTGGCCGCTCGAGCAAATGGTCCGAAGCGGCTTCAACCCTTTTCCGTGACCATGAATGCTAAGTTGTTTGTTTCTTAGGTAGGCTTCAACACTTTATATTGTGCTCCTCTTGTCATCCACTTTTGGTTTAGCAATAGCATAATAAGTAATTTCTTTGGGAGCGGTAATGAAAGCAACTAGATATATTCGTGGACTTGTTTATCTACCAAAACGCACCCCATGATGAGAAGTGAATATTTATCATTAATGGATAGGAGTGAGCCATGTATAAAAAGGCGTGCTAGTACCAATTTCCGCCATGTATTCTAACATTCACCAATTTCCCACATAATTTGTTCTTCAAAGCAAAGCTACGGATCCTTTACGCTAGACAACCTCACTACTGCTGAACTTTTATATATAAATATATATGGAATAAGCGTGTGTGAGCTAAAATAGATTTTATGTTGTGCTACAACTACTTGCACTTACATTGAAATTTCATAAAAGAAAAGGCAAAGAAGAAATGATTGAAGAACGAACTATGTATAATCATGAAAAATATATTTCTAAAAATCAAGTTAACAAGTATTTCATCAAAAAGTTTTAAATGTTGGCATCAAAGACTATGATTCATACCTGATAACGCCTTCCCCTCCCTAAATTTATAATAGGATCAAATATACTTCTAAAATTCCTGTCTTAGGATTCTCTCTCTCTCTATATATATATATATATTCAAATATACTCTCTCTATATATTCACTAGGTTAATCTCACGCATATATAATCAATATCTATGATCTAAAATCCAGCAATTAAGATTTGATAAATAGAACGAAAGGATTACCAACTGTAGTGGGAAGAAACGAAAAATCCTTATATCAACCTCTTTCTGGGGTTGTTTCTTGATAATATATAATCATCAGCATTCATCAATGGTGCAACGGGTTGGGACAAGGCGCTTTTTGACACCATAAAGCGGACCGACCTTGTCATCAGCTGGTCTTATGTTTGATGATCATGATGCTTCTGAAACGGAGTGAAGTCAAATCTGGTAGCAACAGCTCAAAATCAAATTATGATGATGGGCTTGCCTGGTGGAATCCATGAAGCAATAACAAGAGAAGAGAGAAGCAAAGAATGGTGAAGACGAGAATTGATCAGGGTTAGCGTGCACGGAGGAAAACACACAAGGAATTCAGACTTTAATTGCTTGCAGTGGAAACAGAGAGGGAGCCGGGGATTATTAGTATTACAATCCAAGTTTCTTAGAAATGAAGGGAGAAAAAAACTACTCCTATGAAAAGATTGTCCAACCTGGAATGATGATCAAGTTTGATGATTGTGATTATTACAACATCTTTTGAGTTTTGAATTGATGATCCATGACTTTGAGTGAACTGGAACTAATGAAAAATCCAATCCACCTACGGACAAAGCAATGTATAACATCATTATTCACTCCTTTGGGAAACTGTTTTTTACTCAAATATGTTGTTTCAGAATGGGATCACACTCTGTAATTTATTTTCAAAAATCAATGCTTCTTTTATGAGTTAGACTGTGATAAAAGGTTTTTCTTTTCAGGATTACCGGCTATTGAAATATTAGGCTGAAAAGGCTACCTATCTGCTTAACAGTTGATTGGCAGTCTAATTTTCCAGCAGACTTGGTAAGAGCAAGTGTTGATCTATAAATGCTTTCAGGTTAGAAATGCCTTTCAATGTTTGTTCTGGTGACGGGGACTGCCAGCAGTGGTTAGGCTCCTTGTCTTCCATTAGTGGGTGTAGCATAGGTTTCTTGAGTTCTCATTTCTTTTATTGCTACAACTTTCCCTTCATTGCTTTGTTAAGATATCTCCCAATCATAATCTCCAGCCAAACTCAAATCATTTGTGGAAGGGACGTTTCATTCAGATGAACACTACTTTTCTCCCTCCGACCTTTTACCGAACATACTTTTTTCCTTTTACTTCCAAAACACTTCTACTCTTCCTTTGCTTATTGTTTGTATATATTCTCCCCTGCAAATGCTATTCCCATCTCAAACAAAAATGGCTTCTATGTTTTGTGCTCTCATTGTAGCTACTCTCGCCTTTCAACTAGCCATTACAAATGCACAATCACCGGCTGCCTCACCTTCCACTACCCCAACCACCACCACCGCGCCTCCACCTTCAATAGCAACACCACCCCCTTCAACTTCACCTCCCCCTTCAACAGCAACGCCTCCTCCTTCAACTTCACCACCCCCTTCAACAGCAACGCCTCCGCCTACCACCACACCAACGGCACCAGCGCAACCACCTGTAACCAACCCCCCTCCCAAAGTTGCACCAGCTACAAGCCCAACCGTCCCCCCTCCTCAAACACCACCCCCACAAACTCCTCCAACCACAGCTCCAGCTCAACCACCAGCAGTTCCACCCCCACCAGTATCTTCTCCAGCACCGGCACCAGCAAAGTTGCCACCAGCACCTGCTCCAGCAAAGCTGCCCCCAGCACCAGTACCTGCACTTATTTTGCCACCGGCTCCTGCACCAGCTCCCCACAAGCACAAGCACAGGCATAGGCACAGACACAGGAGGCACCGTGCACCAGCTCCTACACCCACAGTTCCAAGTCCCCCAGCACCTCCTGCAGTTCCAACTACAGATGACACAACACCAGCACCAGCACCAAGTCTCAATTTGGTAATGATTTCTATCCATAAATAAAATGAATGGATGAATTGAGGATGTTTACAACATACGAGTCTAATCTTATTATATGTTTCTCTGAAATGCAGAATGGAGGAGATTCATTGTTGGTGACAGGAGCAAAGTTTTGGTGGGCAAGGGCATTCACCATTACCATTTTGATCACTATTACAGGCTACGGTTTCTAGGAATTTATGAAATGAGGGGGTGAATATGATTACTTTGCAATTGCTTGTCATACATTTTGTTTGAATTTCTCTGTCGCATAACTGAGAATATTGTTTCATTTGTGTAATTGAAAAATTAATAGAAATAGATATGAATAAGACCGATTAAAGTTAAGAAGCAATTATAAATTTTATTGCTTCGTAACCAACATAACATCACACAAAATTACGAAAAAAAAATCAAAATCAAAATTTCGTGAAATAAATATCCGTTTTCGATGAGGGGTTTCCCGACGACAAATTTCGACCGTGAATGACAACGTTCTCTCTTTGTTAGATGATGCACAAGCACCAAAACATATTTAGGAAACGAACCCAAATAAACAATTATTTTTAAGGTAAATTTTACAAATGACTATTAAATTATCTTAAAATGATCACTTGGTCATTAAACCTTTAAAAGTTACAAAGTAGTCATTAAACTTTTGATTTGGTTATAAAATTTCACCGTGGATTTAACTGCCTTAAAGGTGATGATGTATGTAACATGTTAAATCAATGACTAATATTTCATTTAGTCCTTCAATTGGTACTAAAATTTTAATTTAATACCTTTTCTAATATTTCTTGACTAATGAGCATCATCAAGTTAAAACAATCTATTCTAGTATCATAATTTTGGGCCATTAATAGACCGAACCCATTTTTCACTCTTCCTGGTCCTGGTCTAGGTCTAATATGGCTGTTGCAGTGTTCGTAATTTGTGATTACTTTTTAGATAATAAGTTGTTTTAGGTAAGTTTTGACGTTTGTTTATATTATTTCCCCCTTCTCTTGAACGTTTTAATTAATGACTGTTGAGCTTAACTTATCACAAAGGCAAAAGTTGTATTTGAATCTGTTTATTCTTCATACTCTTGGAAATAATGTTTGGACTCATGTGTATTAGGTTTTAGTCTGTAATCTTGTTTCTATCCAGTTATTGAGAGTTAATGGAAATAATGTTTTCATGAGAAAAATTAAATTTGTTTGATAGATTGCAAGTGGAAAGATCAAGCAGGGATTCACGTGGTGCACCTTCGATTGGAGCTGCAGTGACATTTGCAAGTCCGTGGAAAGAATGAAGGAGGTGCATCTGTGGGTGATAAAGCAATCTAACATATAAGCTTCTGAAACTCTACGACTAACCTGGTTGGTAATACTTTCGTGTATGTTTCATCAGTGGTGTGGATCAAACTGCCACTGCTTTTGTCCCAGTTTTTGTCGATCTTTGTCTCCGAGACAATTGATACAAGATTAAATTTTACTGTACATTTGTAGACAAAAATATAATGAAAGTGTTTTAAGTTTAAAAGTATCATTCTCAGTTGACATAATCAGGTTGATAGTATTTTTTTTTTGGACATGTAATGAGTTTTACTTCACTGTTACAACAAAAGTGGAAAGACTGTTGAAAGAGCTTGACTAGCCATACTTATTAAACGTTAGTGATTTCTCCTAGTTATGGTGACATAATTGGTATATTGGCAGGTTTAATAAATTTAGAGTCGAACGGACATACAGAAGCCTGATCTTGCTAAGGAATATATATCTCTCTAATAGTTGTGGTGACATAGTCGATAGCGTGTTTCTTGGTTAGCATTTCTCTTGTCTACAGCTTCTACAACTATGACCCCAGAGAGACCAATGCTTTATTCAGCTCATAATTTTTTGCAGGTATTTATATATGCATATCTACAGTGTTCTACACACGTTATGACATACAACCATAATTGATTCTTTCGTCAATAGTCGAGTGTTGCACAACGCGGTGTATTCTTCTTTTTTTAGGAGAAAGCTGAAAATTGCTCAGATTATATCCAAGTGGTAGCCGGTGACGATAATTTTTTAGCAATGTTAGATAATATTTTGCAGGTCTAATGTTACAAATCGAATCTTAATAATTAAGCTTATTTGAATTATTTATCCATCAAAACATTCAAAAAAATATGTTCAAAAATAATGATTTATTGAATACTCCAAATTATTTATTAGACTTTTTAGTGCTGAGATCATGTTGCTCTGTAAGATATATTTTCAATTGTTTATTGATGTAGCCATTAGTTCATATTAGATGATTATCATTAGTTAAGCAAAAAGTGGGCAAAATTAAAACAATATTGTAACACTCCGATTTCTTTTTATTTGAAATAAAATGAGTATAAAAAAATGGATATTTTGGCTGTATACTCAAACCTGTGTCCCTGGGCTCTTGCCTTAGCCAGTTGAGCTAAGGCTATTTCTGATGTGAACCTATCCGAGTTTCATTTTAAGACTTGTATTATGAGTATACCAATTTTACATAATCCCCAACTACCCCTTGGCAATGTGTGCTCCCACCTACTTCTTATCGAGAGGGAGAGAGAGTTTTAGAGAGTTTTAACTCTTCAACTCCCCACCATCGTCCGACCCTAATTTCCATCACCGCCCCGCCGTGGCTGTCACCGTCAGCACTAAAGGGAGCGTCATCTCACCCTGGACTTATCCTCGTTTGCCACTCGCAGCGAACGTGTAACATCCCAATTCCGTCCCGGAGCATCACTTTCGGGTCACCCAAAACTGACTCATCAAAATTTCTCGTTTAAAACCACAAGTTAAGAATTCTCGAAATAATCCATTACCGTAAAATCCACGTAGATAATAATATTAAAAGGGGTTTACAAAACATAAGTTCCAATTAAAATACTCCGTTTGACCAAATACAGTAAATCAGAATAAAATACAGACTCGACTGTGGTAAGGTCATATGAATACAACCAGTCCAAAATGAACATCAAGTATTGTACTCTGAGATTGGCCCGATGCTGGAAAATCCTTCTCGATGTGCTCCTCCAAACGCAACATGTCAACCTACGCACGGAAGAAACCACAATTCCGCATGCTGAGCTAACAAAGCTTAGTGGTACATTTCTACTCTACCGCAATTCATGAATATCATAAAACAAGCATGCATGATAATATATTCAAGAGTGCACATAAAGGCTTCTCCACATCTAAGGATCATCTTCTAGCCTATCCTAGCTAGAGCTTACCACTGTCTCAAGATACCACTATTATGTAAGAAGTCTACCAAGCCATCCCAGGCTTACCGTGCACGAGGTCCCACCGACCACTGAATTACGTCCCATACCCTGATCACATAGCCCAAGGGTTATCTAGCCTATACCCGAGATCACAAAGCCCATCGAGTTACATCTTATACCCTAATCACAAAGCCCAAGGGTAATACAACCCGTACCCGAGATCACATAGCCCATCGAGTAACAACCCTACCCTGATCACATAGCCCAAGGGTAACTAGTCAACATCGTTTATCCATACAACAACATAAATAACATACATTCCCTAATGTCCAACGAAGCCCTACTATTTTTCCCGTGCTCACACAGTTGTCGGGTTACTCGTAATCACATAGTCGTCGGGTAAGGATCATATTCAGATCACTATAGCCACATATACCTCCTAGACATACTTGGATCACAATAGCCACAAGCAGTCTTATCCTGAGATCACATAGCCGAACATGATTACTCGAGATCACATAGCCCATCGAGTTACTCGAGATCACATAGCCCTTCGAGTTGTATTTCCATATCCTGATCACATAGCCCAAGGATAGGTTTCGGACCGCATCCAGATCACATAGCCCATGGACACGTCGGATGTACACGATCACATAGCCCAGAGTACCCATCCCCTTATTTAAGTGCCCTTGCACTGACTCTAAGACATCTGGATTCCTGACCAAGACTCATACGATACCACATGCTCCCCCGATCATCAATATATCTCACCGAGAGATAAAGGCTTCTAGCCAACCATTACCAATGCCTCAAGGCATGACTCATTTGTTACATTATTTAATATGTGTCTGTAGGACTCGTTTACTCCATTCTCATTAGATTATCTCATTACTCACGGCAACCAGCCTACATGGGCATCCTTTCAGCACATAGCAAGGACCCCAAGCTACCTCGTAGCAATAACTGATCCACCACGGACCCCTATGGATTACCAAACCAAGCAACTTATCCAACTGTTAGTAAGCCATTAGCCTTTAATCCACATACGGGTTGCTAACCTCGATTTCTTAGTTTTAGAGTTTGTTTTATACCTTTAGGGACATACTGGATCCTTTACAATGAATTATAGAACCCCCGAACGTGAACTCAACTTTCTTTGGCAGATTGCCCAGCAAGTATCGGTACTCCAAGGTGAGTATCGGTACTGCCCTCCTAGTATCGATACCTTAACTAGGTTCGATAGAGTTAGACCACAAGTCGTACCGATACGCTCTTACCCCGTATCGGTACTGGATCACCCCGTACCGATCCAAGCTCGTACCGGTACTTCACCCTTTGCGTACCGGTACACTAAGCCTCTCCTAGGCAATCAACATCGCGTACCAGTACTCCCCAATTGGTACCGGTACCCCTACTAGATTCGAAGGAGTTCATCCTAAGGACGTACCAATACGCTACGTACCGGTACTCAAAACCTTTTTAGGCAATGTAACAGTGCGTACTGATACGCCCCTTGTGTACCTATAAGCCTAAGTGCTACTGGATTTCCATTTGAGTGAGGGGTACCGGTACATGGGGAGGCATACCGGTACACCCCTCACAAACCATCCCTCAATATGTAAAGGAGTACCAGTGCGCAGCCACCCCGTACCGGTACTCGAGCCTAGATTTTGAAACCTAAAGCTCGGGATTACACCAATCCCACCCTTAACCCCTATGAATAAGTCTCAAATCTTTCCTACAAGTTATTTGGAGTATAGTAGGTGATTTTCTACCATTTTTACCTATTATCAACTCTCAAAATGTGATTTACCATTAGAGGGGTTTAAAGCTCAAGAACCCTAACTAAGCAACCCATAAACATAAAACCAAGCAAGGCAATCATCTTATGGGGCTCATAAAACGTAGGAGTCAGAGATGTACTGACCTTTAGCAAGAATTCACAAACCAAGGCAGCAACCAAGCTTCTTTCACCTCTTCTTCCTTGCTCCAAGCTTCAAACCCAACTTCCACCAAACTAGGAGATATTTACCTTGAAAGATAGATCATTTCTTGATGAACAAATCTCCCTTGATCACCAATATAATATTCATACTCTTCAACCTCAAGCTTTCATCTTTTCTTTTGGTTCTTAGGTAGGATAAAGGAGAGGGTTTTTGGGAGAGGAGGACAAGGGAGCCAACGTGATATCATCACCTCCCTTTTATGCAAAAAATGTTAAGGCTCTACCAGCCTTTGTCCCCCATTTATGGTTTTACCATAATGCCCTTCCTCAAAACCCAACATAAGCCAAGCCCAAACCACTAAGCAAGCCCAACAACGCACGAAGGACCATAATGGCCCAACATCTCAGCCCGATGTATTGGTCCAAGACCCAGGTCAACGCCCATTGTTGACTCAAGAAATTTGGGTCGTTACAAAACGACTGCCTTTCATCGTAAAAACTGCTTGAAAGGGTCAGCAAGAACCCAAACTATCCTCTTCGGTTTAGCAACAATTCTGGATGCCTCATATGTACGTGCTGCTTGCGACCACAATCGTCGAACTCTTCAGGCCGAGACGAGCAAAACCACGCTCGTTAATCGTCTGTCCGTCACCGTTTGAATCCTCGCCAGAGATACGTTGTTTCAAATTCTTTTTTCCATTTTGGGTAAGGAGGTAAAGATTTTGAGTTAATTTTTGGTTTGGAGTTAAAATGGTTGTGGTGTGGTTGTTTGTAGCATTTTTTTGTGTAATTTTGGCCGTTTGGGGTTGCGTATGGGAGACACACGCTGCCGGAAATAAATTTCGACTGTTGTTCTGTTTTCTCACCATCTTAACCAGTCTAAACCACCGAGCCAGCTAAACTAACCTTGAATTGAGCCAGTTCGGCTTAACTCGGTTAGCCAAACCTGAATCTGACTGAACCAAGCCTGACCCATCTATCCGACCTGAGTTAACCCAGCTGAGTCAACTCAGTGAGTCAACTCGCTCGAGTTCACCCGTTGATCGAGTCAACCCAATCAAGTCAACTCAATAAGTCAACTCACTTGAGTTAACCCGTCGACCGAGTTAACTAGCCGAGTTAACCCATTTGACCGTTGACTAGTTATTCGCTAACGTCAACATTGACTGATGATGTCAGCTTTGACTGCTGTTGAACGATGACAACAGTGTTGACCGATGATTTCAGCATTAACTGTTGACATCAGCGTTGACTTTAACTTTGACCCAAAAAGTTAAATTTTTTGAAAACTCATATCTTATATTTTTTTACGTCTTAAGTCTGTTTTTGAAGTCTGTTTCTCAAAATTTTAACCTAAAAGCCTTCGAATTTGACCTTGAGCTCAAGCATTGTTTTGTAATTAAATATTCAGTTAAAGTGCAATGTAATTGAGTTAAGATCTGATTTTGGAATATGTAAAACCTAAATTTGATTTTGATATAACAAATTGTTTAAGGACCAAATTGAAAAAGTAAATAAATTTTCGATTATTCAAAAGTCTCACAAAATGACAAGGAAAAGATTTTCTAAGTCCAAGACTTAAACCCAAAAATATTTCTAAGTATTTCAAGCCAAGCTTAACAAATACGCCCAGGCGTATCGATACGCCTTACGCGTATGGATACGATTTTCAGTACTGGAATTTTAATTTGCACACTATTTCGATACGACCTTCATATGGGCTTGTATTTTAGCTTATGCGTTTAGATACGACTACGCCCATTTCGATACGGCATTTATTTGGGTTTAAGATATTGCTTAAGCGTACTGATACGGTCTCCACTGTATCGATATGGTGTGTTGAGATCTTAAAAATCTTTGCATTTAATTTTTGACCGTTGCCTTGTCAGTTATTGGAATCACCAAACTTTGATTTTCAGTTAACTTGTATAGATACGCCCTTTAGACGTACCGATGCATTTTTCACTAGACTTTTTCCTTAGATTCCAGTGAGCAAAATTTGTACCGATACGGATACACTGTATCGATACTCTCTTATTTGTGCTCTTTGTCTGTTTCGATATTCCGTTACGTATATCGATACGCTATTGCACAATGGCTCTTTCTTCTTTTGATAAGTACCGATACGGCTCTTTGCTTACCGATACGGTTGGTTACCAGGCAATATTTATTGCGGGAAAAATGGTCCCCAACGGCTATATTGATGACCTCAACCAACCAAACGGTTAGAATTCAATGGGAGGGTATAAATACAAGTCTCCAAAGATGCTACAACAACCATTGATCAACTCACAAGCATTCAAGCAAAATCCAACCACTTTGAGCCTTTAGAGTCAAACCCTTGTAAACCCGACTTGTGTATTTTTCATTGTAATATTTAGATTCAAGTTTGAGGTTGTGAGCATTTGTAATTGGACAAACAAATTCACCTTTGAGAGGATATTTTTGTGTTTGCAAATCATTCCTTGTAAAAGAGTGAACATTGATCAAGCTTTGGGTAGAAAGCTTTGATCCATTGTAACGGTTGCCTCCTTAGCCCAAAAAAGGGGAATAATTCAGTAGTGGATTGTTTGAAATCCTTAGTGGGGAGCTAAGGTAGTAGAGAGCTTATTAGAAGCTTAAACCATTATAATTTCTCGTGCCTTCAATTTTTCATATTCCCTTTGCTTCCTTTCAATTTTTTAATTGCCAATTCACCCCCTCTTGGCTATTTGTCATTGATTGATCATCCTAATAATTGGTATCAAATACACACTCAACCGAAGGTTTAACCACAATTGAGACGATCCTAAAGGTGATTTAATCAACCCATGGCATCTACTTTCGACAACAACATGTATGAGTCTTAATCTATCACTAGACTGCCCTTCTTCAACGGAGACAACTATCTGTATTGGAAGAACCGAATGAGGTTATTTATCAAATCCAACGATTATCTCATTTAGGATGTAATCGAAGACGGACCATCTATCCCGATGAAGCAAGAAGGAGAAAGGCAAGATCCCAAGGCCAAGCATGAAATGGCCGATGAAGAAAGAAAGAAGTTGCAAGTAAATGACAATGACTTGCACATGCTCTTTTGTGCATTTGGACTAGATGAATACTCGAAGATGTCTTTGTGTACAAGTGCAAAGGAGGTGTGAGACAAGCTCGAGACCACCAATGAAGGCACCAACGATGTAAAGGATACCAAAATTAGACTCCTCAACTTAAGTTACGAGAACTTTAAGATTGATCCCGATGAGAGCGTCACCAAGATGTTCAATCGCTTTTTCGTCATCGTCAACGGTCTCAATGGCTTCAGAGAAATTATCCCCTAAGATAAGCTTGTTTGAAAACTCATCTACTCACTTTCCGAGTTTGGGGATGGTAAGAGAACCGCTATCATTGAAGCTAAAGATCTCAAGACGTTGAAACTCAATGCACCCATAAGGTCTTTTCTCACGCATGAGATAATGAAGAAAGTAAGAAAGGAAAAGAAGAAGAAGAAAGAGATAAAGATCGAAAAGAAGAAAATAGAGAAGAAAAAGATCAGAATTGCTCTCAAAGCTTCACAAGATGAGAGTGATTCAAGCGAGGATGAGGATGAGGAGTTATCTATGTTAGTCAAACGATTCACTCGGTTCATGAAATCGAACCAGGGAAGAAAGTTCAATCGAATGAGGGATTTCAAGAACAAAGGCAAAGAAGAAGAAAATGATCAACTCATATACTTTGAGTGCAAGAAGCTGGAGCATATAAGGACCAAATGTCCTTAACTCAAAAAGAAGAGCTTCGAGAAGAAGAAGAAGCTCAAGGCTCACGTTGCTGCTTGGAGTGACGAGGAATTATCTGATGAAGATGAGCAAAAAGTGGCCAACCTTTGCCTCATGGCTCTTGAAGAAGATCCTAAGGTAACCTCTAACTCATCCACTTTCGATTTTACATTTGATGAGCTTCAAGAAGCTTATGATGAGTTGCAAGAGATATATGACGAATTGGTTGATAAGTATAAATAATCAATTTTGAGAAACAATAAAAATATCCTAGATTTGAAAAAACCAAAATGATTCTCTATCTAAAACCAATTTAGAACTTAAAAAGAAGGTTTGTGATTTACAAGACAATCAAAAGTATTTTGAAAAGAAAAATGTTGATTTAAACAACATTCTTCCCGAGTTGCATGATTATTACCACAAAGAGGTAAATAATCTCAAAGCTTCATTAAACAAAGTTGGGAAATCTAGTTTTGAAAAAGGACAATCTTTAAAACCCAACTATGTGAAAAGAAACTTTGGTAGCTACAAACAAAGAGGCTTTCAAAGGCCCTCTAGAGGTAAAAGGATTAGAAGTGTTTGGGTTCCTAAGGACCTAATTGCTTCTAATGATATTCATATTATTGCTTCTTGGATTCCCAAGGGAACCAAGATTTTGGGAGCTAATATTCATAGACCCAAAATGATTTGGGTACCAAAAATCAAGACCTAATCTTTGTTTGTAGGGGGGCATTGCTACAAGGCCAAAGCTTCAAGTGCAAATTCGTAGTTCCTTGATAGTGGATGCTCAAGACATATAACCGGAGACAAGAGTAGTTTCTTGGAACTAGATCTAAAGAGAGAATGATTAATGACATTTGGTGACAACTCCAAAGGTCAAATTGAAGGAATATGTTCCATTGGTAATCACTCTTCCATACTTATTGAAAATGTCTTATATGTCAATGGCCTTAAACATAATTTATTAAGCATAAGTCAACTTTATGATAAAGGTTTCGTAGTGATTTTTGATTGCAAAATTATAAATGTTGAAACCCACAAAATTATGCTTTTTAGTCATCGCATAGGAAACATATACATGGTGCATTTAGATGACATTCATATTTCAAATGCATGTTTTGTTGCTAAAGATGAACATGACTCATGGCTATGGCATAGAAAACTAGGGCATGCAAGCATGAGTGTTTTAGAAAAATTATTTTCAAAAGATCTAGTATGAGGTTTGCCAAAAATTAAGTTTTCTCTTGATAAAATTTGTAATGCTTGTGCAAAAGGCAAACATAAAAGATTTTCTTTTAAACCTATTAATGATGTTTCAACTAGTAGAGTTTTACAATTGATTCACATGGATCTTTTTGGCCCTATTAGAACAACTAGCTTGGGTGGAAAATCATATGCATTTGTTTTAGTAGATGATTACTCTAGATACACTTGAGTTCTATTCTTAAGTACCAAGGATGAGGTTTTAGAAAAATTCATCACATTTTCAAAAATTACTCAAAATGATGTTGGTCAATCCATTTCTCATATTAGAAGTGACCACAGTATTGAATTTCAAAATTTAGTTTTTGAGGATTTTTGTAACTCAAATGGTATAAGCCACAATTTTTATGCTCCTCGCACTCCTCAACAAAATGGGGTTGTTGAGAGGAAAAATCGAACTTTAGAAGAAATGGCTAGAACCATGCTTTGTGAAAATAATTTGCCAAAGTATTTTTTGGTGGAAGCCACTAATACTGCTTGTTATATTGTTAACCGAGTAATGATTATGCCAATTTTAAAGAAAATTCCTTATGAGATTTTAAAATCCAAAAAGCCTAACATTAGCTATTTTTATCCATTTGGATGCAAATATTTTGTTTTGAACAATGGAAAAGACAATTTGGGCAAATTTGATGCTAAAAGTGATGAAGCTATTTTCTTAGGGTATTCTTTAAACTCTAAAGCCTATAGTGTATTTAACAAAAGAACTTTGGTTCTTGAAGAGTCTATTCATGTGATTTTCGATGATAACCTCCTTTCGAGGAATGATTCTTGTGATGATGATGATGTAGGAATCTTTGAAGTCAATAATGGTGGGCAATCATCAAAGGTGGATGAAGCTCCAACCAAAGAAGAAGAAACACAATATCCACCTCTAGAAGCCTTGAGGAACATGAATCTAGAGGAAAAGAAAGTGAGTTACCCAAGAGAGTTCAATTATGTCAAAGGTGGTGAAATTTTGGGTGATCAATCCAAATGGGTAACCACTAGACTCTCTCTTAAAAAAGCTTGTAATGTTGTATTTTTTTCATGCATTGAGCCTAAAAATATCAAATAAGCATTAAAATATGATTATTGGATATGGGCTATGCAAGAGGAATTAAATCAATTTGAGAGAAGTCAAGTATAGACATTAGTTGATAGGCCTAGTAATAAGTCTACTATAGGAACTAAATGGGTTTTTAGAAACAAACTAGATGAGAGTGGTAACATAGTGAGAAACAAGGCTAGACTTGTTGCTCAAGGTTACACTCAAGAAGAAAGAATCGATTTTGATGAAACCTCTGCACCCGTAGCTAGAATGGAAGCTATTAGGATGCTTCTTGCATTTTCATGTTATCATGAATTCAAGCTTTTTCAAATGGATGCCAAAAGTGCTTTTCTAAATGGTTTTTTTAATGAAGAGCTGTTAGTTGAACAACCACCCGGTTTTGAAGATCCAAATTACCCAAACCGTGTTTTTAAACTTTCAAAAGCTTTATATGGTTTGAAACAAGCTCCTAGAGCTTGTGATGAAAGATTATCAAGTTTTTTTAATTAAAAAAGGTTTTAACAAAGGAAATGTTGATACTACACTCTTTATTAAAAGAAATGGCAAAGACATTTTAGTAGTTCAAATCTATGTCGATGATATAATTTTTGGTTCTACTAATAAATTGTTTTGCCAAGATTTTGCTAAGTTAATGCAATGTGAATTTGAGATGAGCATGATAGGGGAGCTCTCATTCTTCTTGTGGCTCCAAATCAAACAAATGAAGGATGTCATATTCATCAATCAAGCAAAGTACATCAAGGACATGCTCAAGAAATTTGGCTTGGAGAATGTGAAACCTCAAGCCACACCAATGAGTTCTTCTACAAAACTTGACAAAGATGAAGTAGGTAAGTGTGCTGATCTAAAGCTTTTATCGCTCTATGATTGGATCTTTGCTTTATCTTATCGCAAGTAGACCCGACATTATGTTTAGTGTTTGCTTGTGTGCTAGATTTCAAGCTAGTCTTAGAGTCACACCTTATAGCCGTTAAGAGAATCTTTAGATACCTTAGAGACACCCTTTGTTTAGGCCTTTGGTATCTTAGAGATTCCTCCTTTAATTTGCATGCTTATTCAGATGTAAATTATGGAGGTTGTAAGATAGATAAAAAAGTACCTCCGGTACTTGTCAATTCCTATGTAGTATGGTTATATCTTAGTTCTCTAAGAAACAAAATAGTGTAGCACTATCTACCACTGAAGCAGAATATATATTGGCCGGAAGCTGTTGTGCTCAAGTCCTTTGGATGAAGCAACAACTTTTAGATTATGGAATTGATGTAGGTACCATCCATCTTAAGTGTGACAACACTAGTGCTATATGTCTCACTAAGAATCCCATCCAACATTCTAGAACCAAGCACATAGAGATAAGGCATTGTTTTATTAGAGATCATGTCTTGAAAAACGATGTTGTTCTAGAATATGTAGACACCTTAAATCAACTAGCGGATATCCTTACCAAACTATTAGATAAAGAGCGTTTTTGGTCGCTTAGAAGAGAGTTAGGTTTAACTAGCCTTTCTTGAGCCTTAGAGATTTTTTTGTCTTAAAATTTGCTTGAATTTGATGATTGCTTTGCCTATGTGTTTTTTCTCCTACATGCATCTATACTTATTGCTAGGGGGAGAATGCATCTGTTTACGCTCATACATGATGATCTCATATCATTTCCATGCATTTAGATTCGATTAAAATAGAATTTTTGAGCAACTTGCAGCAAAAAAAGAAATTGTTGGCAAAAGTGTATCTATACGGTGTTTCGCGTATCAATACAAGTTCTTGAACATATTTTGGTACAGTTTTACCTGTACTGATACGGGGTCGCGTATCGAAACAGCTAATAACCGTTTCAGTACTGTGTTTTGATACGCCACGTGGCATATCGGTATGCGTAGCCACTGGACAGTTTTATGGGCATTAAAAGAGGGTTTCCAACTTTAAATCAAATACCCCATTTTTATTTCAAACCCTAGAACCGATTTTTGCTATAAAAATCTCTCAAGCCTTTCTATTTTTTCACACAACACTTAAAATCTTCTGAGGGCTTTTGGATTTCTCATCAAACCCTAGCTATATCATCAAGCTTGTGCAATCATCCTCTCATTCATCCATAATCCATATTCAAGGTATAAACCCTAACTTTCTTTTCTTTAATTTTCGTTCATATATATATAATGTTTTTGACTAAAAATTATGTATTTAGAATGCACATAACATTATTTTCAAAGATTTTGTAAAAACTTTTTCAAAACTAAAATTTTTTGGTTTGAATATAAATATATACCGTATATTTTTCAATATTGTTTTTCAAAATTTATTTTACCAAAAAATCTTTTTTATACTTGTATAGTTTTTTAAACTATATTATATTTTTTAACAATAACTTGATTATTGGACTAATTATTGGATTGAATGTGTTGATTTATGCATACATTGTTTTTGGTTTGATTTTGATTTCAGATCATGGGTCCTAAAAAACGAGCAAGAAAATATTTGGCCTCTAGTTTCAATCCTCATACTCAAAATCCTGAAAATATTGGTAATCGACTCAATTTTACCCATATTTTTCAAAATTGTTTTAATGAATCAAGATTTCCAAATGCTATAGATCGATTTAAGCATTACCAAAATTTTAAAATCTACCGTGAGAACACCGTTTTGATCCCTTTCTTATCATCCGGAAGATTTTAATTTCAATATCTTGAGTTAATGCAACAATGGAAATTTATGCATTTTTTAGCCTCACCCGAGATTTTATATCAAAACCTTGTTTTGATCTTTTACTTCAATGCCCGGTGTATTTACAATGAACAAAAAACTGAGGTTGTTGCTATAGAATCCTATCTTATGGGTAAAAGATTTTAAATTGATTCATCCGTTTTAGCAAATTTTTTGGGTCTTGAGAATGTTGGAATTGATGATGAGAATTCTTTGGAACATGTTCTTGGTAGCTCCGTAACCGTACTCGATGCCCAAGATCACATCCTCCACCTCATGATCACTTGGTGGTTTCGTTCATCCAATGAAAAGTTCTCAACGATCCGTCAAGTTGCTGACTTTTGGATCCGATACTTTCATGAGAAAAAGTGACCGAACCTTGCTCAAATCATGTTTGCGGAGATCGTCTATCTTGTGCAACACTGCCATACAACTCTTGTCTCATCCTTCACCTATGGTATCATGTTGAGCTACTTGTTTCACAAGATGGGAATTGATTGTTCTCATGATCTTACCGATCCTCTTACCGATCTGATCGATGAACGTTCTCTCCATCACACCAAGTTCACATACTTTAATAGAGCATGGATTCGCCTAGCCGATATACCTCAAGGCGTTCAACCCGATCCACCAGTGGCTCCTTAACCGGCTCTGGCTCCTCAAGCTCCGGTGGCCCAACCTTCTCATGATGCTCTCATGGCATATCTCAATGAGCAATTTTCATCATTGGGCACTTTTATTGCTTCTTTGAATACTACCATGAATTCCGAGTTTGCCGCGATTGACACACATTTCACACCTTTGGATAAAAGAGTGACGACCATTGAGAATTGCCAAAAGTCAATGATATCTCTCTTACCGCTTTTCATAGAGAGTGGCATCAATCTCTTGGAACCAATCTCAATGATGAAGATGAAGAGGATGAAGACGATGAAAATGATTCTTAGGCATATTGTACATCATATCATATTAGGATTAGTTTTATGCACCTATGTCTTTATGTTTTTGAACTCCTATGCTTTGGTTTGTTTCTTTGGTTTATGTTTTAGGAATTAAGTTGGATTTGACTTTGATGCTTTGAATTATGCTTTAATGAAATGTTGTTTCCTTTTCAATTGATTGGAGTTATTGTTTATATCTATTGCTTTAATTTTATATCTTATTAATTTTGATCTAACAAAAAAGGGGGAGAAGTAATTGAGCCTAAATTTTTCAAAGATAAATCTTTTAGTCTTAAAGTAATGAGGAATACTTTTCAAACTTATTTAAAAATTGACTTTGGTTTTGCTATATCAAAAAGGGGGAGATTGTAAAACCTAAATTTGATTTTGATATAACAAATTGTTTAATGACCAAATTGCAAAAATAAATAAATTTTTAACTATTCAAAAGTCTCACAAAATGACAAGGAAAAGATTTTCTAAGTCCAAGACTTAAACCCAAAAATATTTCTAAGTATTTCAAGCCAAACTTAACAAATACGCCTAGGCATATCGATACACCTTACGCGTATCAATACGATTTTTCACTACTGGAATTTTAATTTGCAAACTGTTTCGATACGGATAATCCTGTTTCGATACAGCTTACATTTGGGCTTGTATTTTAGCTTATGTATTTCGATACGGCTACGCCCGTTTCGATACGGCATTTATCTGGTTTTAATATATTGCTTAAGCGTACCGATACGGTGTGTTGAGATCTTCAAAATCTTTGCATTTAATTTTTTACCGTTGCCTTGTCAGCTATTGGAATTACCAAACTTTGATTTTCAATTAACCCATATCGATACGCCCCTTAGATTCCAGTGATTTTCACTATACTTTTTCCTTAGATTCCAGTGAGCAAAATCCGTACCGATACGGATACACCATATCAGTACGCCCTATTTTTACTCTTTGTCTATTTCGATGCGCCCTTACGCGTATCGATATGCTATTGCACAATGACTATTTCATCTTTTGATAGGTACCGATACGGCTCTTCGCGTACCAATACAGTTGGTCACCAGACATAATTTATTGCGGTAAGAATGGTCCCCAACGGCTATATTGATGACCTCAACCACCCAAACGGTTAGAATTCAATGAGAGGGTATAAATACAAGTCTCCAAAGCTGCTACAACAACCATTGATCAACTCACAATCATTCAAGCAAAATCCAACCACTTTGAGCCTTTAGAGTTAAACCCTTGTAAACTCAACTTGTATATTTTTCATTGTAATCTTTAGATTCAAGTTTGGGGTTGTAAGCATCTGTAATTAGGCAAATAAATTCACCTTTGAGGGGATATTCTTGTGTTTGCAAATTATTCATTGTAAAAGAGTGAACCTTGATCAAGCTTTGGGTAGAAAGCTTTGATCTATTGTAACGGTTGCCTCCTTAGCCTAGAAAAAGGGAAGAATTCAGTACTGAATTGTTTAAAATCCTTAGCAGGGAGCTAATGTAGTGGATATAGAGCTTGTTAGAAAATTGAACCACTATAAATTTTTATTTCTTCAATTTTTCATATTCTCTTTGTTTCCCTTCAATTTTTTAATTGCCAATTCACCCCATCTTGGCCATTTGTCATCGATTGATCATCCTAACAGAATATGTTTAATTGAAGGTGATCACTTTGTATCTGGGATTTTTTGGAGGGATATCAAATTTGGGTTTGAGAGTGATTGAACGGAGTATCATGGATCGACCGATGTAGCTCGGAGCTGAGGTAATACTTTACTACCTCTTGTATGCTTTATGAAACATATTGGTATCCATAAATGCTTGCATAATCATGTTTAAGCCTATAGTAAATTTGGTTAATGTCTAAATGATTACAAAAAAGGATAATAAACCAGTTAAGTCTAAAAAGCTCGGTTAGGAAGATGGGTGACCTGTAAGAACTTTTGAGATTCAAGAATAATTGATAAGACTGTTATATATATTTTTAAATCTGGTTATAAATGTTAAAGATCTAACTTCTGAAATGCTAAGCTAGGAAATGACGAAAATGCCTTTGAAGTATAAAAAGGACGAAAATACCCCTGACAATGAAAGCAATCCAAAAATCTACACTAGATCTAGTAATACCAGTTATTCATCTTAAAACCTCGAATTACTTGGAAAATTATGGTAACAAGGCTTAAACCTTCAAGATTGTAAAATACTTGGATTTTCTTGAATTCTGAATAAATCTCCGAAGATAAATTTACGAAAAATTATTTGTTTGTCTTAACTAATCAAGTGGTATAAAATACTGAATTGATTGAAATGACAAAAATGATTGAAAATATTGATAAGGCTGAATTGATCGGAATGATCGTAATGACCAAAAAGATTAAGGTATCCTCGGGCATCAAAATTTCCAAATTGATTAGAATAATAGATGAACCCCTGAGTTCTGAAATGAATGAATAAATTGTTTGGAAGTATCAAAAGTACCTGAATACTAAAACACCATCGAGTACTTAAATGATTAAAATACCTAAACGACTTGAGATAAGTGGAACCTTGGGAAATCTTGAAATTTCTGATAGATCACAAATGACTATAATGCTCATATGGGTTTGAAGCCTGACTTATGTGAATCAGTCATTCTTAATACTGTTTCAATAATGGAAGAATACATCACAAGTATGTGTTTAACCTTTCGAGACTCGTTCCAGGATAATTTGTGGCGGTGACTTGTTCAACTATACTATGCGGCTAGAACTAAATTTTAAGCACGTGTGAGGTGTACCTATTTAAATGCATGGAAAGTAATGCATTGATCAAACATGTATAATGGAATCAACTTAGAAGCTTGGCAAGCCGTCATCAATCTTCAGCACAACAAATCACTGACTTACCCTATCAAGGTTAAATTACAAAATTGCCCCTGAGTGTTAAAATGACCAAAATGCCCCTTTTAGCAAAATTGATTGAAACTCTCATGATATATCCAGAATCTTGATTATTCATGATCTACCCGAATTCCTAAAATCTATCGTGATATATTTGAATTTCTGCATAGTCATAATATACCGATAATTCTAAATGATCTTAAGGTATAATTCTTGAATATCAAGATGAAGTTGATAATTATTGAATTTCTTCGAATATAGTTCTTGATTGTGAAATCAAGCTATAATGAATTGCAGTTCAGTGTCTCCTTTCTGTAATCAGCAATGACCCCTAAGTGATAAATTGGATTATCTAGTGTGTTCTATGTTTACTTGAATAATCTCCCTGATTAGAAACCAGTCTATCATTTTCGATCCCAAGTGATCTTGTTATCTAAAGTAAAAACACGACTTTTGGTTCCTGACTTCTGATACAAGTATACCCGATTCATGGGTCTTGATATTCTAGTTTTACTGGTTAAACATCTGCCTATATCTTGAATTCCTAGCATACTACTACTAGTTACTAATATGAATGTTATTGTTCAAAACTATTTTACTGGGTACTTTCGGGATAACATGAGAAGTTACTGATAGATACATGTGCGCACAGATCTCCTGTTATGCTTTTACGCCTTCTATTAGGCTTTTACGCCTCATGTTAGGCTCCTACGCCTCCTAGGACCTAAGGTAACCCCTTAGGTCAGTACCTATGCCTATTGGGCCTGGGTTAACGCCTGTATCGATGCAGTTTTGGAGAACTGCATAATGGAGTTCAGTTGGAGGGTAATTAGGTTGATACCAAATTTTTTTGCCTCATCCTTTGCCTCTGTCAAAATTCTTCAGTTGTTTGAAACATTCTGTCTATCTTTCTCGATCTATGATTGTCATCTTTTGCCTCTGTCAAAATTATTCAGTTGTTTGAAACCTTCTGTCTATCTTTCTCGATCTATGATTGTTGGGACACATCAAATCATCTGGCTCAATTCTTGAAAAATATCTCACATTTCTGATTCTTCTAGATTGTAGAATGCCCGACTGAAAGTAGACATTTTCTTACATTTCTTTTAGGTTGTTTTCTAAATAATTCTAAAAAAAAACAGGGTTAATCACCGCTTTATAATAACAAAGAACAATAACAAATTAATTTAACGTCATTACAGAGTGGGCTGACGTCACCCTAGGACAATTTTGGGGGACTCGTGGGTTTGGCTAGTGGCGCTGCCGCTATCATAATAATACTAATAAAAAAAGAGGAGAGAGGACAATACAGAAGGAGCGGGGGGACCATGCGTGTGATGACCAAAAAAAGGGTCCTAAAAATACAAACCCTTCCTTTGCCAAAAGCAAACAGTCTCAGCACAGCACACCCAATACCAAAATATCCCATTAACAAGTCTCGTAACCTCTAGGCTCGGGTGACCAACTAATGGGGATTGTTTTGTTTTTATACAACTCATGATTTGACTGTAGTGATCATCTCATCTGCGTATTGTGTATTCAAGTTAGTAATATAATATAATCCTGTAACAAAAGCACAATTCTTTTGTTGTGTTTTTACCACATGGATACCTGTTTTGGTCCTCATTAGGCCAACCAACAAGCCACAACTGACCAACGCTGGGTAAAAGAAAACGAAAATATGGGGTTTGTAAAAAGCTAATGGAAGCACTTGTTGTTCCTTTGTAACACACCAAGCATGCAAGCAACGCAATCATTTTCCTTTCCAATAACCTATCTGTCAAACATCTTCCATTTCCCTTGTTTTTTATTAAGCCGAATTATATATACTTATTAATTTATGTTTGAGTTTGACAAAGATACGGTGTCTCCAACTATGCACAAAACGGACTTTGTAAGTATAAACTTAAGCAGAAGCTCTGTCCAATTTTGGGAATTTAGAACATAATGTAGTTTTTGAATTGTTTATGGTTTATAAATCCTTTGTCTTGTACTGAGAACGTGCATCGTGCATGGTTGTTTACTGTGTGGGAACAGCTTTCTCACATTTTACAATGAAGGCAGTGAATAATGCATGTGGTACCCTTCATTAAAGGAATTATTGAATTAACCCTCTAACCTCATGCATGCATGCCCATGATTTTAGCTACATTGTTATAGAATTAACCAAAATGGTAAATCAAGATACATTAAATAATAGTCTTTCCTCATTGTTTTCTTGACCTAAAAATCTGGTTAAGAAAAATTAAAAGCGAATAAAGCTATATTAATTAACTTGAGTTTAAAGGGCGAATAGATTTTATTATGATAGATACTAGATAGGGAAATTCCTTTAGGAAGAGAAGGGAAGGAGCAAAGGTGATGGAGTGTGTTCCCAGACACAATGATTGCGTGCCGTGGTGTTGGGAAAGTAGAAAGGACGGCATGGAGATAACCGAGTGTGTGTAACTACGTGGGAGCTTGACCCTGGTAAGAATATTTTTGATAATAAAGAAAAAAATACAAGTAATGAAACAAGTGAAAAAGGGTTTAGCTAAGCTAAGCTAAGCTAAGCTAAGCTAAGCCTTTTATCATGATGATACCATCAGCCTTTTGGAATTTGGTCGGTCGACAATCCGTGTGTTGTGTGCTGCTCCTGCTTTTGTGTTTTCCACCCCATCCCCACTCTATCCACACAGCACTAATGTTATTTTATACAATAATAAAAAGGGTAAACTTCACTGGAGGTCCCTTATATTTAGCGTGTGTTCTATTTTGGTCACTCAATTTGAAAAAAAGTTATTATGGCCTACTTATGTTTTCGATTGTTATTGTTTTGGTCGCCCGAGCGTTAGACTCCGTTAGCTCCCGTTAATACGATGACATGACACGTTAATAAAAAATTAATTTTTAATTTAATCCCTAAACTTTCAAAACTTTATTTTTCACCATCTTCCCCAAAGCTTCACCCTAAAAATAAAGGTCAAATTTAATTCTTTTAAAACGGTCAAGGATGACTATATAAATAGTGATGGTGCTGTGTCAAGCTAACCCCAACACTGATGTTCGCACCACATCCAACTTGCAAACCCACTCTCCAAGCTGTCTTTACCCCTGTTTAATTTCAAGTTAATATAGTGTTAAAATTTCAGAATAATTGGCCTTCTTAAATCTTTCAGTCATAATTAATTTCATAAATTTATGCATTTTTCCAGTAAATGGTTTCCCTATTTAGTGTTTTAGTGTTTCATTAAAGCTTGCGTTTTCCTAGTAGCTCTGTATATCGTGAATAAGAAGTGAAAAGATTAATGAATGAGTCTTTGCTATTGCATTTAGTTGCAATCCAGTAGAAAGGATGTGGTGCGAAGAGCGAACAACATCAGTGCCGGGGTTAGATTGACCCAACACAGCACTATTTATATAGTCATTATTTTCCATTTTAAAAGAATTAAATTTAACCCTTATTTTTAGGGTGAAGCTTTGGGAAAGATAGTGAAAAATAAAATTTTAAAAGTTTAGGGGTTAAATTAGAAATTATTTTTTTATTAACGTGATACGTCATCGTATTAACGGGTGCTAACGGAGTCTAACGCTCGAGAAATTATATCATAGGCCCGGCTCGCTACATCATCCATGGTCCCAACCAATAAAAAACATCAATTTCATTAAATTTTTTCATGTCATCTTTTTACTAAGTGAATCTTCACTCAGTTTCTTTTTACTAAGTGAATCTTCAATTGGTAAAAAATGATTTTTTAATTTAATTTACAGTAAACTGAGTGAAGATTCACTTAGTAAAAAGATGACATGAAAAAGTTTAATGAAATGGATGCTTTTTATTGGTTGGGACCTTGGATAACGTAGCGAGTCGGGCCTATGATATAATTTCTCTTAACGCTCGGGTGACCAAAACAGTAACGATCAAAATCATAAGTGGTCAGAATAACATTTTTTTAAATTAGGTGACCAAAATAAAACACACGCTAAACATAAAGGACCTCCGATGAAATTTACCCTAATAAAAAGCACTTTGGTGTGTATCACTAGAGTGTATAAGTTAAAATAAACATAAAGAAAAGGATCATATCTCCCCAACCCCGAGCTGATAGCTACAGGAACAAGGGCGGAGAATGAATGCCGTAAGAAGAAAGGAAATAGGAGAGCAGCAGTAGCTGTACTTGCAGACCAGACTCTATAAATTTAGACTAGTGGAGAGTGGAGACACCAACATACAAAAGAAAAAGAAAAATCAAAAGACGGACAACATTCCTTCCATTCCATCAGAGCACATATGTGAAAAAGAAAGGTCGTTTTGAATTTGCAAAGGGTCCTGAGTTCAGATTAGATGAGATCACACAGGAAGGCGTGGCGGAAAATTAAGCTACCCAACCCAGTGAAATAGATTGAGTCATCATTTAGACCACTCGTCCTATCCTTTTCTGCTTGTTCCTTTTACCACCACCACTAAGAAATCATGGAGAGCTTTGAAAACTCCATCTATAAAAGGATGGTCTCTCTCTTTTAGTTTCCGTCTTCCTTCATAACCCCTTTTTCCTCCATCAGAGAAGCTTGGTCAAGGGCAAGCTGATAGTATCATTATGTGTGCAAAGAAAGAGGAATACCAATACCAGGGAGACTGTTCTCACCCTATCCGTAACATACAAGCTTCCCAACACCACCACCAACTACACAACAACGATTATTTATTTGGAGGAACTACTGACGGCTTTATATCCTCCACCCTCCCAATACCGTGGTCACTCCCTCCGGTTCACGCTCTCAATCCACTACCAGTCCACTTCACCGGAAACCACGACCCTTTTCTAGTCCCTCCTCCGCCATCATCATACGGGGTCGGGGGTTTAGTTAACACAAGAGCTGATCACCTGAGGATCTTATCCGACAGTTTTGGAGCTGAGTTGGGTAAGATGACCGCTCAACAAGTCATGGATGCTAAGGCTCTCGCTGCTTCTAAAAGTCACAGTGAAGCTGAAAGGAGAAGAAGAGAACGAATCAACAGCCATCTCGCAAAGCTACGCAGCTTACTCCCAAGCACCACCAAAGTAAGTTGTAGTCAAATAATCATTAACGCCTGCTGCCATGAAAAATTAGCCACAAAACAAAAAAACCCTTGTTAATTTGTCAAAAAGAAACCACTCACGCGTACCCTATATAGAAATGGAAGTATCATACACCTTTTGTCCACTCTTTTTTGTTTTGTCTTATAATGAGCTTTTTTCCACTTCAAAGACATCTGTACATCTTCCTAAGATTCTATTTAGATGGTTGGTCTGATCAAAAGCTACTCATTTAGACGCAAAAGGTTGTCAGATTTTCTTTTTGGCCCATCTTTTCCTTCTGTTTTCCATCTTTTCATTAAAAAAAAAGAGAGTAATTCTTTTCTTTTGGTTTATTCCAAGAAGGAGGGGGGGGGGGATAATGAAAAGGATTGAGCGTTGTTAGGAGAAAGAGAAACCGAGGATCAGTTGAAAAGCTTCCATGGAAATTTCTTGGTCGGATCATCGATCCAATTAAGATAGATAAAGTATCATCCCCTGAATGTTATTTTAGACTACTTTGATACAAAGTTACTTAAATGATGCTCCCTTAATTAATTGTGTTTTTGTTTTGGTTCACACTTTGTAACATAGACGGACAAGGCTTCACTGCTTGCAGAAGTAATCCAATATGTGAAGGAGCTTAAACGGCAAACTTGTTTGATCGCAGAAACGAGTCCCATCCCGACCGAAACGGATGAACTGACAGTGGATACATCGGACCAAGATGGTAAGTTTGTGATAAAAGCTTCACTTTGCTGTGAAGATAGGTCGGATCTTTTGCCTGACCTAATCAAGACATTGAAAGATTTACGTCTAAAAACACTAAAAGCCGAAATCACAACGTTGGGTGGGCGTGTCAAAAATGTACTCTTCATTACCGGAGAGGAAGACAGTGGTGTTCAGCAGCAGCAGCAATGTTGTATTAGTTCAATACAAGAAGCATTGAAATCGGTGATGGAGAAGACTTGTGGGGGTGAGTCTTCTTCAGGTAGTGTTAAGAGACAAAGAACCAACGTCAGTATTCTTGAACAAAGGTCTCTTTAACTTACAAAGGGCCTTGAATTTGATCGACTACCTTTTGTTTCTTTTTGTTTGTGTGCTTTCTACAAGTAGAACAAATGTCGATGGTGTGCTGTTTTGTGTGCTTAAAGAATGAGTTCAATTAAACAAGAAATAAATTTTCAAAACTGGTTGGTTTTGATTTGTGATTCTAAGTAACGAGAAAGAGAGGGCTGACGTTAGAAATGAAACCCTAATGAGGCTGCAATGTTGTATGGTAGAATAGTAGCTGATATATCGGTTTTGAGTCCGTAGATGTGTTAAATATTTGATGAAATTTTTTATTTTATGTTTTTGTGATTTTATCTTGTTCGATGAAATTAGTCACTATGTAGACCATTTAAATAGTTAATTAATATTTGATGAGAGAATTTTATTATTTTTATAATTTGATTTGATTGGACGACAATAATTTTTTACTTAAAAATAAAACCCTAATGAGGTTGCAATGTTGTATAACAAAATAACCAATGTAGTGTTCGAGTCTTTGAAAATGTAAATGTGTTTTAGTAATTTGATAGGATAGTTTGTTGTGCTTGTAATTTTATTTGACAAGATTAGTCTATACTTAAATCATTTAAATAGTATAGGTGAGAGACTTTTGTAGTTCAAACCTAAATAGGAAATTGCCTTAACGACAAGTAACAATATCATCTAACATTTTTACTTTTTTTTTTATGAGAGAATATTTGATGCACTGATGATCTATATTTTTATATATCGTTAGTAAATCAAATGATTACGCGCCATTAAAATAAATTTTAATTTTTATAGTGATATGTCAATATGTAATTCATTATTGATGTATAGAATTATACACCATCAATAAGATAAGATATTTTCTGAGTTAATTGCATCATACGTCCCTAAATTATTGCCTTCATTTTAAATTGATCCCTAAACTTTTAAATATTCTAATTTCACCCCCAAACTACAGCCCTCATTCTAAATTCATCCCCAAACTATGACTCCATTCTAAATTGGTCCCCAAACTTTTTGAATATTCCAATTTCATCCTCAAATTACCATTTATACCACATCATATTGTTACATAATACACATTAGTGTTTCATGACAATTAACAATTTTTGTAACGGTTTTATTAACATAAGATATGATTATCATATAGTGATAATTTGGGGGATAAAATTACAGCGTTCAAAAAGTTTGAGGACCAATTTAGAATGAGAGTTTTAGTTTGAAGATGAAAGTAGATTGCTCAAAAGTTTGGGGACCAATTTAGAATAAAACTCATAGTTTGAGGATGAAATTAGAATGTTCAAAACTTTAGGGACTAATTTAGAATAAGTGACATGGTTTGGGGACGTGTGGTGCAATTAACTCATATTTTCTTGAATATACATATATATATATATATATTCAATTTTCACGACATCACGTACTTTTTTTTTCAAATTAATTTTATTTAGATTAATTAAAAAGGGGGAAAATCGCACACCACTGAACACCACTAACGCAACACACCAATGAACACAATTAATTTTTAATGACTTTTAAATGATTTTTAAAAATCTCAAAAGCTCGACATGCAATTAAGCATATTTCAAAACAAAATTAGAAGAAATTATTCCATGAATCATTCTCACCACCTCATCTATGGTCATACCCAATTAAATAAAATCACATCATTTTATTTTCCACATAATATTTTTCCAGTGGCGGGCCTACAAGGCCATCAAAGGGGCAATTGCACCCTTATTTTTGGGGGAGTGTTTTTTAGTTTTGAATTTCTTCTTCAAAAAATTAATTTAGTGGGTAGAGAGGGAAAAATAAAAATTTGCATACCCATTTGAGAAGAAAATTATTTTTTTGAACCACCATTCTTGGATTCTTGGATCCGCCACTGATATTTTCTTATAAATTAAAATTTACAAATCATCATCTTCTTCTGCATACCTTATATATTAATTCTAATATGTTAATGAATAAAATCTTTAAAATAAGAGAAAACATATTTGGCTGATTGGCCAAGTTGCTCATCTTTGTTCCCCCGTATTCCCTTAGGTCTGGTTCTAGACCCACTAGGAACACTCTCATTCCTTCCCCTAGAGTCATTCTTCCCCTCCCCTCTAGGTAGGATTAAGATTAAATTTAAGATTTGTCAAAAAAAATTCCTTAAAATAAAAGAAAACACCCCAAAAGCTTAACCCAAAAATCAAATGAGACAAAAAAGTTAATTCTAATTTATTAAAAACCCTAGGATTAACCTATTAGTTAGAACTACGAACAAATTAATTAGAAAACCCCTAGAAATTCCATTTGTAACACCCTCAACCCGGATGTTACATATGGGCCTCAAGCCCAACCCAAAACCATAAAATTTCTTAAACTGGGTTTAGCCCAACGAGGTATTCCTAAAAAATATTTAAAGCCACAGTTGAAAATATAGATAAATAATCAAAATGGTAAAAATGAGCTACAATTTAAATTTAAAACATTTGAACCTTTGATTTGATTAATACAATTTTAAATATGAGGATTACAGACTCCAACACGTAAGGTCTTATGAATACATAACCCACTAAACACAAGTATCGTACTCTGGATCACCACATGCTAGAATCCTGTACCGATAGTGCTATTCTATCCCACAATCCAATGATCAACCTACGCACGGAAACAATGATTCTGAGCGCTGAGCTTACAAAGCTCAATGGTATACATCTACTCTACCATACTTCATGATAATAAAAAACATAAGCATGAAAGCTAGTACGAGCAATAAGGAGAGATAAATGAACATGTGTCGCTACCACTAGTCGCCTAAACACATGCTCTCATCATAGAAATCATCATACATGGCACACAGGGCCCAACCATACTCAGAACATAACAATATAACATCATATAGATATGACGCTACCTCTAGCCGCCAAATCATATAGCATAGCAAGAAAACATAAGCTTCTAATAGCATATAAGATTCATATCATAATATAGGAGTGAGACTTGGTCCCATTAAGCATCAGGATCATACACTCTAAGTGAGGCTCGGTCCCACTAAGCATCGAGATCATACACTATTTGAGATGAGGTTCGGTATCACTAAGCATCGAGATCATACACCCATACCCAAAATCTCTCATCAAGCATCTTCGAATGCCCGATACCACTAAGCGTCAAAATCATATATTCGAAAATCTTTAACCGTGATGTTTTAACACACTCTTTCTCACACTGGGTATTCGGATCCTACCAAACAATGGTAACTCAACCATGTAGGTGGCATATCAGCACAAAGCAAGGACATATCTACCACACAGAACACAACATCACACGATCCTCCAAGGATCCCTACGATTGTTATTATCATCAAGTCACCCAACGTTTACCAAGTTATTAATTATCATGGAAGTGTATATTAACCATCATCATTAATTATCTTTATTAATCCATATTATCTCATTTATCAAGACATAATTCAATTATTAATATACACATCAATTTCTACACTTAATTTATATTTATTTGTTATGTAGCGTATCTGGTACCGATACTCGAACACGAGTATCAATAAGGTGCCCTCGGGTATCGGTACTCACACACACGTATCGATATAGGAACTACTTACTGGAAATCCTAGATTTCTACAAATATCGATAAGGGTCATCCCGTACCGATATGGTCCACAAACGTCTACCGATTCAGCCAAAGCTCGTACAGATACCTTATTTACAAATTCGTACCATTTCTTGAATTATGATATTTCTACGTTTTATTCGACCACTAAAGCTTATAAAAGTCATTAGGGTTTTTTTACTAACTCAATCTATTAATTAATATTAATTATCGGCTTCATGATCATTTATTCAAGTATTACCAATAATCAGTTCATTTAATATGATTTTCATCAAATCCCTTCAATCTATTTTAACAAACATACAAGCCATCACAAATATTTTAATTAGTCAACAATTATCAAATAATCATACGAGCATCTCAAACAACCCTAAACGGTCTCTAAAGTCTCCACGAGTCACATCATATTCACAATATCATCATATATTTTATAAATATCGATTCTCATAATACCGGTCTCTACTCATGCTTATTCATCGTCTATCTAATTTATAGATACTAACACGTAAGGCAATCACATTTATGATGATCATGAAGCAATAAAAGTTCGATGTGTACTAACCTTAAGAAATTAACGATAAATCCTCATATAAGCTTCTCAACTATTCCACTTGATCCGATATCTGCTGCCAAATAATCATCGTATAACAATGAATACAAAACTACATTAATTTCATGCATCCTTTATTCAATTCACAAGGTCAAATACGTAAAAATAGCTTACCAGGTTTGAACTTAGCAAAACGGACTGCGCCAACAGACTCAGAATGTCGAAAAACCCCCAAGTAAGGTCCCCTAAAAAAATGACAGCTCGGTTAACGCAGCTCAGCTTGGGTTAACGACTTGGCTCGGCTCAGGGTCAACTACTAACAGCTCGGGGTTAACGGATTGTCAGATCGGCTCACCCAGTATACATTGGCTTGATAGGTCGGCTTAGCGGCTTGGCCCAACCGACTTGGCCCAGTAGGCTAACAAGCTCCAACCAGGTGCTGAAGCATGCCCACACGTAGGCGGCGACACGTACGGTGGCTTCCAGCAACGGGAACAGGCTGGAAAACTTCAGTATAGCATTTTGGCACCTCTTGAGCTCGATGATGTTACATTTTTTTTGGTTTTGAACACTCAAACTCCTCTATCTTGAAAACCTAAAACTTTAACTCTATCACACCCTTCGATGGTAGCTCTAACGGCGACACCGTGACTACTAGCCGACTCGTCTCGGCGAGTTGAACACAATGGCATAGGAGGTATCGAACATGGGCACTTCGATGATGGTACATTGAACATAGAAGCTTGAGGAAGAAAAGGAAAATGAGAGAGGGGAAAGATGAAATCTGATTTTTTCCTCCCATTTTCCATACTTTAATTCAAAATAAACCTCTTCTCCAAGCCACGCTTACTTTAATTTAACTCAGGTTAAAATATTTGACCCGAAACCAAAATCTACAAGATTAACCCGATAATTAGGTCGTTACAACTCTTCCCTCCTTAAAAGAAATTTTGTCCTCAAAATTTGTACCCATAAAACAATGAAGAGCTAAACCTTTACAACTCTTCAAAATCCTTAAAGACTTCCTACTGCACTACTCTAATATCTCACAACACTTTTCAATTATAACCATTGTCTTCTAACGATACAAACATAATCTCAGCTGATTCTTTGTCTTAGAAGAATTTTATCTTTGTTCGATACATTACAGATGACAGGAAAAACCTAATGGTACCTTGACAAAAACTGACACACGAATACGTCATCAAAGAAACTTAACTTATGTTGTAGAACCCAAAAGATTGTTGCACAACAAAATCTTCCTACAACTCCACACTATCTAAAAGGACAAGATGTTACACAACCGTTGCAACCCAAAATAAAGAGATCCTTCTCGCGGTGGCTCCCTAAATGAGACTCTAACTCTGATGACATCCCCATATCTAGAAGATTGCTTGCCTGGTGCAAGACTTCTTAAAAAGAATGACGTCTCAACTCGCCTCAAGTAATTACCTTAAACTCGTCATGATAATCCACGTCGACAGTTGAAATAGCTCCCAATAACTCGATTCTCACAAGAGTTTTACACCCTAATCCATAACGTTTCTGGAAACACATCACTTGCACCCTTACTATGGTCTATCACCGCATGAAATCCCACCAAGGGATAAGGTTCCATCATAACCCTCGAATCTTGTGTCAAATCTAGCATATACATACTGTAGTGTCGTACAACCCAACCCACAAACAAACCAAGCAGACTTTCTATCAGGATTTTACCTTTACATAAAATAACATAAGTATTTACCAAGAAATATCATTACTAAATGAAATCTCATCGAAATTGTGCTTTCACCAATCTTTTACAAGATTCATTGTCATTTATTTAATTTCCACTAAGGAACATCAAAACATCACAACAACTCTGAAAAACTTGATGTTTGACTCTTAAATGGTTGCAAGTTAAACACTTATCATAATCTCAAACACACGACTCCACACTATCTCCCAAATTAAGTGGTGAGAGTTGGTACAAATTGTCACTCTCAAAATCCACCATATACTGACCACTGTACTATATAAGAAGAATATCTTACCTTAATGTACTTTTCTCTAAAGCACCCACAACAAGTTCTCAAAGTCCATCTGAAACCCTCAGACCTAGAATTCAACCATAACACTGAGCCCACTTAAGATATATAATTGATACTTCTCACAACTTTCAAAACTAACTAATCCTCAACATGAAGCTTAACATTTTAAACATACGGGTATTGATACTGGTAGATCAGTACTGACAACGAATAAACCGAGTACTAGTACCGCATAGTGCTAGCATCAGTACTTCCTTATGCAACCATTATTGCCAATCATCGATCGCCTTACACGAGTAGCATGATACTATAACTCGAACTAACTTTGTACAATCTATCACTTATCTAGTTTACTTTACTTAGGTGGTGATCGATCAATAACTCTTAATTATCACATTGTTGTCCAAAACTCAAATTCTTTAAAAATCAAGCACCCAAAATTCACACCATTGGGGTAGACACACTCTTTCTTCTCTTGCACAAAAATACAACCTTGACAAAACGAGAAAACATCCCTAAAGATCTCAAAACCATATCTGACTATAATCGAGTTAGCACCACTATCACAATAAACGGTCTCACGTAGCTTGGATCTCTACCAATGTTCCCTAGCTCACCTCAAGGTAACTATAATACAATTCAAAGCATTTACGAAGTCTCAAAACCTTACTTCCTTAACTGATTACACGGTAACCAACCTCTCCCACACATACAGGGTCATTAAGGTAATTATCTTGTCAATGCTCATAATTCTAAATTCCTTATACATTCGTACATGTCACGTAAAGCATCAAACTTACATTTGAGAGATAACATGGTGGACCCTACCATATCATCGCTAAAATACCTCAAACGTCATTGTAGACATCAGACTTACCATGAAATGCTCTAAAGAGAGAAATCCTGATTCCAAAATCATTTGAATTTACTAGCCTCCAACACTTTAATGATAAGCTTCTCATTCTCGTACCAATCTCGGAAGAACATACTTGTACTTTACATTATATTAAATGATTCATCCACCTTAGGAGGCTCCTAACAGTCCCTCACAGTTGCTTAACAATCTATCAACGGTTTAAACATTACCTCAACTAACCAACTTCTTGCTAGCGAACAAGCCTAGTTCTTCCTTGGGCAAAACAAATAGACAAAACAAATATCATTCAAGTTGCACCTTCGCAACTAAACCTTTGACTTCCTCAACTAGGTTGGTGTCCTCTGACAATAGCATTGAGCATTGACGTCCAACTCAGTCTTACCTCAATATTCATTCATATTTTGGAAAGGAAGAAGTCTTGGCAACTCCTCCAAGAAGTATAAACAAATACTCTGACAATCCGAAATCACTTGAACTTTGAACTACACACATCAACATTTGCCTAACTGTCAAACATGTCCCACAACCCTATTGTGCAATTCTCTAATCAACCACTATAAAAATCATAATAGAAGGGCAACGGTTCAACATTCTTATTACCAAAGGTTGGGTTCCCTCAAGATCTCAAAGCTTTGAGTACAACTCTTGATATTACATGCTAGTGCCATGCTTGATTAACCAACTCAATTTCCAATGTGTCATAACTCTCAAGAAGGTAGCTTTATCAAACTGGTAGAACGACAACTTCGATCATACTCTAACGAACTAGTGGATCCTAAATCCACTATCTCTGAGAAATATCCTTAAGAAGGGCGATGATACTTCCTAAGTATCAACAATACTTCTTTTTAAGAAATAAAAGGTTCTTCCAACCAACGCGCATCCACTAATTGATTTTGGAAGTGGGTGATCCATATTCTCAACACAAACGTTATTCACGCAGAATAATGAGAATTCTTTGCCACAAACTCTCATAACATATTCGAAGGCTTCAAAATGACTACAACATGCAACGAAGAAACCATTTAGGTGGCCAAAGGAGAACACATTCTTGACTCCGGCATTGTCCAACTAACTCGCATCTTCACAATTAAGGGTAACTTGGCCCCTAAATCGCTTCTTTGAGTGGCTTAAAACTTAACTCGGCCCTCTTAGCCACGATCGTAACCATCTTAGCATCGCAATATTGAATGCGCCATCAAGATTCTAGTCTTAAGGAGTACGAACTTAATTTAAGGGCTTGTATTCACTAGACACCTTACTAAAACACCTATACAACCCTAGGGTTTCCTAGAACTGATTAAACCTAAGCTATGATACCACTAAATATAGCACCCTCGACCCGAATGCCATATTTGGGCCTCAAGCCTAACCCAAAACCATAAAATTTCTCAAACTAGGTTTAGTCTAATGAGGTATTCCTCAAAAATATTTAAAGCCAATAGTTGAAAATATAGATAAATAATCAAAATGGTACAAATGAGCTTCAATTTAAATTTAAAATATTTGAAACTTCAATTTGATTAATACAATTTTAAATAAAAGGATTACAGACTCCAACACGTAAGGTCCTATGAATACATAGCCCACTAAACACAAGTATCATACTCTGGATCACTATATGCTAGAATCCAGTACCAATAGTGCTCCTTGATCCTATAATCCAATGATCAACCCACACACGGAAACAATGATTTTGAGCATTGGGCTTACAAAGCTTAATGATATACATATACTCTACCATACTTCATGTTAACCATAAACATAAGCATGCAAGCTAGTACGAGCAATAAGGAGAGATAAATGAACATGTGGCGCTACCACTAGTCACCTAAACACATGCTCTCATCTTAGAAATCATCATACATGGCACACAAGGCCCAACCATACTCAGAACATGACAATATAACATCATATAGATATGACGCTACCTCTAGCCGCCAAATCATATAGCATAGCAAGAAAGCATAAGCTTCTCATAGTATATAAGCTTTATACCATAATATAAGAGTGAGGTCCGGTCTCACTAAGCATTGGGATCATACACTCTTTGGGGTGAGGTTCGGTACCACTAAGTGTTAGGATCATACACTATACTCGAAATCTCTTATCAAGCATCTTTGAATAAGGCCCGATACCACTAAGCGTCTGGATCATACATTCAGACATCTATAACCATTGTGTTGTAATACACTCTTTCTTACACTGGGTATTCGGATCCCACCAAATAATGGTAACTCAACCATCTAGGTGTCCATATCAGCATATAGCAAATACACGTCTACCATACATAACACAACATTACACGATCCACCAAGGATCCCTACGATTTCTATTATTATCAATTCACCCAATGTTTACCAAGCTATTAATTATCATGGAACTACACATTAATCATCTTCATTAATTATCTTTATTAATCCATATTATCTCATTTATCAGGACATAATTCAATTATTAATATACACATTAATTTTTACCCTTAATTTACATTTTAATATTTAGCTTATTGGGTACCAATACTCGAGCATGAGTATCAATATAGTACCCTCGGGTATCGGTACTCATATGCGTACCGATATAGAAACTGCTTACTAGAAATCTTAGATTGCCACAAATATCGATAAGGGTCGTCTCGCACCAATACGGTCCCTAAAGGTATACAGATACGACCAAAGCTCGTATTGATACCTTATTTACGAATTCGTACCATTTCTTGAATTACGATATTACTATACTTTATTTAATTCCTAAAGCTTATGAAAGTTATTAAGGTTTGTTTACTAACGTAATCCATTAATTAATATTAATTACCGGCTTCATGATCATTTATTCGATTATTACCAATAATCAATATATTTAATATGATTTCTATCAAATCCCCTCAATCTATTCGAACAAACAAACAAGCCATCACAAATATTTCAATCAGTCAAACAATCATCAAATAATCATACGAGCATCTTGAACAACCCTAAACGGTCTCTCAAGCCTCCACGAGTCATATCATATTTACGACATCATCATACATTTCATAAATATTAAATCTTATAATATCGGTCTCTACTCATGCTTATTCATCGTCTACCTAGTTTGCAGATACTAACTCCAAGGCAATCACATTTATGATGCTCATAAAACAATAGGAGTTCGGGGTGTACTAACCTTAAGCAATTAATGATAAATCCTCTTACAAGTTTCCTAATTATTCTATTTGATCCGATATTCGCTCCCAAATAATCCTCACATAACAACGAATATGAAACTACATTAATTTCATGCATCTTCTATTCAGTTCACAAGGTCAAATGCTTAAAAATAGCTTACCAGGTTCGAATTTGGCGAAACAAACTATGCTAATGGACTCATAACGTTGAGAAACCCTCTGGTAGGGTTCCTCAAAAAGTCAATGGCTCGGTTAATACAGTCATCACTCAACACGATCAACGTCTCGGTCAATGTGGTCAGTGGCTTGGTCAACGTCTTGATCAATATGGCTAAACTCGGGTCAAATGCTCAGCTCGGCTCAGGGTCAACGGCTTGGCTCACCCAGTTTGGACCAGCTTGACAGGCTGGCTTTATGGCTTGGCCAAACCGGCTTGGCCCAACTGGCTAACAAGCTCCAACCAGGTGCTGGAGCTTGCCCACGTACAGGCAGCGACGCTTACGACGACTTTCAACAGCGAAAATCAGTCGAAAAACCCTAGTCTAGTGTTTTGGCACCTCTTGAGCTCGATGGTGGTGATAGTTTTTGGTTTTGAACACTCAAACCCCTCTATCTTGAAAACTCAAAACTTCAACTCTCTCACCCCCTTTGACGATAGCTCTAACGACGACACCACAACCATCGATTGACTCATCTCGGCACGGTGAATAGAATGGCATAGGAGGTGTCAAACACAAACACTCTGATGACGGTAGATCGAACATGAAAGCTTGAGGAAGAAAAAAAAGAGGAGAGAGAGGGGAAAGATGAAATCTGATTTTCCCTTCCCTTTTCGCACTTTAATTCAAAAGAAACCTCTTCCCTAAGCCACACTTTCTTTAATTTACACTCGGGTTAAAATATTCGACCCAAAACCAAAATCTGCAAGATTAACCCAAAAATTGGGTCGTTACACCATTACTTTTGCAATTATGTAGAACTAACCGTCTAAGATTATATTCGAGAAGAACTCATCTTTTTGAAGATGTTTGATATTGTCTCAAGGAAAAAAATTGTTAATATACTCGATTTTAAAACACCAAATGAAAGGTATCGGGAACCCTAGATTTTTCTAATTTACAGGAAATTAATGAATTTGAAAAAAAGCTAATCTACCAGAGAAATATAAATCAATATAAATAATAGAAGCCGTAGGGTTTTGTAATTAATTTAATCATAATCCAAACGAATATGTTAATCTTAGGGTTTTAATATATTATAATTAATTATTTATTTTTATCTCGTTTGATTCATAGGTTAAGCTTTTGGAGTGTTTTTTTTTATTTTAAGGATTTTATTCATTAACATATCAGAATTAATATATGAATACGAGGAGGAAGATGATGACTTGTAAATTTCAATTTATAAGAAAATATTATGTGGAAAATAAAGATGATGTGGTTTTATTTAATTCGGTATGACCATTGATTAGGCGGTGATAATGATTCATGGAATAATTTATTCTAATTTTGTTTTGAAATATGATTAATTGCATGTTGAGCCTTTGAGATTTGTAATAATCATTAAAAGTCATTAAAAATTAATAGTTTTCAACGGTGTATTGCGTTAGTGGTGCACGTCGTCCGTTCTAGACTTATCCTTAAAGAAGTATCTCAATTCTCAAGATAAATTTTGAGATTCAAACCCATCTTGAGGCAACATGATCATCTTTGCCACTTCGCCAAGTTATGGATCTCAATTTTATTATCCTTTCCATATGTAATATTTTGCTTCAAATTTAGATATCTTTTCTTTAAATCTACCAATTCTTACCACTTTTCCTAAATTCAAGTAAAATCTAAAAACTTATTGTAACGACCTGAATTTCCAAGATAACATTTAGGCGTTGTCTCATGTTATAGACCATCGTGTTGGTTGGAGATATTGGACCCATTGGGCCAAGTTTGGGCCTAGTCAGATGAGATTTGAGCTACATGGGCTTGGGTAGTGACCAAAATGTAACAAGGGTGAAGGCTAGAGGTTTTATATGAAGAATATACCCTTATTCAAAATAAAGTCTAATCTCTCATTGTTCTTCTTTGTCTTCACGTGAGCCTTGTAGGGGACAAAAAGGTGGGTTATGATATCACCCATTTATTCATATTTTCTTCTTCTCTTTCTTCCCACCATTTTCTCCATGGAAACCATAGGTTTCAAGGAATAAAAAAAATCAAATCTTTGCCTAGCTAAGCTTCATTTCGGGATTCATGAGTGAAGAAGAAATTAATCATCTTTCAAGAGCTTCAACAAAGTGGTATTCTTCTCTTAAAAATGTGAGTTCTCCATTAATGAGTTTTTACGGGGATTTAGCTTTTGGGGCTTCTTCCATGTTTTCAAGGTTGTTAATCTGTGGCTAGACCTCTTTCTAGTATTTGGTTTAAGTCTTGATTTGTTTCCTTGTCGTGAGGTAAAAATAGAGGTGTTTTGGGGTTTATTCAAGTTGAAGACAAAGAGAAGAAGTTGAAGAATGTAAGAGGGGGAAACAAATTCAGGATATTTACTAAAAGGCCAGTACATCTCTGACTCCTATTCTTCTTGAAGATCATAAAGCGATTGCCTTGCTTGATTTTATGGCTTATGATTGCTAGTTTGGTGTTTTGGTAGTTTAAAGCCTTGTTAATGGTAAATTCTGGATTTAAAGTTAATAATGTGTAAAAATAGTAGCAAACCACCCTAATTAACTTTCATAAGACGTATGATTGAGTTAAGGAGTTGTTGATTGAGATTTGGAGGCTTTGAGGATGATTTCCCAAGCCCAAAAAGCCATTTTTAGGCTTCGATATCGGTATACGGGGAGCCTGTATTGGTACCTTAAGTGTTCTGGGTTGAAGAACATTGTTCTCGTAAAGATGAACTATTAGAGGGGTACCGGTACGGTGTTCAACATGTACCAGTACGCCATTTAAGGGAGTATCAGTATGAGTCAACTCGTACTAGTACGCAAGGCTAGATAAAATTACAGTTAGCTCAATTCGTATAGGTACACTATGAGTACCCGTACCTAATGTGTATCGTACCGGCATGCGAGGACTAGTACTGATACTCACTAGGCAATCTACCCGAAATGTTGAGTTTAAGTTCGAAAGGGTGATAATTTGAGGACTATGGTTCGATAGGCCCCTAATGTGGTAAAATAAATTGCAAGACTAAGAAACCAAAATTTAACCCTCATATATGAGCATAATGTGCAATAACTTGGTAGAACCTTGGGTGACTTGTTGTAATAGCAACCTTAAGAGATCATTGGAGGATCGAATGATGATGTGTGTCGTATGGTAGTCATATATTTGTTGTGTGCTCTATTGGACACCTTGTTTGGTTGAGTTATTTGATTGATGGGATCCGAATACCCAATGAGAAAGTGTTGCAACACTGTAACCCCTTGACCCGACCTAGTATCTAGACTCGAACTGAGCGAGCTACATTAGGTTTGTCAGAGTAAACTTGAACTGAACAACTAGATTTAGGTCCATTTTTCCTTTTATCTTTTCTAGATGCAATATTGGAATCCTAGGTGTGCATACAGGAAACGGTTTAGGTCATATTTAAATGGAACATCAAATCAATGTCCAATTATGCTATTAAGCTATTTAGGGACCAATACACAAATCTTTTAAACTACAAGGACCTATACAGATTTTAGTTCACCAATCTTTAATTAGGCAGGTTCCATATATGCTGGTGAAATTTCAGCTTGATCAGATCATTAGAACACACTCAATTGACATACAAGCAGATAAGAACCAAAATGCAAAGAATATAAAACATGTCATTAATCCAACCAACATAACTGACCCGCGTATCGGTACACAGGGTCTCAGTATCGATATGACTTGATATGTACCGGTACAATTGCTATGTACCGATCCTCAAGCTTACATCGGATAGGGGCGTACAGATACACTTGCTCGTGTACCGATACCCAGCTTAAATGGCTGAATCCAAGGATTCCAGTAGCCAAATATTGTATTGATACATTTCGAATCGTACCGATACCCAGGCTAAAATTCTAACTCCCAGGCCTGGTTCAGGTCCCGTGTACCGATACATCTCGCACTATATCGGTACGGGCAGACCTGTAATGCCTCTTTTCACTGGTTTTACAACTTGAAAACATTCCAAACTTGACCCTAACACTCTAATATACACTATGAACATACACCACACTTGAGTCATGCTTCCAAAGACTTACACACCAATTTTCACACAACTTCATATACATTTGCATGAACTAGAGGCATGCTACCTAAACTCACAAGATCAACATACTCAAAACCATATCCAGGCCTAAAAATATACATGCATAGCATTCAACATTTATATACAAGACATATAAACTTGCTCAAATCATTAGAAGGTAACAATTGGCATCCAAAACATATCATGCATTGCAAGGCAAACCAGGACATATAGTCATCATAAGCAAACATCCAAATTGCAACTTCAACATGTTTAGGGGAAAATCAAAACATTAATATTGTAACACCAAATAACTTGAGAACATCTCAAAACCCATTACCAACCCCAAAGGATATTGGCGACACATTGTCTTATTTTTCGGATATCAAAATAGTTCATCATACCAAAAAGAAAATAGTGTTCTTGGATTCTTTTCGCTCGAAACACAACCTCTAAACCTTAGTTTTCTGCAAAGGTGAAATATAGCGTAAGCTAATCGATCATAGTGAGGTTGCTCTCACAAAATCATCTATGCAATTAAGAAATGACATTGGTAAACCATGCTTTATTTTTAAACTTTCTTTTGTGCAAAATACATAATAAAAAATCATGCTCGACTCGATACTCAATAAGTTCGATAAAATTTTACTCGAATCGTGCTCGCTAAAATTTTACCAAAATTTTTACCTTGTTTTTCTTAATATATGTAAAATCTAGTACTACTATATATAGCTTAATATAAACATAAATTAATAAATTTAAGAAAAAATATCAAAATAGTGTGTGAAACAATTCAAAAATCTAATTTCTAAAGTAATAGTCTACAAGTACACCAAACTAACATATTATAAAAAAAATTAATGAGTTACTCGCGAACTTATCAAGTCAAGTTGGGCCCTATTCGACTTGAGTTTTTAAAGTCTCTAGTCAAGATAAAGTTTAAATCAAGTCAATTCGTATCAAGTGTTGCCTAAATTTTAATCAAGTCGAGCTCGAACTATTCATGAGCCGCTGAATTTAATTAGCACCCATTGGACAAGAGCAACCATCAAATTTCACACACAAACCACACTACTTGTAATGTCTCAATTCCCAAACTGCCCCACCATAAGATAAAATCTGCCATGCCATTATCGAGACAACATTAAACACGCACTGCAAGACAGACACTCAATCGAGCTTTAGCCTAATAAAGAACCACACATACAAAATGTTGGTGTCCAGCGTGCACAGGTTCGAATAAAAAATTATATGTTTCACTTATAATTATATGCTACATGTATTATAATTTTATTATTATTTTATTAAGGGTAAACTATACGGTGGTCACTAAACTATCATCTTTTTTTTTGTTTTAGTCACTCAATTAATTTTTTTGTCAAAGCATTCACTAATGTTTCGTTTCGTTATTATTTTGGTCACCGGCCGTTAAAAAATTAACGAAGACGGTGATATATCATAATATAATAATACTTTTAGTCCTAAAAGTTGTACATTATATTAATTAGGTCTTAATTCAAAATAACTCATCAAATATATAGGTCAAACCCTAAATTTTCTATTTTCGTGTTATGAGTAAGTTGTAAATTAATTAATTGGTCAACCAAGCCCGTCAAGTACTTCCTTAGATTCAATTCCATATGGACTGCCTTGGCCGCAGAGGATCGTTCTCAGTTTGTCTTGGCTTGCTGGGATGGTCACGCAGTTATCCGACAGATTCTTCTATTCTCTCTCTCTTTTTTTTTTTTGCTTTTTTTAAATCTAGATTACACAAAATCTCATCAGACAAATAGTTTGAAACATCAACTTTTAAATCTCTTTATAGTTTGTTCTATCAAATATCCTTGTTTTCTTTTTCATTTCTACTCAAAAAAACTTGAATCAATCCGCTCATACAACATACTACATCAAGTAAAAATAATAAATGGTGAAATAAAATCAAACTCAACAGTCGAGTCCCCTCCCAGCATCAATGTTTGTCCCAGAGATAAAACTTCAATTATAGATGGAAATGCACCAAACCCAACAACTAAGTGTAGCCACATCAATCCTCATTATGTGCCACTATCATTCCATTTCTCAAGCAACCAAGCTACATGGTTTGCCCAGTGTTATTGTTGTTGTATTAGCAGTGTTCCTTTTGCACATTTACTTAACTCTCGTAAGTGTCGTCTCTTTCATCCATCTACGAATATATGTCCCTCCCCATTTCATTCTAATAATTCAACATAGGGCGAATTTCGTGTTTGAATTTACTCTATGATTTATGAATAATTTTATTCTTTTATTATTGAGGGTGTAAATAACTTCATATATGTGATATTTAGTTTAGCTTTGATATTAATCTACTTAATTGTTTTAAAAAATAGGAAATTTAGGGTTTGACCAATGTATTTGATAAGTTATTTTGAACTAGGACCTAATTAATAGAATGTACAAGTTTTAGGACTAAAAGTATTATTATCCCATGACATGTCACCATTTCCGCTATTTGTTTAACGACTGACGACCAAAATGATAACGAAACGAAACGTTAATGACGGTTTTGACGAAAAATTAGTTGAGTAATCAAAACAAAATAATGATGATAGTTGGGTGATCACCCGTGTAGTTTACCCTTTTATTAATGATATATTATTGATAAAATATATACAAAATTAAAAAAAAATGACAGACGACAGTTCCCAACTTTTTTAGGGAAAAAAAGAAGGTTCAAAAACATATAAATATGTAATTCTAAATTTAAGATTTAACGCTTTGAATGCGGACATCACCACCAAGTCGTTTATTCTTATCGACGAAATTACCCTCTTCTTTCTCCTACGCTAAGGTGCTAATTACGCCTAATTTGTCCCCAAGCATTTTCCCACCATTTTCAAAGGCCTCGCTTTGGCGTGAAAGACAAGTTGCTATTTCTGTTGAGTTTGGATGTTTTCTCTTTTCTGGGTGCCTTGAGAAATCCGTCAGATTTGATTTCTTTTCTCCCTTTTATGGTTATGTTGGCGGAGAGAAGAAGAGTGATGAGCTGGAGGAGAGTGGGGAGTCACTGCAGGCCCTGCTAGCCACTCGTTCTCAAGCTTCACCATGCCCTCTCTTATTCCTGGTGGTTCGTTTCTCACTTTTTATTTGCTTAATTTTACGATTGATTTCTTTTGTTTCGCTACTGTTAGATTTTGCGATAAGCAATTTATTTTTCTTTTCATTTTGTTGCATGCATTAACCATATTCACCATGTCACTTTCTTCCTTTTAACATTATTCTAAGTTAAACCAATTATAAATCATTCCTTTGCAATTAAGGTTTCCCCCTTTCTGAAGCTTGGATATTGCAGATGTAATCAATTTTACTTCTAGTAATATTTTGATTTATTTAAGCAAGTGGCAGCGATGGCCATTTTACGTGGTTTTGAGATGGAAAAGAAAACCGGGGGGGGGGATTTTCTTTTTTGAGATGGAAATTCTGAAAGTTTATCTGAGTCTCTAGAATTGTAATCTTGATTGTAGGAAACATTGACTGGTTTGGCTTCTCTTTCGGGATAGTCATGAAATTAAAATATATGGCAAGTGTCATGTAATCTCATGGTTAGGGGTTTAACTGATGCCTTTATCTCTTCATTTCTCATAGGTACTTGATCTGCTTACTTGGATTCGATCATATATAAAGCTAAAGTTAAAACACATTTAACTATTGATCATGCATAGATGTACTTAAGAAAGTGCTAGTTATGGACTAAGCCTTTCAGGTGTATAGTACAGGGCAGAACATGCAAGCATTATTGCAGGTTAATGTAGATTCACTAGTTCTTATGTGGGTAAGCTAGGAGATGAGAGCATTACATTGTCTTATGCTATTACGAAATGAAACTTCACTTTCTCTGATTTTCTATTTATTTGGGGTTGCTTGTTTTTTTTATTGTGTAGGGTTGTATTTGCTCCTTTATGGCCCTTTCATGCAGCAGTTGTAGCTCGTGGCAGGTTTTCTCTGCCTGCTCCGTCAATCCCTTACAATCGCCATGTATGAAAAATCATCTCTAAATTTGGATGTCATCTTTACAGCGGCAAAATATTTATGGCATTGTATTTGATATTAATCCAGATTACTAATGTGATTTTCTCATGCACAGTGGGCCCCCTTTCATGCAGTCACGGCATCACCATTGCTTGTTGCTTTTGAGCTACTATTGTGTATACATCTTGAAAACAGTTACGGTATGGAGCTGACATTGCTTGTTGCTTTTGAGCTACTATTGTGTATACATCTTGAAAACAGTTACGGTATGGAGCTGACATTCTCTCGACGAAATAATGTAGATATACTTGTTCTTATTTGACATAATAATCTCTCGATATATGAATCCTTCCTTCCTTCCTTCACATTAATGGTTCGCAAATTACTCATTGAGTTCAAGTTAACCTACTAACTTACTTCTGATACTCCCTCTATCATTACAGTTTTTATATTGTTTTTAATTATTATCAATACTCTGCAAATATTAGTTTCTATCTTCAACATGGTGATGTATTTATATGAACTTATCCCTTGTATTATAGGATGCATGTTTGATTCTTCAAAAGTTTAGTTTATCTCTATTCTTTTAGTATTTAATTTGCCCTTTGGATTATCATTTTAAATTAAGTTGTTTTTGAAAATGAATGTTCTGCAGTTGTTAATTTGAAGATTGTCTTTCTGCCCCTGCTTATATTTCAAATAGCAATTTTGGTGGATAACGTCAGGTTTTTTTCTTACCCCATTATGTTATCGGATATTTTGTTGTTGAGTACTTCAAGGTATTATGAAATCTTATGCCTATTAACTAAATTGATCTGTACATGGCTCCTGCCAACAGGAATCTGAATGAAATCTTGCAAAACTTGTTGACAACATTAAAGTTGAACAAATCCAGTATATATGTGGTCATTTATAGCTTGTTCTGTGGACTGTATGCCTATTGCCAACTTCATCTCTTGTGTCTTACTTCAACAAATCATAAGCATATATGGTGTCTTCTTTTCGATTCTCACCCAGCCCAACTACTAATTACACGGGAACAGAATTTCTGTTGGATTGTAGTGCTTTGAGTCTTATGGACTTGTCCATTAACCATAGCAAGGCCATTGATGTTATAGTATTTTAACAAAACATCAAGTCTGTTGTAGGCAGCTCAATGTTACTATTATTTAATTCTATCTTATCAAATATTATAGATGCAATAACAATTTTTCTTTAATTATTAACAGGATGTGCTGAGCTTTAATGCCCGGAGATGAGGAAAACATGAGTGATGAAGTGATATGAGAGACCCTTCCAGTAAGTTTGTAATTACTAGTGAATAAAGGATTTATTTTAGGAATAACACAACTCATGAAATAAAATTTAATGTGAAAGAGTAGATAAATGATATTAACGTTCTGTTTAACTATCTGTTCACATTTCTAACAACAATTCATGATTACAACGTACTTAAAAAGTACTTGTATAGTTGTATTTAACCAAAGCATATACTCAAGTGAGATAATAGTAACAATAAATGTGGTCTGTGATGATATATTTGTTGATTAAGTATTGTGCCCTGGTCAGAGAACTGATGCTAAAATTCCGATATTTGTTTGTAGCATTTTTGGGTTGTAATATCTATGCTCTTCTTTATCGCTGCGACAACTTTCACTCTTTTAAAGTTATGTGGTAAGTTGTTTGTTCTTAAGTATAAATGGTAGTATTTGTTTCTTTAGTCATTCATATTTCTTTTTGACCTAGTTTCCTATTTCTTTTTTTACTAGTGGATGGTTGCATTTGTTATAAATGCAAGCTTTTTGAGTAGTGATGACTGATATGTCATTGAAGATTCATTTTCCCCCTTCTAATTGATGTATTGTAGTTTGAAAATGTTCAACACATGTGATGCTGATACATCGATTGATCTTCCATGATATGCAGGTGATGTTGCAGCTCTAGGTGGTGGGATTTATTCATAAATTTTGGGTAGAATACAGTTATTTTCATGTGATGATTTTTTGCTTCTACTCCCTTTTCTATTGGAGTAATCTTTTTTATTCTGCTGCAGTATTGCAGAGTGCTTTGCCTTTCTTGTTTGTACAAAGTGGTATAATCCAGCAATTCATCAAAATTTCCATCTTGGACAAACCAGGTCATCTTCAATAACTATGAAATAACTGGACTGGAACAATGGTTTGGTATTATCTACTGATGAAGACGTACAACAGTACAGTAGAATATGCACCCTGCAAGATATTGGAGGGCATGTTATGAAAATTCCATTTATTGGTGTCGAGATCATACTTTTCATGTACCTAGAGGTATATTTATTGTTTAGAAGGGCCTTTGTTTGGTATTTACCCAAATATTTAAGTTGTATCTTAAACACAAATTAATCTGTGATGCCATGGAACACCACCTAGTGCAAGAAATATATCATCTCCAGTCCTTTTTTCTCCCTTCTGCTGCTGCAAGGAGCTGGGGTTATTCTTGCCACATATAGATTGATTGAGAAAATTGTTATTTTAGTAACTAGTGGAGCTGTATGTAGAAGATACTTTGATATATCATCAAAATTGGTTGATTTTTTTGGCTTCTTGCACAGTGGATCAAGGTAAGTATTTATTCACAGTTGGTGTCTAAAATTTGATTAGCTTTAACCAGAGACAAATATAGTCATTGTCAAACAATACTTGCCATTTATGTTTCTTTTCTTTCAACAGGTTGCTGGGTTGGTGGTCTATTGATGAAGGCAGTCGAGAGGAGCAGGCTAGACTTTATTGTTCTGGAGAATCTGGGTCTGTTTTCTGCATTGCTCTCTAGCCCCTTTATGCATTCATTCATCTAGCAAAACGTTTAAGCACTTGTTCTGGCTGCTTCCTTGGCCGGCTTAATCGTGGTGAATGCTTAGACTTAAAAGCATACCAAAAAAAGTTTCTTCAGCATAGTATGATATTGCATCAAGTGTGGAAAAGTTTTCATTACCCACCATCACTATTCATTTATAGCTGCGCAAGAAATGCAGTAAAGTTACCAGTTAGTCACCTGTATTTCATTGGTGCATGCTTCTCACCTATATCATATGTTGTCAGTAGTAAAACTCTTAGGAAATCATGAAGTAGAATGATATTCTTTCATTTCATAACAGGAGACAGTTCCATAATAATCTGCTGCTGGTTGAAAGAAAAGAAATTCTTCCATTCGCATATGTGTTCTGGCTTCCGCTTTTAGTTTATTGCTCACGAAAAGAATGTGTTGTAAAGCATTAGAAGGAAAAGAATAGAGTTACTGGTGCGAAGCATTCATATTGTGGTGGAATTTAGCAACAAAGCTTGTTGCTTCTTGTCATGTGTGCCAGTTGCTATTATTGCATGCTATGGGGCATATACAGAGTTGATAACTGGCTTTTCCTCCACTTGTCTCTAAGCTGATCTTATCTCTCATCCTCTTAACATTCAGATATAACACTTTCTCGCCTGATTCTGTGAAGAAAATGTCAAAATCAGATCTTGTTGAAAAGGTACACACTACACACAATATTTGTCTTCAAATTCTGAAAGTATAAGCTTTCACTTTAGTTTAAGTCTGCTTTATTTTTGCTGTTGTTTTTGTCTGATTTTTTGGCTATACATATAATCCGTGAAATCCTGTTTATTACCATCTAATTATGTTCTAATATTTTGTTTCTTTTAAACACAGATTTGGATATTACAAGCTGCAGTTCGTGAGCAGACAGAAATCACCAAGTTTAGCCAGCAGGAGTTTGAAAGACTTCAAAATGTATATTTCAGGAGAAGATTTAAGTTCTTTACCTAGTTATCATAACTGTTGGGCAATTATCTACTGTTGTGCTTACTTGTTAATTTAATGAATCTGTTAGGAAAAGATTCTGTGTAGAATCTACTTTGAGGAACAAATCAACATAGTCCTCCCATGTAGGCATCATGTCCTCTGCAGGTATTTGCATCTACCCTTCCCTATGCTTTGCTAATGTTAGTTTATTCTGGTTATTCATGTTCTCTATCAGTATTGGTTAATGCATAGATAGATCTTGGAAATCTATGGCTTAGGCATCATAAATTCTCATGTATATATGTTTATGGTATTTACGTAAAAAGTCATAATTTGTAGTAGCATGTCATATATATATATATTTCATATGGCCATGCATAATGTAGTTATTTTCTTATCAAAGGATGTGGAGTCGTACTTTCTTTCTTTTTTCTACTAATTTGAATCTCAGTACTTGCTGTGAAAGTGTAAAAGGTGTCCAATCTGCCATGTTTGTATAAAAGGTATCCAAGAATTGTAAATATAGTTTGGTGTTTTGTGAAACGTAATGAAGAAATTAAGGATTTTGACATGATTTGGTCTGTTCCCTCCCCCACTTACATTTGAACATGTTTTTGATCCTATTAAAAGATGATAAAACAAATCCTAAATTAAAAGAAGAAACCTCATTTGGTTCTGTAATTTAATTTCAAATACTAGACCCATCATCCTTAGTTGCCGATTAAAAGTGAGTTATTACAAAGCAATTCTTGCTTAGGTTGTTCCCCTTGCCCCAACTGCTTAACATTATTTCTGTTATCGTGCATCAACAACTTGGAGCAATCAAAGAAGCTAAAGGAAGAGTTTCTTTGACCCATGGCTTCTACCATCCCAAATCAACTCTAGAAATAGTGAGGAAACATCACTCCATAAGCATAAGAAAATGGAAGAAAGAAGCAGTCCGGATGTTGAAAAGCGCAATGGCACAGAACAGAAGCAGATTTAAAAGAATAAAGGAGCATAGTTTGTGTCGCGACCATATTGAAATCGGGTGTGTAAAAATAGCATGACAATCGGCTTTTTTTAGAAAATTAGGGTTTTTAGTCATTTTTAATTAAATCTTGAAAATTTAGAGTTTTTCATATTAAATTGGATTTTTCTTTATTTATCCTTTTAAAAAAATATTTTGGAGTCGCCACCAATCACTTCGAGGTAGACCGGACATCGGAAAAACAAACTAGAGATTCTGTCTTAAAAAATGGGTTCGGGAGTCGGTTACGTGTAGGGAAGGATTAACACCCCTACGAACGCCCGTTATTGGTATCTTTAATTTTACGTGGCATTTTGGCATTTCGAATAATTATTTGAATTTAATTTATCTATAATTATTAATTGAATTTAAATTTTGAATGTAGATATTATTTTATAAGGAAATTTATTTTGTTCGAATACGAGATTAAAAACATCCCGTTAGGTGGCACCTCTATTCGTATTTAAAAATGAATTTTCAACATAAAATGTTTTAAATGAATGACTTTTTATTGTCTTGTTGATTTTAAGTATTAATCCTAAAAAGGCTCTAACCAATTAATTATTTTGAACTATGAATATTAATTAACTTAATGACTTTTATGTGAAAATGTCAATTGCTTGAACACCTTCCATATATGTAAAGCCTTTAAATTAATCATATTCCTAATTGATTAATTCTTCTAATTAATTAAAGTTCTAATTCTAATTAGGGTTCTAACAATTTATTATTTAATTATAAGGAAAAATGTATATCGAATATACACCTTTACGACCAAGGCTGAGATAACACCCAATTGTAAACAATCAGATTTGAACTTCAAAAATTCTATTCGATATACATTTAACTAACCACAATGTATCTTAATTAATTATCTAATTTTAATTAAGGACTAATTTTGTATTTAATTTTAAGTATAATGTATATTAAATATAATTATAAAATTCATGTTGAGATAACATCCCATTGTAAACAATGAAATATCATCCAAATTAGAATTTTAAAATTGTATTTAATATGCACTTTATTACTACAATTATCTACCCTATTTAATTATTGAAATTCTAATTAGAGATCCTACACTAAAGGCTCTAATATTTAATTAAATTAAGTGAATTTAATTGTCTAACAAAATATATTATATGCTAATTTAAAAAATGCAACATTCACATAATTAGATCACATTTAAATAAATAAAACAATTATGTAAATGACTAAATTAAAACAAATTTGAACATAAAGCTACTTTTATTAATTCTGGTGACTAAATTGAAAGGATACAGAACTCTAATGCCCAATTACAAAACCTAGAGTGATCTGATTGAACAATTCAAATTTAAAGGGTACAATCATGGGAAAATGGGGGCTAAATTGAATGAATTATAAAGATCAAGGACTAATTTATGAGAATTAGGGAGCAAATTGAATGAAGGGTAAAACTTTGAAAAAAACCCAAATGATATCCGATTAAAAATGCACGGGTCAAGTGCTCGACCCGTTGAAAATGCGCGGGTCGTTCTTGACCTGACTCCAAAGCGACTTCGTCCCACTCAGACCATAAAAGCTCAATTTTAAACCCAAATCCCCATTTCTCAGATATTCAATCTCTCTCCTCTCTCAATTCTCTCGTCTCAAACACAAAATCCCTAAAATTCTAAGCCTAAACGGATTGAAAACCCGTGAAACCGGATGAATGTTCATTTGTGTTCATCCGTTTTGGATGAACATCAAACTTTCCGACCATTGAACACCGCCTCAACTGTCGTCAAATCCTCAACCACCCCTCTCCGGCCACCCTGAGCCGTTCACCGACCACCGTGCCCAAATTTCGGCCACCGCCTCACTTCGGTCAGCTGCGGCAAGGTAATTTACGACCACCGCCGACCGTCGCACTGAAACCTTAAAAACCCCAAAAATTCTAATTTTCAATCCCAAAACCCTAAATCTAACCAGATCCGACAGGATCCCCTCCTCCCCCGGCCTAAGCTACTCGACGCTCATTTTCGACTCTTTCGTGACTCGAAAAAAACTCCACCTGCCGTTTCTCTATCTCTTTAGATTTAAGTTTATATATATTTCCATTTTAGCATGTGAAATTGACATTTGTTTTTTTATTTTTGCAGAGAATTAGAACGGAGAAGAAATTATACCTTTTCGGCCGTGAAATCAACATTTTGATATTCGACACCAGCAACCGTTTGTGTTTCCAGCGTTCATCTGCATCTCCGATGGCTCAGCTTCGGTAGCTACTCATCTTCTCTGGTGACGGTTCAACTCCCGAGGTATACACACACTCTCTTTTTATTATTTACTTAATATTATTATTATTATTATTTTACTAACTATTATTAATGACTCATCGCCAACTGAATTTTCTCTCTCTCCCTATCTATAGGTGTTAGGCTTGCTAACGTAAGCAGAGCCATCTGGTAATGAGAAAACACACAATCCGTGTGAAATAGGTCTAGACGAATGGGAGAGTGCCATGTGGCACAAATGGGAGGGAAAAATTGGGCTCTTTGATCCATTTGTGTTTGTTTGACCGAAAATGAGAGGGAAAACTGATTGCAATGGGAGTTTGGCTTTTGTAATGGGCTTTTAAGATTTGTATTTAGGCTCTAGGATTTTATATGTATTTGGACATTTAAAAAATAGACTTTTGGACTAAGTTTATTTATTTATTTATACTGCTTACTAATTTGGCCTTATTTATATGTATGCCCGAATACCCCAGACAAAATACGGGTATGACAACTGCCCATCTTTGCTCATTGTTGTGGAACAGGAAGTGGGCAAAGACTGGAAATACACAGATTTTGCCCGAACCCACTGGCCATGTTCTAAACTAACAAAGCTTGAAGTTGTTCTTCTCATTTCATAATTCTTCAAACTTCTGCCAAACTATGGAATCTGAAGTTGTTCTTCTTATTACGAAATTCTTCAGCTTCTAAAGTCTGACATCATTCCTTGAAATTCTTCACCTTCTGAGGTTTGAAGCTGTTCTTCTTATTATGAAATTCTTTATTCCTCACTCTTTTACTACTCTGTCTTTCTGTAAAGGCACTGAATAAGTAAGCTCTTCTTATTATGAACTTCGTCATTCTTTAAAAAGGCGAACTCTTCTCATTAGGAGCTCTTCTTTCTTCATCAGGCGAGTTCTTCTCATTAGGAACTCTGTGACGAATTTTCTCATTAGGAATTCTTCATTCTTTGCTGGACGAATTCTTCTCATTAAGAATTCTGGAGCAAACTCTTCTCATTAGAAGTTCTTCATTCTTTGTTGGGAGAATTCTTCTTATTAGGAATTCTAGAGCGAACTCTTCTCATTAGGAGTTCGTCATTCTTTGCTGATCCACCTCTCTATAAAGGCACGAACAAGTGAGCTTTTCTCATTATGAACTCTTCTCATTTCTCAACAAACGAACTCTTCATATTGGGAGCTCTTCGATCTTTCTTAGCGAGTTCTTCTTCTGATGAACTCTGAATTCTTTGCTGGTTGAGCTCTTCTTACTGAAAACTCTGGATTCTAGAAATGTTGATTCTCCTCTCCTCTGGGGATAATCCTGCAAAAAGAAACATCACCAATTAATTCAAATTCAATATGAAATATTATAAAATATTTTCAGTTTCTCGCTTGAAGCATTGAGTTATTCGATGTCATTACTTTTCTGTCTAAGGTGTCTTGATCTTTCTATCTAAAGCTCATATGGGATCTCATCTCTTATTTCTCTTTCTCTATTGATCAATTTCTTCTGTACATGCAAAATTCAATTTTATCATTAATCTTCCAACATTACTTGTAAAAATGTACAGTTTGGGTATATCATTAATAAACTTCAAGTGCTTCAAGAGGAGACGCTGAAACTATAGATCTTCCGCGTTTGAGCCTGAAGTTGGTCTATCTTGCATTTCAATCTGGCAACTTAAATCATTCTTGTCTTTCTTTCTCTTATTCTTATTTTTCCCTGTCTTCTTTTTCCTTTTTCTTTTCTCTTTCTTTTACTTTTCCTTTTTTCTTTGTCTCTTTTTGTTTTTTAGAAACCGAGGGCCTAAAGGATTAATATTTCTGCTGATATCATGCCCCACCTTATTATTGCAATAACATTCGGAAAGTTCTTATCATTTCCGAAGGTATCGGCCTGAAGGACTTAACATCGTGCCCAAAGGACTTACTGATGACCCGAAAGGATTTAAAACTGTAATGCACTTCCTTTCCTGTGCACACAATTACATCACTCATGAAGGTGATGGCCCGAAGGACTTACTGGTGACTCGAAGGATTTAAAATTGTAATGCACTTCCTTTCCTGCGCAAACAATTAGAAAATCTTTGCTAAAATCCGCCTTTGCAAACGGATTGAAATCTTTGCTGAGATCCGCCTCTGCAAACGGATTGAAATCTTTGCTGAGATCTGCCTCTTCAATCGGGTTAAATTTTTTGCTAAGATCCTCCTCTTGAAACGGATTGAAATCTTTGCTGACATCCGCCTCTTCAAACGGATTAAAATCTTTGCTGAAATCTGCCTCTTTAAACAGATTAAATTCTTTGCTTAGATCTGCCTCTTCAAATGGGACATCTGACTGAATATGCCTTTTGCAAACAAAATGTCTTACTGAAATTTGCTTCGGTAGACGAAATATATGTTGAAATCTTCCTTTAAACAAAATATACTGCTAAAATCCGCCCCTGTAGCGAAATACTTGTTGAAATATGCTTCTGCAAACGGAGCCTCTTACTAAAATCTACCTATGTAAGCGAAATATCTTGAGATCCGCCTCTGCAGACGGAGTTTGTAACACCCTTAACGTATACTCGTAAATCGAATATAGATTAAAGATATTACAGAGTCGTTTAAAGAAATCTCTACTTATAAATTTATTTTTACAAATATTTACAAATTTTAGTTTGTAAATCTAATCCTTTCTCGGTTTTCTTGAAAACATAACCTATGTGCAGTTAGCTAGTTTCAACCCTGAATTAATTATTTTAAAACATATTTGGCAATTATTGAAAAATAGCAGTTCAATTCAGGGTGAAAACTAGGTCCGCTATCTAGGCCCTTTCTTAGCTTTAAAATCATTATGCGATTACCGATTATTCTTATTAGCAAAGTAATTATCCTTTCTACCATAGCTTTACTCTGTTACAATGCTAATGCCTTATTTTGCTTTATTCATGTATTATTCATCATCAAAACCGATTACTTATCTATCCTTTAGTCTAATTTAATGCATCATACTCTACTAGCAATTAAATAATTACATGCCCACTAGAGATGATCATAAGCTAGAATATCTTACTGATGTTTTGAAGATTGAAGCTTGATCAGCATGCTCGACTCCTCTTCAAATCCTCCATCTTAATCTACGTGTGAAACAAACACACGCTAAGTACGAACTTAGTGAGGCAAAACTTATAAATCAAATTAAAGCACTTTAATTTTAATAAAAAATGCATAATAAATAAAATACCGAATATAACATATAAGAAATTAAAGTGCAATGTCGGAACTCGAAATTCTTATATGTTATATTCAGTATTTTATTCAGTTTGCAGTACCTCCAAAGAAATATTTCTATAAAATAATCTTCAACTCAGAATTCGACTCCGTTTGTTTTTAAAGAAACTAGGTTCAATAAGATTTTCACCCATATAAATTAATATCCCATATTCAACTTGTACGATTTATGGCGAATTTTGAAAGTCAATTTCCAGTGCTAATTTCGGAACATACTGCATACTGTTTTTTTGACCTTTCGTCACTTAAAAATTCATATCTTTTGACTCGGAATTCGAAATCAGTTTCCGTTTGTTGGAGGAAAAACTAGATGAACAAATCTTTATATCGGTATAAAATTCACCTTCTAACCATGTTTTTAGAATTTATGGTGAATTTTCAAAGTTACTGCCACAAACCAGTTTTTCTACACAGCTTCCATAAACAACTTCAAATTTTATACTAACTTCTCCTTACTTATCTACTTTTCAATTTAGTCCAATTACTTGATTTAAACCACCATCTTATAACCTTCTTCATCAAATAATTATTCACAATAATTCTCCTTAATTTTCCTTATTTACCAAAATAGTCACTAAAATACAAAGATAAGGATTCTAGCTTCTTAATTTTGCAATTTAGTCCTCAAATCAACATTACTATCTTAATTCCATCATTATAACTAAAAATCAGATTTAATCATTCTCTAAAACCTCATTTCCGAATTGGTCACTTAACTTTGACAATTTGTCAAAATGGTCACTAACTCGATTTAACATCGGTTTTGCATTCTAACTTCAATTTCATATCTTCAACATCCCTAATAACATAAATACACACCAATTCCATAAAAATCAGATTTATTCCTTCAACTTTTAAACTTGCTGAATTGGTCCCTAAACATTTAAATTAGGGTTTTGCTTCCAAACAACAAATCAAGCTTACTAGATCATTTATCCAACATCACAAACCCTAAATCAAACTTGAATCCATAAACCCTAATCATCTTCATAATAATAAAAACATTTAGAGTTTAAACCCCAACTCAATAACATGATTTTAACATCACAAAAGCTTGATTTCAACTTGAATTTCAACATGGAATCATAAAATCCCAAAACCCCCCAATTGAGTCTATAAACCCTAATTTCTTCTCATACAAAATTCTCATCAATCAAGCATGTTTTCCACAAATTATTTACACCAAAAGATAGAGCGTGATGAGTAGAACAACTTTGTAGTTCGAAAGATTACCTGAAAATCGAGTTTCGGGGCTTGAATCGAACTTAGAAAAAATTTCTCTCTTCTCCCCTCTCAAATTTCGAATTTTTGGGATGAAGAATTGTCTTCATCTTTGTTATTTCATCCAATTAAGCCACTTGTAAAGTATAAATGAATTTTAAATTTATTTAAATAGTGAAATTACTAAAATACCCTTTTAATCCAACGGTTGAGATTGATCTTATCATCAATCAAGGGCCAAGATTAAATCTGCCATTTACTTCTTCCAAAAATGCCCTTTTAACTTTTTAAATATTTCAAAAATGCCATTGGGGCAAAATGACCAATTTGCCCTCCAACTAGTTTTTATTTCCTAGATTGTTTCAAAATTTCCATCCCATTACAATCCAACTAAATTAGTTCATTTCCAACCAGCCTCTATTCCATAAATATTATTTTATGACTTTTCCATGGCTTATGGAACAACCTCTGAAATTTTGATTCGATCCGATCTCCCGATATTCGTAAAATACTTCTACTACGATTTTACCTTTTTTCTGAGCTATTGGATTTATTCCGAAAATTCTATATTTCCATATTTAGGAATAAACTCTATTATCCTATAAAACTTCCTTTTCGAAGGACTTATACTGAATTTTCTTAACTCAGTCTATTTTCCCGATACTTATCGAAAATCTTCATAGAATAAAATTCCTCTTAAAATTCCGTTATCGATAATCCATACGAATTTTCTCTATTCTTATCGAGTCCAAAATATCAATTAGAAACACTTTTATGGGACCTTCCCGAAGGTTACCCATCATTGTATTTCTCTGGCTTGAGCACGCTTAACAATTTCATTCGATCCAAATTCGGTACCTTTTTCTGCATCTTAATTCTTAAAACCGATATCAAGGTACTTATTTCGATCCGATTCACTCTTCTACCGAATAAAATTACTTGTTGGGGAAATTTACACTTTAGTCCCCAAACTTTTCCAAGGTTTATACTTTAACCCCCTAAACTTTCAAAATTACAATTTAGTCACTAACAAAAATTTGGGATATTACATAGTTTTTTTTCTTTTTTGGAGAAATCCTCCTCTGTAAACAGAATATCTTGAGATCTATATCTGCAAATAGATAATCATGAATTAATATATTTGCTTTCTCACAAACACAACTGTAATTTTTACTAGGTCTATTTCTCAAAGATCTATGCTCGCTCGTTGTCGGATTTTCTCCTCCGAGATTTTTGTTCATTCCTTGCTGAATCTTGCTCTTCGAGATCTTTATTCACTCTCAACTGGATCTTTCCTTCCAGATCTTTACTCGTTCTTGTTTGGGTCTACATGTTCAAGATCTTTATTCTTTCTTAATTGGATCTTTTCTGAAATCTCCGCTCATTCTTGCTTAGATCTTATCTTTCAAAACTCGAAGCTATAAATTGATCTTCACCTTTCCTTGATTGAATATGCAAATTTCTGCCAAAGTACGCAAAAATGCTTTGAATGTATGAATTAGCATGCTCCTTCTTATGGATGCCTAACTATATGATGCATGAATGTTGTCACTTGAGGACCACTTGGATAAACTTTCATCTGCTGGGGAGCTCCAAATTTCTTCGCTTTGTCTTTTATTGAAACTTCTTATACCAACAGCATAACCCATCTCACACTCAAGTTCAATCTTCAGGATCTTTGTATCTTTGCTCTAAAGCGCATTTTTAGGTTTTCACTTTAGATTTTTCTTTTTCCTTCTCAAGGCGCCCTTTCGGGTTTTCACATTGGTTTTCTTTTTTCTTTTTCTTTATTTTTTTCTTTTTTTTGCAACAATGCTTTTTCTTTTATTCATTCTGATAAAGCTTTCCTTACCTTCATGGATCAAGCACATAAACCTCTTTTTTGCCGTATTTTACCATGTAGTTTTCATAATTTGAATACCGGGGATCACTCTTTTCTCAAGAAGTCGCTCTTGCTATATCTTCATTCAACTTCTTTGACGAAATTCTTTCTCATAAATCTAAAAGAGATCATGATTCACTGTTATCCTAGCTTGCAGATCTTGTTTACCGGCATGTGATGTTCTGTAAGGTTCTTTTTGTAGCATTGCCCTACTCTGACTTGACTTTGACTACTATATTTTCTCACATTCGCTTTATTTCCTTGCTTTTGAATAGCAAACACCTCCAACAGATTAATCTGAGTACATCTTTACTCCCAAAAGATGGCTCATGCTCTTTCTTTTTGCTCCAGAATTACTTCTTGCATCTTTGTTTGGATATTTTTGGTACTTAGAACTGTGTCTTTTCCTCGTCATACTTTTCATCATTAAACAAGTATCGAGGCCACCTCCTGTTCTGCCTGCACTTAAAGGATTAGTACATCATAGTAATACCCACAAAATCCTTTACTTTTCTAGTATCTAATCAATTTAACTACAAGATGCTTGTTGAAAAGATAAATGAATGGCTAAAAATATTATTTTACTAGATTTGAGAAATTAGGATAATTTGATAAGGCATGGCAAACATAAGAAAATCAAGATTAGGCCCTTTAAATATCAAGTGCAACAGAGCCTCTGAACCAAATTGCAAAGATCAACTCCAATATGACCCATTCTGAATTAATAAACTTCTGGGAGAAACATTTCACGTATACCTAATTCTATCCCATTTAGGGTGGCACTCTTTTCCTCACTAACTCACCATGTCCCAATCCTTCCCTCTTTTCTGATCTCAATCAAGCATTAGAAGTCTGGAAGTCCTTGAAGAAAGGTTAACCCTGATAAGCGGGATGTATTATGAAGACAAACTCATCTTGCCTCAATACTCGTATATGGTCAAAATGGTCTTTTAAGGCTTGTAATGTAGGCTATGGCTCACGGCTACCAAAGAAAGTATATATAGGCTCAAATAAATACTTAAGGGTGATGAAACCAATGATCATTTCTTCCAAGTGAAATATCATTTTTTTGCACTGGTCTGTATATGTTCGGATGAAATACTTTTTTCTCTTTTTTTGTTTTTTTATGGATCGCTCTAGACTGCCCATTTCTGAATTTCACCCTAGAGTTCATTTCCTTCCTTGAAATCAATCTTCTGCTCCTTTGGATAGAGATTTGTTTGAATGGAAGATCTCACATAATTGTATTGATTTCCTTTTGCACTTTTCAACTTTAGCGCTTTCTTTGCTTCAACTTGATTCAATTGACTTTTTTTTGAACACAAACTCCCACTATTTATTTTTTCTTCTACTTTTTTTGACTGAATTCAGAATATTCTTTTTCATTCATCATGTCTTTCTGGCTTTTGTGCTTGATATATTCACTTTCGTTTCTTTTTCCCCTGATTCACAAGGCGTTACTATCATAGCATGATCAAAACCGAACACTTTCTACTTACAAACGAACTTTCATCCTCTTTGCCCCTAGTGTAGGGGTGATCCTTGGTTTAGGTTGAATCGAAGGAAAATCATCAGGTTCAAAGGGGACAACAAATGATATTTTCTTATTTTATTTCTTTGTGAAGAGAGATGAAGGAATGCCAAATGTCCTCCCATACTTAGATATCTTCGAAGAAAAGTCATCTTCAGGTGGAAGATGTTTTGGGTTATCACTTCATTCAAAGGCCTTAGCCAACAATTCTTGAGAGACAATTCACTCAAAATTTGTATTTGGGATTTTTTTTGTGATTCCTGAACACTCATTAATGTCTTCCCATTGGCCTAAATAAAGTAGAAAAGTTTCACATTTCTGAAGTTGATCTCTGAATTTGATTCAAGGTCACTCTTACAATCAATATCCAATGACCTGAGAAAAATGTTAATGAAGATATATACATATATGTATGGGAGAACAAAACTAACCCATAACAAAGAATGAATGAAATACTAAAAATCAACGAATGCAAAGTGTTTGCCATTTGAGAAATGTATTAGAAACAAGAATCATAGAAAATAGATCGAAATAGCCTCCCTTACAAAGGACACCCTAATGTTAGCGGGAAAAAGTGATTGGGATGATTCAGGGTATTACTCTGTAACGGTCTTAAAATTGCAAACAGATCTCTGTGGTTCACTGTTGACCATTAAGAAAGGAATACTTGAGTTAATTTTGGTCACTCCGCTTCTATCATCAATTCTTTATTTCCTTTCACCATTTCAAAGACATGCCCATTCTCGTTCATACTCTGGTGCTCTCATTTTTCCTGAACAGATTTTTGATTCTTCAGGGATCAAATTCCTCAATGTCGCTCCATTTGTCTCTTGCCATATTAAGTTTGCCTCACCTTCATTATTTAGGGTGAACAAATTCCCCATGTCTTCAGACATTTTAAGTTCTGAACTTTCATCAGGTTCACATTTAATTTTACAGAACCATCAAAAATCCGTGGTTAAAACTTGCTAAGCCCCTGAACTAGCTGATGTGAGTTTTCATCATTATCATCATGACCTCTGATAAGCAATTTTCTTGAATACCGACTAAAGATGATTTCCCATACTCAGTCATATCCGTCCCATGAGTGGTCGAACTTTGAATCATGGCCTTATATTTTGAAATCATTTATGAAGCAATACAAAAGAATCTTTGGGCTTAAAGTAACAGAGTTGATTTCATATACTGCTTTAGATATAATTCTTGCAAGCTGTACCCATTTGATATATAAACGACAAACTTCAAAACTCCAGACAATCTGAGAAGTATTTATTCTTGATCTCTGACTAACCAACTTCTTGATGTCATCCATTAAGGGTCTACACTTCTTGGTAGCACATCCTGTTGCCCCATGTGAAACCTGCAAACATTATCGGGATCATAACTTTAGGGCGGATGGGCTTGATATTTTCTTCACCAGCTTAGGGGTAAAATGAGTCTAAAATGGGAACTCAAGATTTGCATTTGTTCGAGGAATCTTCCATAATAGACCCGGTGAGTCAGTTGACCTTTCCTCTTACAACCTCAAGGAGTCTGATCATTGCATTCATTTACTTCTTTTTTCTTCTTTCACTTGACATTTTCAACACTTGTTTTCTGAGCAATCCAATTGCACTTTTCCAATTAGGGGACTAGTTTTAAAGTTACATATCTTAATAGCTAATCATTAGTATCTACTTCCAACATCTCCCACTTCAGAAAGTTTTAAATTTGCAGCTTGAAATGTAGCAATCTTCAATGTCTCAATCATAACTCAGAATAGTCTTGATATTGTAACAACTTAATTAATGGGGCTCTAATAATTTCTCCTGATGCGGTGAAGCCTCGAGCAATTTAAAATGTATCACTCAATAAAAACACGAATGAGATCCAGTCTAGATTTGGACTTTCCACCGACAAGAGCATCTGGAGTACCTGATATTGGATCATTATTTGGTGCATAGGATATTGCAGAAAAAATGCCAAAATATTACTCTGAATCTAGCAAACCCCTGACTGCAACGAGTTATTCCCGAAAATTTGTTATAGCTTCTATTTTTTCTCTTTTATTTCAACTCTTCCAGCAAACAATAATTCTTGATTAAACGAAGCTCTTTACTTTTGAAGCATAAATACTCAATCTTGAAGAGACCAAAAACTTTAGTATGACCATTATTCGAAAATGATTTTGGATAAGGAAGAGCCACAAATCTGAATATGGCATTAGACATGAATAATTGACTCCTTGAACTCTTTAATCTCTTCGTCTTGTGTCTGTATTCCGCTCCTCTTGCAATCAATTTCCTTTGTGAGAAAACTTCTATCTTCAACTGACTTTGGCATTTATCTCTTTAGGGAAAGACTCTTACAGCCCTCGTCTCTGTTAGGGTCATTATGTCTTCTGGCTGTCACTGAACCATTGACCGACAAAGCTTTTAGCCAAACTCCAAAACTTAAATTCATTCAGTCTTTCTATGCCTGTCCATTGAGCTTCATTCATTTTAGCATTTTCAAGATCCACCAGTGCCTCTAAGTCAAGCATTTCATTGTTCTCTTTATAATTCAAACTCAAAGCTTCTAGATTCTTCATAGATTCCCCCGGCTATATTGATCAGAACTTACTCATATTTTTCCCTGGCTTTTTCCATCTTTCTCTTTTACTTCTTTTTTTACTTTTTTTTTCTCTTTTTTGACTTCTTTTTTTTTTGCATGAAGAGTCCTTTCAGACTGAACCCTTATGTGAGATGAATTTCTATCTTGATCACCCTTGTTGATACTTCATATTAGCTCGTACTCTATCTCATTCTCGGACTGGTTAACCTTTTTCTTTCAATCCAAGTGGTCCTCAGCAATCTTTGTAACTGTTCAACCTTAACAAATTTGTTGCACATGCTTCTCAAAATGCAATGTCACTTTAAAAAATACAGTACTTTAAGCAAAGGTGAAATATTTTTTTAATTTACATAATGTTTAAATAATGTAATGCATGAATGCATGAGGTATCGGTTTCAAGAATTAGTCATTAGAACAGCACCCATTTAACTAAAAGGTTGAATACAAAAGCAAAGGCAATATGTTCACTAGCTCTAGCTCATTTGGTTGATCATTTTGTTCAGTCTCTGAATCAACGTTTGTCGTAGCTTGGTGCCAATATCAGAATGTTATTTTAGGTTTATAACCTCATCGAATAAAATCTGCACATGCCATGCAATCCCCGCACTTGGTTCCTAAAGTTTATCCCTTCACAAATCTATTTTTGGTTAGCCTGAATTACTGCCCTAGCTTGACCTTCAGTACTTTGTCCTTCACTGTAGTGCCTCTTTGAAGCCTACGAGCTGGTTTTTCAAAGTGTTGTACTACTTTTCGATTCTGTCATTTTCCTTAGCTCTTCATTTTGTCAGCTTCTTTATTATGGTATCCTTCGGTAAATTTTATCATTTGCGAATCCTGGATATCGCTTCTGAGTTCAAAGCTTTCTATTCTTTATTGGGTTCTTTCCTGTCAACCACGACCCCTGAATACCCCTTCAATTTATTTGTTATTTATTCCTCCTCTGGTTGTCATTATTTTTTCAAAATAATGCGTCTTGTTTATCTCTGTAACTGCCACTACCCTTATCTTGAACCCTGAACTATTGTTGAGCCTTGTATAAACCTTGTCTTTTTAACCACTAAAACAGTGTAACAAAGCCTCGTATTTCTCTATTGTTGGTGTCACATCTATTCTTCCGAAAAATGAACAATTATACTAGAGGTCACGACCCTAAACAACTATCAATCTATTTGATTGTCTAACAGCAACACTATAACCCATGAATCTTACTGGAAATGACTCTTCATATTCCCATCTTATAGTTCTCAAACTAAACTTGGCTCTGGCAGAACTTCATTATGTTCAGAAATTTTGGTACAACCTTGCATTACTGACACCTGGTCTCCACGTATATTGTCTTCGTTCTTGTATTGAATCTTCTCGAATCAGGTCCACAGTGACACATTGTCCCCCACTTGTCTATCGGGCCCTTCAGCTCTTATGGCCACTGCCTACTCAACTAATCCTCAAACCGATACCTCTCATGTATGTAATCTGATGCAACACACCCACACAAAAAAACAAAATAGAAATTGTGTCAGTATGGTGAATTAATATTATAAGCATAAATAATTGTTACAGAAAAAAACAATTTATATTGCGTAAAATTAACCAGAGAATAGTTTATTTTGCATTCAAGAATAACCAGAGAAATAAATTTAAATCAGCAACACCCTACCCTAGGTCCCCTGTTTGGCTCTAGTGGGGTAGGTTTTTATTACAGCGTGTGGGTTTCGATCTAGACTCTGGGTACCCGAATTGTCGTTATTGGACTAGTAAGACATCGATTTAGGAGTATACGACCCCTTATAACGGAGGCGTAACCTCATGGTGTATAAGGTTGGTATACCGGAAGAAGGACAAAATTCTGATCACGGAGCTGAATAACTCACGTAAGATCATGCCTTACTCCCACTTAAGGGTGAAAAGCCCGGGTATAAGGCTTATGCATGAATGACAATTTATATCACACAAGAAAAAGCTATATGCATTTTTCCTGAAAATTCATCCAATAACTATGAAAAAATTAAATTCAAATTACTGTCTAAAAATGCCACGTAAAATTAATTAGGACTGACTCTCGATTTTTAAAGTTCCCAGTGGAGTCGCCAAGCTGTCGCGACCATTTTTGAAACCGGGTGTGTATAAATAGCCTAACGATCGGTCTTTTTAGAAAATTAGGGTTTTTAGTCATTTTAATTAAATCTTGAAAATTTAGGGTTTTTCATATTAAATTGGATTTTTCTTTATTTATCCTTTTAAAAACCATTTTGGAGTCTCCATCGATCACTTCGAGGTAGATCGGACATCAAAAAAACAAACTAGAGATTCTGTCTTAAAAATGGGTTCGGGAGTCGGTTACGTGTAGGGAAGGATTAGCACCCCTACGAACGCCCGTTATCCGTGCCTTTAATTTTACGTGGCTTTTTGGCATTTCGAATAATTATTTGAATTTAATTTATCCATAATTATTAATTGAATTTAAATTCCGAATGCAGGTATCCTTTTATAAGAAAATTTATTTTGTTAGAATACGTGATTAAAAGCACCCCGTTAGGTGGCACCCCTATTCGTATTTAAAAATAAATTTCCAACATAAAAGGTTTTAAATGAATGACTTTTTATTGTCTTGTTGATTTTAAGTATTAATCCTAAAAAGGTTCTAACCAATTAATTATTTTAAACTATGAATAATAATTAACTTAATGACATTTATGTGAAAATGCCAATTGCTTGAACACCTTCCATATATGTAAAGCCTTTAAATTAATCATATTCCTAATTGATTAATTCTTCTAATTAATTAAATTTCTAGTCCTAATTAGGGCTCTAACAATTTATTATTTAATTATAAGTGAAAATGTATATCGAATATATATATTTACGACCAAGGCTGAGATAACACCCTATTGTAAACAATGGAACACCATCCAGATTTGAACCTCAAAGATCCTATCTGATATATATTTAATTAACCACAATGTATCTTAATTAATTATCTAATTTTAATTAAGGTCTAATTTTGTATTTAATTTTAAGTATAATGTATATTAAATATAATTATAAAATCTATGTTGAGATAACACCCCATTGTAAACAATGGAACATCATCCAAATTAGAATTTTAAAATTGTATTTAATATGCAAATTAGAATTTTAAAATTGTATTTAATATGCACTTCATTACTACAATTATCTACCCTATTTAATTATTGAAATCCTAATTAGAGATCCTACACTAAAGTTTCTAATATTTAATTAAATTAAGTGAATTTAATTGTCTAACAAAATATATTATATGCTAATTTAAAAAATGCAACATTCACATAATTAGATCACATTTAAATAAATAAAACAATTATGTAAATGACTAAATTAAAACTAATTGGAACATAAAGCCACTTTTATTAATTATGGTGACTAAATTGAAAGAATACAGAACTCCAATGCCCAATTACAAAATACAGAGTGACCTAATTGAACAATTCAAATTTAAAGAGTACAATCATGGGAAAAGGGGACTAAATTGAATAAATTATAAAGTTCAAGGATCAATTTATGAGAATTAGGGACCAAATTGAATGAAGGGTAAAACTTCGGGAAAAAACCAAATGATATCCGATTAAAAATGTGCGGGTCAAGAGCCCGACCCATTGAAAATGCGCGGGTCATTCTTGACCCGACTCCAAAACGACGTCGTCCCACTCAGACCATAAAAGCTCAATTTTAAACCCAAATCCCCATTTCTCAAATATTCACTCTCTCGCCTACTCTCTCTCTTCTCCCAATTCTCTCGTCTTAAACACAAAATCCCCAGAATTCTAAGCCCAAACGGATTGAAAACCCCTGAAACCGGATGAATGTTCATTCGTTTTGGATGAACATCAAACTTTTTGACCATTGAACACCGCCTCAACTGCCGTCAAATCCTCAACCGCTCCTTTCTGACCACCCTAAGCTGTTCACTAATTAGCGTGCCCAAATTTTGGCCACCGCCTCACTTCGGTCGGCTGCCGCAAGGCGATTTTCGGCCACCGCCAACCGCCGCACCGAAACCTTAAAAACCCCAAAAATTCTAATTTCCAACCCAAAAACCCTAAATCTAACCAGATCCGACAGGATCCCCTCCTTCCCTGGCCTTAGCTACCCGACGCTCATTTTCGACTTCTTCGTGACTCGAAAAAAACTCTGGTCGTCGTTCCTCTCTCTCTTTAGATTTAAGTTTATATATATTTCCGTTTTAGCACGTGAAACTGACATTTGTTTTTTGATTTTTGCAGATAATTAGAACGGAGAAGTAATTATACCTTCTCGGCCGTGAAATCGGCATTTTGATATTCGACTCCGGCGACCGTTCGTGTTTCCGGCGTCCATCCGCATCTCTGATGGCTCAGCTCCGGCAGCTACTCCTATCCTCCGATGACGGTTCAACTCTCGAGGTATACACACTCTCTCTTCTTTATTATTTACTTAATAATATTATTATTATGTTACTAACTATTATTATTGACTCATTATGACTTTTCTCTCTCTTCCTATTTATAGGTGTCAGGCTTGCTGACGTAAGCAGAGCCAGCTGGTAATGAGAAAACACACAATCCATGTAAAATGGGTCTGGACGAATGGGAGAGTGCCACGTGGCACAAATGGGCGGGAAAAATTGGGCCTTTTGATCCATTTGTGTTTGTTTGACCGAAAATAAGAGGGAAAACTGATTGTAATGGGAGTTTGGGTTTTGTAATGTGCTTTTAAGATTTGTATTTGGGCTCTAGGATTTTATATGTATTTGGACATTTAAAAAATGGACTTTTGGACTAAGTTTATTTATTCTGCTTATTAATTCGGCTTATTTATATGTATGTCCGAATTCCTCGGACAAAATACGGGTATGACAGTTTGTTAAGTAGTATTGGCATACAGAATCAGTCCCCGATGATGATAACAGTATTTACAGACAGTCCAGCAAAAGAAGAAGCGCTTCAATCATGCCTGCAAAGGAACATAACCACACATCTACTAATGATATAAAGCTTAACCCTTTGCTCTCGGATGACCCTTTCAACACCTCTGCTCTTGGAGCCTCCCATCTTCATGTTTACCTTGTGTTGACCGAATGAAGATAAAAACAGACTTTTAACTTGAGTTTGTGAAATGAAAGAGCTTCTTCTTATAGGTTATCGTGATGTGCAAATGGCATTTTATCTGTTGAACTCAAATTTAATTATTATATTATGCAACACCACCTTCCCTGACGCTTCAATCAGTGAAAGAGTTGGCATTGCTCATTCTGTCTTCTTATTAGCTGGTGGAACTATTAGAACCGTTGAGAAGGGACACATGATCATGCTCAATTTCATATCCTCATTATTTACATTTTCACACAAATTGAAAATGACTACATGTGTAAATTTATTGTCATAAATTGTGAAAGACCTCTAATTTCCCCCCACAATGGAAAACTGCCATGTATGTTAAACTTATGATTATATTAATCAAACATGAATGCTAGATGTTAGAGGTTAGAGCTGTCTTGTCTCCTTCCTTTGATGCAAAATATAAACATAATGGGCTTAATTTGCTTACGAGGAAGGTTGCAGGAGGGTTCATTCATTCATTCTTTCAAGTAGACAATTAATTACATATGGATGGCCAGCAGGTGAGTGTTCAACGATAGGTTTCAGCATGTTGCTCCACTTAAGTTGCAGCCTGTTCCTTCCCAATCAATACCATGTTAGTTAATAATGCAGAATGGGATATGGGAACGCATTCTGACCATGTGACTCGCACCAAGGATCGATCAACAGTGTCTTGGCAGCTGGATTTGGAACCGCTGAAGAAAAGGCAGGGAATTGTTTAAAATATACAGCATGTTTCATAGCAGTTTCAGTCGAGAGACTGTTGGAAGCGAAGGTAGGCACTAGGGATGGACTCTGAGGGAGGCTGCAGTGGCCTTAAAATTTTGAAACTTTTAAAATTTTTTATGTATTTCTTATTGAAAATCTATTTTTGACTCCCTAAAATTTTATAAGTTCGTCCTTTTAAAATTTTATAATTTCGTCCCTCTAATATAAAGTTCTACGTCCTTCCCTTGTTGAGACTAGATGTAATTTATAACTTCACAATTATATTATAAACAACGAAAGTACAAACTTATTTTGCTGCTGCAAATTTGATACAAAACACTTTCTTTCCTCACTTGCACACACTCACTCACTTGTTTTTTCTTGTACATACACAACACACACAAGCTCACCCCTATTTATAATGATGTTAACCGACTTAGTTAAGCTTCTAGAGACTAATAATATAGTTAAAATTAATACTAGATTTTTCTAGCTACTCCCATTTGCTTCGAGTTAATTTCACATGCTTCATGATTTGCTGCCACGTGGAGATGATATTTATCACCATTTCCTTGGTTGCTGAGTTATCTTGAATCTTCCTCAATTTAAAGGAAACTTCAAGATTGTTGCCATCACATTTAGTTTGCAAGTCATGAAGTTTCCACACAATTCTTGATCTTGTCAACATAGATTGGTTTGGTTTTTAACACTCTCTCAAACCCAACCTTCATTTCGAGCTTTTCTTTTAGTCTGTGAAATATTTCTACTTTTAACAGCTTTGTAAAAATATCTATAAGTTGATCTTCTGTCTTGCAATAGACTAGCTGTATATTTTTGTTCTTCACCTGTTCTCGTATGAAGTGATACTGTGTCAATATGCATGCTTCGGCTATGGGAGACATGATTTTTTGCGAGAGATATAGTGGACTTGTTATTGACATAAATTATAGTTGGTCTTTCTTGTGCAAAATTTAGCTCGTCCAAATATTCTTCAACCGAATTGCTTAACAAGTACATGATATCGACTTGCAATTTTTCATTCTGAATTTGCTTAAGATTTGCTCTTTGTACTTCTTTTAGGATAAGAAAATTCATTTTTTCATTTGCTTCACCTCAATTCTAAGAAAGTATGACATCTCGCCAATATCTATCATTTCAAATTTTTTAGTCATAGCTTTTTTGAGATCTTGAAACATACATGGGTTGTTTTCGGTGAAGATCACGTCGTCCATGTATAAGCACACGATCATGATATCACCATCTTTATTTTTCTTTGTATATAAGGTATATTCGTATGGACTCTTTATGAACCCATCCTCCTGAAAATATCCATCTATTCTTGTGTTCCATGCTCTTGATGCTTGCTTCAATTCATATAAGGCTTTCTTCAAACGGTAGACCTTATCTTTATATCCTTGTTTAATGTACCCAGGTGATTGTTCGATATAAACTTCTTCTAAGTATCCATTTAGAAATGCTGACCTCGCATTCATTTGATAAATTTTCTATTTGTTTTGTGCTGCAACTGCTGTGAGAAGTCAAATCGTGTATATCCTTGCTATTAGAGCAAATACTTCATTATACTCTATTTCTTGTCTTTGCTTGTAGCCTTTGGCAACTAGACTCACCTTGTATTTCTCTACTTTTCCTTCTTTATTTGTCTTCGTCTTGTACATCCACTTGACTCTAATTGGATTATGTCCTTCTGGTGGGCTTGTGAGCTCCCACGTAACATTTTTTCTATCGATGCAATTTTTTCATTCATGGCATTCTTCCACTTGTCATCTTCAACTACTTCTTCATATGTTATCAGATCACTGCTTGCAAGTAAAAACAAAAGTGAAATATTTTGAGTTTCGTAATTCTTGTACCTTTCTGGAACTCTTATATCATTTGTAGATCTTCGAACTTTAGTCGGGTGTATTTCAGAATTCTCTGTTTTGCTGTTGCTTGATGAAGACGATTCAGTCAGATTTTGTTGAGGTCCTTAACCATCACCTTGTTCCTCTTGGTTGATGAAGTCATCATCGTCTTTATCTTCGTTAAAAAATAGTCCATTAACTTTCTTTTCTTCTAAGATCCATCTCTAGTGTTTTGTTTCATCGAACTTAATGTCTTTTGAGATTATCATCTTCTTGGTGAGAGGATTATAGAGTCTGTAAGCCTTACTTGGTTCATCATATCAGATGAAAATACAATTCTCTCATTTGTCATCGAGCTTTTTTCTTATCTGCTCAGGTACGTGGGCATATGCAAAGCATCCAAAAAAATTTAGGTGGCTGTAGTGACCTTTTTGAAATCCGTGATCACTAAAAAGGGGTAGTAGTTTTCCTTTCGTTCTTGGGAAAATATTTGGAAAATGGAGAGTTCTTTAAAAATTAGTATATTTTTTGAAAATAATAAAACTTGGAGTTGCCACAGGCCACTGAGGTAGGTCAGACATCGTAAAAAACCAGAGATTTGATTGAAAATAGGTTCGGGAGTCGGTTACGGATAGGGAAGGATTAGCACCCCAACTCCGTCCAAAATTGGTACAAAAAATTACCACATTGTTAATATTAAATTTTTCGAATTAATGTGACGATTAAATTAAAATTTGATTATACATACGAGTAGATTTTAAGGACCCGTTATTCGAGAATAAACGAAAAACCACCACTACGCTTGGTACTAGCCACGTTTATTCCCGGATAAAAGGATACTGCAATAACAAATAATAATTCAAATGCAAGAAAAATAAAGCAACACAAATATATAAAGCCAAAGCATAATAATAATTGCGGAAATTAAAATTGCAGGAAAATTAAAAGTTAGATGCGAAAATTAAATGTTAGATGCGCGAAATTAAATGTTAGATGAAGGAAATTAAATATTAAATGTTAGTTGGCTACACTAAACGGGCCATAATAAGACCGGTCATTCCCCGTTGTGGGTCACCGTAAGGCCGATTTGAACAAAATAAAATAAATAAAAATAAAAGAACCGAAATATATAGATAATATATAATATATATACTATAAATAATACCATAATATAATAATAACATATAACGCAAACAAATAAATTAAGCAAAATAAAACATATAAGAAAGAAACTTAACTAGATAAAGAGATTATCAACAAATCTTATGAATATTTCATTAGATCAAAGAAAAAGGTTACATAATAAATAAGAATGGATAGAAAATACTTAAACTCAAATATATATTCAATCAATCAATCTACGGATGTTGTTGGGGTCTCGGTGGTGGGATGAGTATTGTCCGATAGTAGTAGAAGGGGGCGGGACGTTGGGGCTAAGGAGAGCTTGATTTTTCTCGATTTAGGAAAAAACTTGGGGAAAAGGGATAATGGCAGTGAAGTGGCAATGGGGTTTTGGGGCGTTGGAAGCTATGAAAAATAATGGGTGTAGGGTTGGGAACCATTGAAGCATGATGGGGATTCCCAAAAAATGGGCAGTGAGGATGAGGGAGATTCAGGAGAAAAAATAGATTGGGTGTTGTGGCTGTGAGCTGGGAATGAAAAAAAATGTAGGGTCTTTTTTAGGCTATTATATATATATATATATGGTGATTAAGGATATTTGGTGGGAATAAAAATAAGATTTAGGTTTTAATGTTAGGGTGATGAAGGGTATTTTTGGTTTGTCCCTTTAAAATGAAAACCAATGAAAATCAAACCTTGGTCACCAAATAGTGGTTCATCCAATGAGAGTGAGGCATCCATCCATTCAATGGGAGTAAAGACTTGAGGAATGAGTTGGAATATTTATTTTTGTGTTATTTTTAATATGTAAAATCATATGTAATGGGCCACATTTGATGTGGGCTATTGTGTTAAAGTTTTAGGTATTGAAAGAGTGATGTGGATTGACCTTATTTTGAGCATTTTAATTTAAACCCGGACAAAATTTATTGTCTTCAACTGTCGCTCTTTGCTCATTGCTGTGAAACGAGAATAGAGCAAAGACGAAAAGACATAAATTTTGTCCCACTTCCCTATCCGCGGCTTGAATCACCATGCACTGAAGATCCTAATGATGGTTCGTAAGATTAACGGTCAAGCACTGGAGGCTTTGCTGACAACTTAAATCACCATGCACTGAAGGTCTTACTGATGACTTGTACAGACAGTCTCACTCACGGTCCAAATCGCCAAACACTGAAGGTATTACTAAGGATTCAGAAGATTAAAGATCGAGAACTAAAGGCTTAATGGATAACCCAAATCATCATGCACTGGAGGTCTTACTGATGGCTAGAAAGTGAAATCAAACATTGAAGGATTTACTGACAGTCCTGCTCACCATGCACTGGAGGTCTTATTGATGGCTGGAAAATTAAAGTCATGCACTGAAGTTCTTACTGATGGTTCGAATTATCACGCACTGGAGATCTTAATGATTCCCAAAAGATTAAAAGTTAAGCACTGAAAGTCTTACTAACGGTCTGGTCCACCATGCAGTGGAGGTCTTACTGATGGCTGGAATATTAAAAGTCGAGCACCGAAGGTCATTGATAATTGATCTTCTAGCATTGGAGTTTGTTAGTTCAGGAATCAAATCATGCACTAAAGGCTTTGGTAGTAATCTTGAAGTAATATATGGGATATTTTTGGGCAGCCTCCTCTCAAAGAGAACCTTTAATTTTGTCGGGATCGTACCCTTTCACATGTAGAATTATAGATTAAAATCTTTGTTGGGTGAGTTTTTCTTATTAGAAACTCTTGATTCTTTTTTGTGATCCACTTTTGTAAAATCATGGACCGAAATCTCCGCTTGGTTTCATGAAATGAAATCTTGATAAAATCTATTTCTTCCATTGTGAAGTTGCAGATTAGGATTTTTTGAATCTCTGAACACCTGTCAAAAAAGATAAAATGATTTGATGCATGTGTTAGCATGCCCCCCTAACCTAGGGATGTCTAGCTATATGATGCATGAATGAATGGTGATGGGGACCACTTGAGCGAGTCTTCTTCTTTAGGGAAGTCCACCGAAAAGAAATCTTGGTCTTGCTCTTTCACTAGGGTTCCAAAGCAGCTAGAATACTCAATCTCACACTCGGGTTCAACCTTTCAAAGTGTTTTTCTCAAAATTTCCACTGTAGACTGTCATTCTTGAATTTTGCTTAATTGTTTAATTTTTGTCTCGGAAGGATCTGAACTAATTTGTCATCTTTATGCTCCAACAAAATTTTTTCCCCCAAAATTTTTTTTGCCTACACTTGCTCTCTCGATGCTGGCAAAACTTCAACTTCTTCATCAAACAACTAGATCAAAAACTTTTCTCATTAATTCTGACATGGACTGTCAAATGCAAAAGATCTTGCCATTTTACAAACAGAGTGGCCTCCCATTCATTGTCTTCTCGTGTCGTAAAAATGTCCCTTCATGTTTGAGCTTTATCAATCTTTGTCGATCTAAGATGGTCATTTGCATCAAAAACCTTGCATTTTGAAACCAATTTTTGAATGAAAGAATCTTTTTGCTTATTCAAAAAGGGTTAGTTTGCTAACCGATACTTTAATGAATGATGCATTTTTTCCTTTTTTAAATAATATACAGGACTTGAAAACCCAAAGTTTTGAAAAAAAAAAGAACAAGAACATGATTCCTTGGATATCAAATGCGAGAGTGTCTTAGATTCAACACCCGGTGATCAATGGTTTGCCTTTGAATATTGTGGCGATATTTGAAGTCGTAAAAATCTTCTCAAATTGCTCGGTTCATCCCCATGATTATGGTATTTGCTTGATCCGTTAGAAAACTACTCATTCTAGTTCTCAACACTTTTTCTCCTCTTATAATCACCCTTTTGAGAATTCAAGGTGTAAATGTAAATTAAAAATTAAATGCAATTATGATTGTGTTTGTGTCTTCAAAGATTCATCTCTGATGCTAGGGTATTGAACATGTAGAATCTAGTTCCTTATTAGATTTGTTCTTTCCCCCATAGCTCTATCAGGATGTTCTGAGACTTATTCAATTGTTCATTGATTTTAAAGATTTGTCTCTGATAATGGGGTATAGAATAGGGGGAATCTAGTTCCTTATTAGATTTGTTCTTCCCCACATCTCCATCAATTGTTCATTTCTTGACAATTTTTTCTTTTTCCCTTTTTTGTGTGTTAAAGGAATTCTCAAATTTGAGCAACTCCATCAGTCCTTCCTAGGAGATTTTCTTATCATCGAACATTATTGAATGAGTAGTAGTTATACTTCTCATATTTTACTGACCAGAGCGGGCTGAGCAAGAAATCATACTTCATCGTGATCACAACATTCGATTAATCTTTGCATTTGAATCAATGTCATAACAGGCATGTGATATCCAAGGACCTTTGTAGGTAAGAAAGGAAAATACATATATACTCATGTTTTAACAAGATGCATATTTTCATTAAAATAAAGGTTCACAAACATGATAAATGCCCTTCACAAGATCGTTGCTACATTCGGGCCAAAAGTAGCAAGATTGATTTAAAATATGAAAAGAAAACAGAAAGTGCAAGGACAATTATGCAAATTAACATCTAAGAAAAGAAACAAAGGCAAGATGCATCTAAAGCTTTCGGCAACTTAGGGTTGGTGCTAACTCACCAATCCTTCAACATGATCCCTTAGAGGCCACCGTGATTAGACACATGATTGGTTGCCATATATGGCATGTCAAACTGCAGAACTCCGGTAATATGTCCATAATATGGAGACATGTAGTAGATATTCAAACTGAAGAATGCGTGCGCAGGTTTATGAATCGGTCTCAATAAGCTTGGTTATTAGGTGATGGCACTGAAATATTTTTTTGGTGTGATTGTTGGTGCTTGGACGAGCCGTTGCAACAAGCTTTTTCGCTGCTGTTTAGAGTGGCATTGACTACGTTGGCATTGGTGAAAGATTATACTTGTGTATGCAGTTTTGATTATGCTAATTGGGGGGATTTTTTAGCTGTGACTTACGCTCGTTTGAGGAGAGACAGTTGGGGGACCTAAAGGCCTATGTGTCGGGGTTCAAATTACATGACTCAATTGCTTATCGGTTGATTTGGAAGCCATCGAGAACTGGTTCATTTTCAATTGGGTTGCTTTATAAATTGATGGTGTCATTCGGTTTGGAGGGGACAACGGATTTATGTTCAGTTTAGAAGTTGCACATTCCACCCAAAATCCTATGTTTTCTCTGGTTTGTCATGCTTGATTGATTGCCAACTTTAGATTGTTGCACGCAAGGGGCATACCGTTAGATGAGGCGATGACTTGATGTCAATGGTGTGGTGTTGGCATAGATTCTGTAGATCATATCTTATTTCAATGTTGCTATATGTGGAATGTGTGGGTGTTATTCTTTCAATGGTGGCAAGTGGAAGTGATGATTACTCCAACGTTGACTACATTTTTACAACAAAGCTTTCATAGTTTCTTTACAGGTACGATACATAAATGATGGTTAGGAGGGTGTGTCGCTGTGGTATGGTCTATGTGGCTCGCTCAGAATGATTTAATTTTTAATGAAAAACGGATGTCTATTGGTGAATTTTTTCTCATTAAACAGAATTCTTTGTTCTGGGTCCGAGCTTCTTCTTCCCCGGGAGAAGTATGTGAGGCGACATGAGGGGTTGCCCTCGGAATTGTTGTTAAGTGTCTAAAAGTACTATTTTATTCACCCTTTTTATCCATATTATTGCTAGACTTAGGCTCATATTAGTTACATTATTAGCCATTCATGCATGTTTGCATTGTTTCCTTGGTGGACAAGCTTGATTTCATATTTTGCTGAATTTTGTGGAAAAGGGTGTTGCCGATAGTTGTTTTTGTGTGTGTGAAGAATCACTTGCCTAAACAAGGCTAGAACCAGTTGCCAGGGCAATGCATGAAGGAGATACTGACGCAGTTGCCAGGGAAATGCATGAAGAAGATGCCGAGCTAGTTGCCATGGCAATTGTCGATAAGGGATAAGATGATATGGCAGTCGAAATTGATGACTAGATAAGCCCAAGATGACATGGAGCACAGTTAAATCCCAAAGGAGTTTGATTTCCATGAAGAGGTCAAAGAGAAATTAAATCCCAAGAAGATAGGAGAAGATCTAGAAGGAATTTAAATATAATAAAGAATTATATTCTTTTAAAGTATTTAATTCCAACTTAACTTCTTCCTCCAGAGAGACTTTGACCTAGCCATATCCTATTTAAAGGAGACCAAGCTGTCAACTCCAAAGGAGAGCAAAGGGGAGAGTTCGATTGAGGAGAGAGCAAAAGGGGAGAGATTTCGACAAAGAGGCTTCAACTATTCTTCATTTTTTTTCTTTCTTGTTCGATTAGGTTTATCTTAGGAATTCTTTGTTTTGTGTTTCTTTGGAACCTAGCCATGAACTAAATCTATTTGGCTAAGGTTATTGTGTTTTGTGGTTGTGAGAAACAATTGGATTTTGTTTAGTTAATAAGAGTTTGCACTTTCAATTCAAGGTTTACTCATTCTTGGTTTTTATTCTTTTTTGCGAGTGAATTGAGAGAGGATCTCGTAACTCTATCTATTTATCTAATATCGGGAGAGTTAGATTCAAGAAACGAATAAGTATGGTCTTTATTCAATCTATTGATAGTGAAGATTAATCCGGCTTAGGAATAAGTTAAGGATTTCAACGGCTAAGAGGAGTGCAAGATTGGTTGTTGTTCACCCTTGATTCATGCAGGGGTGTATTGTCAAGGCATGCACAATTGCTAGAGTTTCGACTTAGGGATAAGAAGAAGCCATTGAAGAACGCTTCGCTGAACCTTGAAGTTGATGCCCTGCCGCCCAAAAAGTTTCCCAGGCAATCGTCAATTAGATGCCAAGGCAACCCCGCTGCGTAAGTTGCCACGGCAACTGAGTTGCCCTTGCACCCTTTTAGCAAGACGATCCAATTGGCTATCACTTCTCAACTCACAATAACCTGGCATATTCTTTCTCTTTTGATTACATTTTCTTTTACTTATTTGCTTTCTAGTTTAGTTGTTAGTTAAAACTCCAACAATCTTCTACTTGTGTTTTTACTTTTTACAGTGCAAGAGATTAGATTCTTGAAGTAGCACCAATCCCTGTGGAGACGATATCTTTTATACTATAACTTACGACGTGTACACTTGCACAATTACAGAGCACTCAATACGCACAACAAGTTTTTGGCGCCGTTGCCGGGGATTGGCAATAGCAACTTTGTTTTTATTTCCTTGCACTTTTTATTTTTCTTGTTTAAGATTAAAAGGGTTAACAAACTTTGGTTTTGCATTGGTATATGACCAGGGCGAGACCGATTACACCAGAATATCCCTTTGATCTAGAAATCGAGCGAACCTTGCAAAGACTCAGACAAAGGTTAAGAATAGCAATGGCTAATCAAGACGGTAATATGAATCAAGATGTTCCAGCAAGAGGAGGAGTGATTCTTGCACGACACAGAACTATTCGAGACTATCTTGAAGAAGATCTTGAAGGACTTAATCCATGAGTTGTCACACCTAAAATTGAAGCCGACCACTTTGAGTTAAAACCGGTGATGTTTAATATGATCAACACAATTCTTCTGAATGTATGCAAAATTCAAAATCTAGCTTTTATGTGGGGAATTACAACCGGAACAACAATGTGATGTCCAATACATACAATCCAGCTTGGAAGAAGCACCCAAATTTTTCATGGAGTAATCCCAACAATGCTCTAAACCAGAACAATCAGAATGCACAAGCATTGGGATTCCAGCATTATATGTCACGGCAACAGTTGCTGCAGTAACAACCGACAACATCTAGTTCTTTAGAAAATTCTCTCAATGCTTTTTATGTTGAAAACTGAATCTTATATGGCTGAGAATAGTAACTTAAAGAAAGAACTGATGCTTTTATTAACAGGACCGAGATGAGATTGCAAAACCAAGAGGCGACAATCAAATCATTAGAAAATCAAGTCGGACAATTTGCTCAAAACCTGAATACTAGATCGCAAGGAGGTTTACCTAGCGATACTGAAGTCGCGAGAGGAACTGGCCATGTGAAATGTAAGGCTATCACCACTAGAAGTGGCCAACAACTTAAAGAGGCTCAAGCTTGCTCATAAAAAAAACTCCACAAAAAGAACAAGATGAACTCAGCGGTAAAGCCTCATATGCTGAACCAGGAAATGTCGCGGCAACCAACGATAGGCACGCCACGGCAACCCCAGTTGACGATGCCTCGACAACTCCAGTTGCCCCGGCAATGCCATCAATCAGGTTCCAGATCTGACTTCTACCACCATTCCCATAAAGGTTGAAGTTACAAAAACAAAAATATCAATTCAAGAAGTTTCTTGATATCCTAAAGCAAGTCCATATCAACTTGCCATTGGTTGAAGCAATTGAACAAATGTCGAACTATGCCAAGTTTCTTAAAGACATTGTGTCCAAGAGAACAAGGCTAGGAGAGTTTGAAGCAGTTACCACAACAGAAGGTGCATGGCCATGTTGCACAATCGCATGCTACCCAAGTTGAAGGATCTCGGAAGTTTCACAATACCCTGTTCCATTGGAAACCACTATGTCGGGAAAGCATTATGTGACCTTGGAGCAAGCATAAACTTGATGCCTAAATCGGTTTTCCAGAAACTAAGAATCGGGAAGGCAAGACCTACAACAATTATGCTACAGCTAGCCGACAGATCCTATGTGCATCCAGAGGGAAAAATCGAAGACATACTGTTAAAAGTTGATAAATTTATTTTTCTTACTGACTTTATTGTTTTGGATTGTGAAGCAGATGAACATGCACCTATCATTCTCGGGAGACCCTTCTTAGCAACAGGGAGAACTTTGATCGATGTTGAAAAGGGAGAACTCACAATGAAGGTGAATAACCAGCAAGTTAAACTAAATGTGTTCCGCATGCCGATAATTCGGAAGAATGCCAACTTCTTCATGCCACGGCAGAGTTTGACTTTGACGAGGAATTTAGTTACCTCGGCAACTACATTGTCGATCAAGAGGAACCTGAGGAGTGTGAAGAACCGATCGATGAGGAACAACAAGAAGAGGCAAATTGGTTAGTCAATCGACCAGGTACATACTTTGAACCACTGGATTACCGAGGTAAAGAAGGTAAACTTGAAAAGCCCTCCATTGATCAACCACCGATTCTTGAGTTGTAACAGTTGCCAGGGAAACTAAAATATGCTTACTTGGGAACCAATAATACATTGTCTGTAATTATTTCCTCTAAGTTACAGCCTGAGCAGGAAAAGAAGCTTATCAAAATGTTGATGCTACACAAGAAGACAATAGGGTGGACAATTGCCGACTTGAAGGGAATTAGCCCGACAGTGTGCATGAACAAGATTTTGTTGGAAGATGATCACAAACCTTCGATTGAGGCCCAAAGGAGACTGAATCATGCCATGAAAGGGGTTGTAATGAAAGAAATCGTCAAGTGGCTTAACGCCGGCATCATATACCCTATCTTTGATAGTATATGGGTAAGTCTGGTACAATGTGTACCGAAAAATAGAGGTATAACGGTGGTAAGTAATGAAAACAATGAACTCATTCCAACCAGGACTGTGCCCGGTTGAAGGGTTTGTATGGATTATCGAAAGCTAAACAAAGCCACTAGGAAAGATCATTTCCCATTACCCTTTATTGATCAAATGCTTGACCGTCTTAGAGGTAAACCCTTTTATTGTTTTCTTGATGGTTATTCAGGTTACAATCAAATTGACATAGCACCAGAAGATCAAGAAAAGACAACCTCCACATGCCCATACAGTACTTATGCTTTTCAAACGATACCGTTCAGATTGTGTAAAGTCCCGGCAACCTTCCAAAGATGAATGATGGCACCCTTTTCAGACATGGTCGAAGACTTCCTTGAGATCTTCATGGATGATTTTTCTATTTTTGGTAATGACTTCGACAGTTGCCTCGGCAATTTAGAGAAGGTGTTGGCAAGATGTAAAGAAACCGATTTAGTCCTTAATTGGGAGAAGTGCCATTTTATGGTAGATGAAGGAATAGTGCTCGGCCACAAGATCTCATCTAAGGGAATTGAAGTAGACAAAGTCAAGGTGGATGTGATCGAGAGATTACCCCCATCAAGTTCGGTTAAAGAAATTTGAAGCTTTCTTGGACATGCTGGTTTTTACAGGAGGTTTATTCATAATTTTTCTAAAATTACTAAACCCTTTGTGCAATTTGCTTGAACAGGATAAAGTCTTTAATTTTGATTATTCTTGCGCCCAAGCATTCGGAACCCTAAAGGAAAAGCTTGCCTCGGCACCCATTGTCGTTCCACCCGATTAGACGCTACCTTTTGAGCTCATGTGTGATGTAAGTGATTTTGCGGTAGGAATAGTCCTAGGCCAACGCACAGGTAAGATCTTTCATGTGATATACTATGCTAGTAAAACTCTTAATAGTGCTCAAGTGAATTACACAACAACGGAGAAAGAGTTACTAGCCGTAGTTTTCACATTTGACAAGTTCCGGTCCTATTTGATTGGTACAAAGGTAATTGTTCATACGGACCATTCGACAATTAAGTATCTATTTGCTAAAAAGGATGCCAAACCTCGTTTAATTCGTTGGATATTGCATTTACAAGAGTTTGACATTAAAATTAAGGACAAGAAAGGAACAGAAAATCAAGTGGCCGATAACTTATCATGCTTAAAACCCAATAGGGAGGAGGACGCAAATTTAGAGATATGCAATGCATTCTCGGATGAGCAACTGTTAGTTGCCTCGACAACCATGGATGCGCATGCCTCGGCAACCCTGGACGCGCACGCCTCGGCAACTCTAGACGCGTATGCCTCAGCAACCCTTGACGCGCATGCCTCGGTAACCCTTGACGCGCATGCCTCGGCAACTCCAGACGCGTATGCCTCGGCAACCCCTGATGCGCACGCCTTGGCAACTCCAGACGAGTATGCCTCGGCAACCACTGATGTGCATGCCTCGGTAACCCTTGACGCGCATGCCGCGGTAACTCTAGACGCGCACGCCTCGACAACCATGGAAGCAGTTCCCACAGCAACACGTGCTTCGGTAATACCCTGGTACGCGGATTTAGTTAATTTCCTTGTTTGTGGTATTTTACCTTATGGCCTTACTCAGCAAGGGAAGAAGCGGTTCCACCATGATGCTAAGCATTACTTTTGGGATGAGCCTATTTTTTTAAACTATATGCAGACCAGGTTATACGCCGATGTGTCCCTGAAGAGGAGCAGCATAATGTACTCCAGCAATGCCATTCTTCACCATATGGAGGACATTTTGGAGGAACACGTACCGCGGCCAAAGTTTTGCAGTCCGATTTGTATTGGCCAAAACTGTACAAAGATACCCAAGAGTGTTACAAGCAATGTGATCATTTCCAAATGACGGGCAATATTTCTAGACGACATGAGATGCCGCTCCAAAACATCATCGAGGTGGAATTGTTTGATGTATGGGGGATCGATTTTATGGGACCTTTCCCATCTTCATTCGGCAACCTCTACATTCTACTTGTCGTCGACTACGTGTCTAAATGGGTTGAGACAGCTGCAGTTCCCACCAACGATTCCAAGATCGTGCAACGATTCTTGCAGAAAAATATATTTACACGGTTTGAGATGCCGAGAGCAATTATCAGTGATGAAGGCAAGCACTTTGACAACAGACTTATTGCCAAGTTGTTGCAACGCTTCGGCGTGTCACACAAAATTTCCACGGCATATCACCCACAAACCAATGGGCAAGCAGAAATTTCCAACCGAGAATTGAAGGGTATAGTCGAGAAAGTTGTAAATCCCTCTAGGAAGGATTGGTCAGTAAGACTAGATGATGCACTTTGGGCATATCGCACTACATTCAAAACACCCTTAGGTATGTCTCCCTTCCGACTTGTCTATGGAAAAACATGCCATCTATCGGTGAAAATCGAACACAATGCATATTGGGCAATCAAGACCATGAATATGGATTGGGAAAGTGCCGGGCAAAAGCGTTTGTTGGACCTCAACGAGATAGAAGAATTCCTTGCATTCGCCTATAATAATGCACGAATCTACAAGGAGAAAACAAAGCAATGGCATGACAAGAAACTATTTCCGCGACAATTCATGCCAGGGCAACTAGTTCTCGTATCCAATTCTCGGCTGAAACTTTTCCCGAGAAAACTGAAATCAAGATGGTTGGGACCATTCGAAGTTGTCAAACCGTTCTCCCATGGTGCCATGATAATCAAGTCCATCACTGACGAACATGAATTCAAAGTCAACGGACAAAGATTGAAGCACTACAACGGTACCCATGTGGAACGTAAAAAAGAAGTGGTCACCTTAGGAGATGCATGAGCATGCTCTCCTTTCAATATTTTCTTTTTATTTTTTCAAACTATTTAATTTTTTTATTTTTGTTTATTAATTTTGATTATTTTTCTTTTTAGGATAAATTTATTTATTTTCTTTAAGATTAATACTATGTCTTTCTTTCATATTTATCTAATTGTTTTTAAATTTTAGGTTTAAGAATTTCTTTGCACATATTTATTTATTTTCTTTTATTAGTTTATCTTTAATTTTAATACTTATTTTATTTGTTTTTGAATTGTAGGGAAAGAGTTCAAGATAAAGAGGAATTTGATTCAAGAAGGAAACTTCTTCAACAAGGAAATTAATGGGCTAAATCTAAGGCTTATATTAAGCCTCCAATTTACCCTAAATAGACCCTACATAGCCGGCCAAACCCTTCTCCTTCCCCAAATCCCCTAGCCGCCCCTTCCCCCAATCAAAACACTTGTTTTCTTTCTTTCCAATTAATCTCACCCACCGTATTTACTACATATCTTTTCTATTTAACCCATCACACTTAACTTCCAAGAAACCTATTCCTACTTTTCATCTTGCAACTCTTTAGTTTCTTTTTTTTTCTTTTCTTTGTTTCTACCAAACTCACAACCAAGATCATCCATGGCATCCAAAATTGAATTTTTGGTTCATCCAAGTTCCTCCAAAGAACCAAGACACAAGAAGTTTGCTACACCGGTGGTTCAAGAAAGATTTCACTCCAAGTTTGAAAGCCATAAGATTTGCGAAGAACAAGGCTTCGAATACTCCAACTCTCATCAAGATTTCAGCCTTGAACCATTCATTTTCGAAAGGATTGCACATCAAAAGTGGCAAATCTTTTGCCATCAATCGGAACCGGGTAACATCTCATGAGAAAGAGAATTCTATGCTTACTCACTAACTCGGATAATCCTTATGTTTTTGTTCGTGACAAAGCTATACTCATATGCCTCAAAAGCATCAACACCTTTTGCGGGCTCTACGTTGAGAAAGACGAGCACCAAGCCTTTGTTGATCAACTCGCGCCCAAGCAACTCGACAAGGTGCTTCAAGAACTCACTCTACCAGGAACTCATTGGAACGACGGTAAATACAAGGGCACGGTAAATCGCCTTTGGCTTAAACCCAAGGCAAAATTATGGAATAAGTTTGTTAAATCTTCTTTAATGCCCACAACACACAATACCACCATTTTTACACCTCGTACTTTGCCCATACATTATATCTTGCGTAATCGCATCATTAACATTGGAAAAATTATTTGTGATGAGATTTTTGTATGTAGCACAAAAGACAAAGGTTATCTTTTCTTCCCTTGCTTAATTTCCAATCTTTGCAAGGAGATGCATGTTCTAAGTGAGTCCACTGATGAAAAGGCCCTACCAAAGTCTGGTTGGAATCGAGCATAAATCCGGAAGCTAATGGGAGAGGCACTAGTAAAATCCCCAACGCCTTCAATTGCCGCAGCAACTCCTGCCGCCTCGGCAACTCCTAATGCCCAAGCAACTGATGCCCGGACAACTCAGACAGCAACCCTAAGACAACTTGAAGCACTCTTACAACCGTTAGAGAACCGCCTTAGGCAAATTGAAGACTGACAACTAATGTTCATGTGGTACATGAAGGATCACAACAATGTCATCACCCAAGTCATTCTGGAAAAGTACCCGGACAGCCGCGTGCTATTCTCTATCTTTCCTGCCAAAATCCTTGCCACGGCAACCGCAACAGATGATGTCGCGGCAACCTACACTGCGCCTGCCCAAGCAGTTGCCACGGCAACCAACATTGAAGATGTCGCAGCAACCAAAGCTAAAGATGCCCCGGCAACCATTGCAAAAGCCAAAGGTAAAGCACCTATGCCCGAATTAACTCGTACTGAATCATTGTATGATTTTTTAGATTAGGACGAGTCCTCCATTGCACCAATAAAGACCGCACCAATCGAATCCTCCAAGCCTAAGCGAAAAGCCAATGACATTGATGAAGAGGAATATGAGGACAACCTCATACGAGGATCGATTCCACCACCGGAAACAAGGAAGCAACCACCGCGTTCAAGCAAAAGAATAAAGACACTAGCCAAAAGGAAACTAATCATCCACGACGACAAACTCTCAGAGTAAGTCCTCATTTGCATTTTACTTTTCTTTATTTTTATTTTTCTTTTTCTTTGTTGCATGCATTGAGGACAATGCCTCACTCAAGTTTGGGGGATTGTTATTAGTTAGTTACCATGTTTAATTGCATTCATCTTAAGTATTGCATTTAGGATACATAAATTGCTTGTCATGCCTTTAGTTGGAACAATAATTGCCTAGATTTGATGAATATCCGATGATGACTTTGCCAATCTACTTAATTGATAGAACTTTTTATTCTAGGATAAACGTGGAAACACTTAGAATCTTACTATGATGTTAAACTTGATGAAACACTGTTGTGGCTTGATTGATTTAAAGAATTCTAGCGAACTTAGATTGATAGTTAAAAAAATTGGGGGATTAGAATAAAAATTGGATGAATGCTAGAGGTGCCCGAAATTGGCTCTAGTATGTGCTAAAAATTGATCGCTTGAGGTGCCCGAAACTGGCTCTAGTCGAATAAATTAATTAACTTAAGAAAACTAAAAACAAAACATTAGAGGTGCCCGAAATCGGCTCTAGTTAAAACATGTTAAAAGAACCCAAGAAAGTAATTTGAAAGCCTCTTGTTTGCATAGAATCCGAAAAATCAACTTGCGCACAACTCCGCACACACTCACAAGCATTATAGTTTGATTCCGAGTAACTCCTAAATTTTCCAAAAAATGAAAAGCCAATCATACTTTGTGCCACGATTCTGAGAATTGAAATCAAGTTCAAAGGTAAGTTTATGAAAATTGAAGTCTTGGCGGGTAATTATTAGTTTGCATTGATTGAGGACAAGCAATAGTTCGAGTTTAGGGTGTGTTAAGTGTCTAAAAGTACTATTTTATTCACCCTTTTTATCCATATTATTGCTAGACTTAGGCTCATATTAGTTACATTATTAGCCATTCATGCATATTTGCATTGTTTCCTTGGTGGACAAGCTTGATTTCATATTTTGCTGAATTTTGTGGGAAAAGGGTGCTGCCAATAGTTGTTTTTGTGCGTGTGCAGAATCACTTGCCTAAACAAGGCTGGAACCAGTTGTCAGGGCAGTGCATGAAGGAGATACCGACGCAGTTGCCAGGGCAATGCATGAAGGAGATGCCGAGCTAGTTGTCGGGGCAATTGTCGATAAGGGATAAGATGATATGGCAGTCGAAATTGATGACTAAATAAGCCCAAGATGACGTGGAGCAAAGTTAAATCCTAAAAGAGTTTGATTTCCATGAAGAGGCCAAAGAGAAATTAAATCCCAAGAAGATATGAGAAGATCTAGAAGGAATTTAAATATAATAAAGAATTATATTCTTTTAAAGTATTTAATTCCAACTTAACTGCTTCCTCAAGAGAGACTTTGACCTAGCCATCTCCTATTTAAAGGAGACCAAGCCGTCAACTCCAAGGGACAGCAAGGGGGAGAGTTCGATTGAGGAGAGAGCAAAATGGGAGAGATTTCGACAAAGAGGCTTCAACTATTCTTCATCTTTTTATTTCTTGTTCGATTAGGTTTATGTTAGGAATTCTTTATTTTGTGTTTCTTTGGAACCTAGCCATGAACTAAATCTATTTGGCTAAGTTTATTGTGTTTTGTGGTTGTGAGAAACAATTGGATTTTGTTTAGGTAATAAGAGTTTGCACTTTCAATTCAAGGTTTACTCATTCTTGGTTTTTATTCTTGTTTGCGAGTGAATTGGGAGAAGATCTCATAACTCTATCTATTTATCTAATATCGGGAGAGTTAGATTCAAGAAACGAATGAGTATGGTCTTTATTCAATCTATTGGTGGTGAAGAATAATTCGGCTTAGGAATAAGTTAAGGATTTCAACGGCTAAGAGGAGCGCAAGATTGGTTGTTGTTCACCCTTGATTCACGCAGGGATGTATTGTCAAGGCATGCACAATTAGCTAGAGTTTCGACTTAGGGATAAGAAGAAACCATTGAAGAACGCTCCGCCGAACCTTGAAGTTGCTGCCCAGCCAGTTGCCCAGGAAACCGTCGATTAGTTGCCAAGGCAACCCTGCTAACCTGGCCTTGCACCCTTTTACCAAGACGATCCAATTGGCTATCACTTCTCAACTCACAATAACCTGGCCTATTCTCTCTCTTTTGATTACATCTTCTTTTACTTATTTGCTTTCTAGTTTAGTTGTTAGTTAAAACTCCTACAATCTTCTACTTGTGTTTTTACTTTTTACAGTGCAAGAGATTAGATTCTTGAAGTGGCACCAATCCCTGCGGAGACGATATCTTTTATACTATAACTTGCGACGTGTACACTTGCACAATTGCGGAGCACTCAATACACGCAACAATTGTACAATTTCCTTGCAGGACGGATAAGCGATTGGTTACTGTTTGGAAGCCGCCGTCGGAGGGTATTCTAAAATTTAATGTTGATGGTTCCGCGTGGGGTAAGCCGGGAATGGCGGGATGTGGGGGTGTATTGAGAGATGACATGGGGCGTATTCTAGCCATGTTCTCAAGACCATTGGGGGTGATTAAATCAAATGAGGTGGAGCTACATGCTATATGTCATGCATTATTGATTTTTCGTGATTCTAGATGGTGTGAGATAGTATCGATTATGATTGAGTCGAACTCAATGGTGGCGACTACATAGGTGCTCAATCATGAACGTCGGTCGTGGAAATTTTGGCATTAGTTTTGCCAAATTGATGTCGCATGCGAGGTACTGAAATGTGTGTGTTTCCGTCGTATCTACCGAGAGGCGAATAGCTTGGCTGATGCTCTTGCTAAAGGTGGAGTGGATCGTACCTCGTGATTTCAAATGGTGGAGTAGGTTTGATGCAGTTTTGGTTTTGTTTTTGAGCATTTGGGTGATGAGTTTTGGTTTGCTCTTTTGTATTTTTTTGAACTTTGAGTTGGTGTGTGTTCCCTTTGTCACTATTATAGGTACTCTTTTCCTCCACTTAGGACTAGGGAGGCTTTTAATGAGGATGTGTTGGCTTTGTAAGGTTCACTCAATAAAATCATATGATTTGCCGAGCAAAAAAAACTTAAAACTAGTAAAATATTTTCCAGTTCTCAAATAAACACGTTTATCTCCAAAAAAAAATTCTAACTCTGTAATCGTCTTCATTTGGAAAAAATCTTCTAGTTCAAACAAATTAAAATCTAAATTCCTCTCTACTTTATTTTTTCCGATAGATTGTAATCGATTTGAGTATTTGAAACCTAAAACGGTTTTGATTTTGTAATCTTTTTGAAAATCCTAGAACTTCAAATCTGAATTGAATATAAAACATATGCTTGCATAACAATTGTCACAATCAATACTTAATTTTACTAGAGTAAGTTTTTATACTCTCTAAAATACAATTACATTGATGTAAGATAGTTCTAATTTCTCAAACATATTTACACTGATTAGTTCTTCAATGTCAATATGTCTCTGACTATAAATCATGTTTGCTTGTACAATAATTATCATTTATTAATACATTATTACAACGGTATAAATTAATTCTAATATATTACACTTATTGATGAACTACTAAGTTTAAATTTTTAAATACACCCCTAATAACACATTATTAAATTTATATTATTTATGCACGTAACGTAAGCAACATCACAAATTTTGATAATATTGGGTAGTAGGTTCAGGTATATCAATTGTCAAATTAATCACACCGACTTACCGTGAATTATAGAAAATAATTATTGCTAATTAGTTTTAATCACGCCTTCATGAAGTTGTAATTATTTTTTGGATCAGATTCATGAACTTGTAACAGTATACCACAAGTCTACAAAAGCATGCATTGAAATATTTAAGACTGGACATTCGATCGAGTCGAATTTAGTTTAGTTAAGAAATTTTAAGTTATTCGAATTTGCAAGTTCTATCTTACGATTTAAACTTTATTTGAAATTTTTTCGAATCGAGTTTATGAAATTCGAGTCGAGTTGAATTTTCGAGTTTCTGTACAAATTTAATTGTACATATATATTTCTTCACATACATTTCTATATGCATATACTTAGGGCTAAGTGGTGCACATATTAATTCCAATTTTAACGGCTTTCTATATGCATATATTATAAACATATATATATATATATATATATTTCTTCATATTTTCACATGTGATATACATAATAAATCATGTAGAATTGACAGACTCGACTCAATATAAAAACTGGTCAACTAATTGCTAAAAATTTCGAGTTATTCGAATTTCCATTTCATAACTCAAAATTTATTTGAATTTTTTTTAAGTCAAGTCGTGTTTATGAAATTACTAGTTAAGTCAAAACGAGTTAGTTTTTTCCACCTCGATTCGAATAATTCAACTTGTTCGAATCGAGTTTTGTCCACTCCTAAAAATATTAAGGCAGACATGGTTGGGACTGAATTAGAGCATATGATATATACAGGATGGACCGGGGGGCTGGATGGGGCGGTCGCCCCCCTAAAAGTTTGAAATTCCTATACGATTTAGAATTTTTTTTTAAAATTTTTCTATGTATTTTCTATTAAAAATCTATTTTCGCCCCCTTAATTTTTATAAGTTCATCCCCTAAAAATTTATAGATTCGCTCTCAACCTAAAGTCACGCGTCCGTCCCTGAATATATATGTATAGAGGCTTGACTTGATGGTTTGTACTTGTTGATTCCATTGTCATGTAATATACCAATACTCCATAAATCTTAAAGTATAAGAGAGCGCACCATTAAACAGAGTTCTACGATATTTTTTTATTTGCCTTTCTCGCAAATGGAAAGAAAAGAAAAATTAAAAGGGTATATATATTTTTTTGAAAAGGCAGATTTAATTGAATAAATTACTAAAGCAATGATAGAAGCTTCGTTAAAAAATCTTCATAATCTTAAATAAATAAAAAAGTACTCGTATCATCACCAAGTTACAACACAACAACCCACAATACAAATCGAATACCAATCCTATATTAAAAGCCCCTAAAAGCGTAAACAAAAGAACAAATCATCAACAACCAAAAACAAGATAGGAATTAACAACATTCTGGCCATCAACTTCCAAGCAAACCAACCATCGCAAAAAACTAAAATAAGAACTTCCCCCTAAGACATTTCAATCTGCCACCAACAGGTAATCCAGTTGGCGATTAATACCTGACTTTGCGAGGGAGTCTGCAGCTTGGTTACACTCCCTTCCTACAGTTTTGAGCCGCCAATTCAAGTTGGCACCGAAGCGTAAGCACGAATCAACAGTCGGTATGAACGCCATAGGGGAACAAAGGGGAATACGCAACCATGAGACAACATTGTTACAGTCAGATTCCATTTCGAAACAAAGAACCTTAGCCCATTTTGATTTAACAACCATTGATAACGCTTCCAAGATTGCCAGTAACTCCGCGGATGCCGCATCTATAGAGCCAATAGATTTGGAAAATTCGATCAACACATCGCCCTTATGATTTCTTAGGATTCCCCAATTCCTGGCGGACCGAAACATCCTGCTACCGCCCCATCAGTATTGAATTTATTTATTTTTTCTTGAAAGGATCAGTATTGAATTTAGCAAAGCCCAAAGGGGGAGGAGTCCAAACATCTCTGGATCTCACATTTTTAGATAGAATTGAACCCGACCAATGAGCAGGGTTCATGATAAGATCGTTGATAGTTCCACCCGCATCCGGGAATTTAGTACGAATCCACCAACCAACCCTGAGAATAGCCAGGTCAAATAAAAAGTTAACATCGAACGGCTTTCCATTAAATATTACCTCATTTTTTTGGAGCCAAAGGGACCATGTGATTGCGAAGAAGCAGCATGTGTATGATTCCAAGAGTGTCACACCCCTTTTGGCCAATTCAACTTTGGTGGGCAGCCAACCTCGAATGAGTTTTGATACAAAGCAATCATTTTAATGTAGGAATTGGGAGATAAAAAATCCTTACCAAACATTAAAAAAAAACATCCATTTGCTTTTTCAACTTTTCTTTTCACTTTTTTTAATGATATTAATTTAATTGCAAGTTAACATTGTTCTACTTCTCAGAAAATTGAAGTTCGTGTCAAAACTAATGGATCCATGCACGGACATCTCCTTAATTTGAGTTGTATTGTGCATCCAAATTCAAGAACAGAAATTTGTTGCCTATTTATGCCCCTCACACTAAAAATTAGGTTTAAGATTTGGGGTTTATGGTTTAAAGTTAGGGTTTATGGTTAGATTTTAAAGAATTTGGGTTAGGTGTAATTTTTAAGGTGTAGGGTTTAGAATTTAAAATTTAGGGTTAGAGCCTAGAATTTAACTTTTTAGTATTGGTGCATAGAAAGGGCACCGAAAAGGAGCTGAGAATTGTTGTCCCATTTTTAGTGTCCTTATCTATGCTCTAATACTAAAAATTTAGGTTTAGGGTCTAGAATTAAAATTTAAGATTATGATTTAGGGTTAAGATGTAAAGTTTAGTTTTTAAGAATTAAAATTTTGGGCTTAATTTTTAGTGTTATGGTATAGATAAGCGCACAAAAAAACATATGATTTTTACTTATAATTCAATGTTTTTTTATATGTTGGACTTCCACTTACGTGATTGTCTTTGATAAAGCTTTATTAGAAATCACAAATATTATTATGAGTTATGTCGTATCTACATATTTGTATTTATTTATTTATTTGGTATAGTATATGTCTATTTTATGGTCTATATTTAAAATCCGTGACTCTCCCTTCTAATAATGTTGTCTCCAAAGTTTGAATCCATTTTTTCCTTAGAGAACAATGTGCCTTACCATTACACTTATCGTTAGTTACATATTTGTATTTATTTATATTAATTGCTTACAATCTTAAAAGTCATAGGGCAAAAATGTCTAACTCATTTTATAAATTACAAATTACCAACAGATTTTATATATTAGTTAGGGTTTTGGTATATATAGCCCTAAGAGCTGCATAGGAACTACTAAATTTTTATCATTATTTTTTTTTTACTTTTCAATACAATCTATTATAATGTAATTAATTATATTCTTAAAAAATTAAATATAATTAATTTAGAGTGTTTAATGTAGTTAATAACCATGTAAAAGGGTTTAGGGTTTAGGATTTATTATTTAGGATTTATGGTATAGAATTTAGGGTTTAAGGTTTAGTGTTTAAGTGTTTAATTACAATAAACACCCTAAAGTAATGATGTTTATTTTTTTAGGAATGTAATTAATTATATTATGATAGAATCTATTGGAAAGTAAAATAAGTATCAATAATAAGAATCTAGTAGTTCCTATATGCAGCCCTTAGGGCTGTGTATAGCAAAATCCTATTAAGTATTATGGATCAAGCAAATTATTCTCCCTTTTTTTTGACCAGATTATTATTCTCATTTGGCATCATATATAAAGTCATATCTACATTTTCCCTGTCATTTGAATATTGAATCATTCGATCTCTAAACCTTTTGGAATAACTGGGGGAAAAATCAAAGCAAGTCCCTATACTAAACCAAAACCACTTTCCACCACAGAATTGTTCTTAAACAAGTTGCAAATCCTTGCGGGACCTTTATTTGTCCTAACACCCAAGTAATGGAACAAGGAACGGTATTCCGTACAACAACTAGTACCACGTTTTAGCTGTAATGAAGCCATATCAAAAATACATATATTATTATATTTCCGTTATTGTTTTTCTGTTTAGATTTAAGCAATTAAGATATGGTATTGATGGTGTGGTTTTTATTTGGTTTTGCATTAATATTGTATTAGTTGTACTTGTAGTGCATGAACAAGGAGGGGAAAGAGTGGAAGAGACCAGGTCCGGGACACCAACTTGTGATGGGAGCTCAAATTGTCAATAATGTTTATCTGGAAATAATAATAATAATAATATGAAGGAAGTGGAAAGAGCAGAGGAGATGAAGAACCTAGCCAAAAAAGACAAAACCAATGCTTGGAGTTTGGATGCGTTGGACGTACAAGGGAGATGAAGCAGTAAACAGTATGCATTATTTAGATGCAGATACGCACAAGAGAAAGAGACCGGCAAATGGTCAGCAAAGGGGGGATGAACTAAACTTGCTCACTTGGGTCCCACCCCACAACTTTCACGTCCTTCAAACTATTCTCTATTTCCTCCGAATACGAATCTTCCTGCCTTCCTTACCTTCTCCTTTATCCAATGTATTTAACATCAACTTGAAACTAATAATTGAATTTCGACAATTACCCGTCCCCCCTATATATATAAACTCATACGAGCTCCCTTCTAGTATAAAAAAAGTGCACCATACAATCTACAAATTAACCTAACAAACCTTCCAAATCCAAAAAGAAAGGAAAACAAAATGGATAGAAGCCCAAGCTGCGTAGATGGAAGCATAACTAGTGATTCCCTAAACGTTTCCATTTCACCTTCGTCTCCGCTTACCAAATATCCCGACCCTCTCTGCCGCCTTGGAAACAGCGTGGTTTTGGATTCTGAAACTGAATCAAGAAAGCTCCCATCTTCCAAGTACAAAGGCGTTGTTCCTCAACCCAACGGCCGATGGGGTGCTCAGATATACGAGAAACACCAACGCGTCTGGCTTGGAACTTTCAATCAAGAAGACGAAGCTGCCAAATCCTATGATATAGCTGCTCAAAGGTTTCGGGGTCGTGATGCCGTGACCAACTTCAAACACCTCAACAAATCTGAGCAAGATGACATGGAAATGGTCTTCCTCAATTCACATTCCAAGGAAGAAATCGTTGACATGTTGCGAAAGCATACCTACAGCGATGAACTGGAGCAGAGTAGGAGAAGCTATGGCTCCGACGGGAACGGGAAACCAAAGGATGCGGGATTTCGTTCATTTTCCTTTGGTCTTGAGCTGAAGGCGCGTGAACAGCTTTTCGAAAAAGCTGTGACACCAAGCGATGTGGGAAAGTTGAACCGACTCGTAATACCTAAGCAGCATGCCGAGAAATACTTCCCTTTGCAAACTGGGAGTGCTTCCAAAGAAATTCTCTTGCACTTGGAAGATGCGAATGGCAAAGTTTGGAGGTTTAGGTATTCCTATTGGAACAGCAGCCAAAGTTATGTGTTAACAAAAGGGTGGAGCAGCTTTGTTAAGGAGAAGAACCTTAACGCCGGCGACATTGTTAGCTTTCAGAGATCCACGGGGCCAGATAAGCAGCTTTACATTGACTGCAAGGCAAGAACCGGATTGGTTTCGGGTTCGACTGGACCGGTTGAAATGGTCAGGCTATTTGGGGTCAACATATTTAAAATACCTAGTGGCAGTGGAAGTGTTAGTCTCGGTGGATGTAATCGAAAAAGGACCAGAGAAATGGAGCTGTTGGAATTAGAGTTCAGCAAGAAACAAAGGGTAATTAATGCTTTGTAACATTACCTAATATTCGTTATTTTTCCTTTAAAATTTTGTTAATGTTAAGAGGGTGTAGGAAAGGAAAGAAATGGGGGTGTAGTTGCCACTTGCATGTTGTAAAAGTTGAATTGTATATTACAAGACAAAGTCGAATTAGGTGCAATACATTTCTTCCAAAGAAGATGAAATGGATAACTGTCAATATGTTCTGTTCATATCTTTTTGTTGTTAGCTCTTATCATTTATCATCTTTTGTCGATTCATCGACAAGCAATGCTGGTTCATTGCATATAGAGGATGAATAAGGATAAAACAATGATAAAATAAATTATATTTGTTGCATTCACTCTACAATAACATACTACTATCAATAATTTTTTTTAACAAGGGATTGCTCCTGCTGGGGTTAGGACCCAAGACCTAGTGATGCGTAAAATATAGTATGCGCAATTAGAACAAGTATATCCATCGCACAAGTAATAAAGTGATAAGTATCAATTGCTGAACTCACAGGGATTGGAGTGATAAACTCAAAGCAATTGCACGAAACAGTTAGTAAAATAATGATAAGAAGATAGGGTGATAAAAAGTACTATAAACTAAATGCAATAAAAAGTAAACATGAAGCAATGATCAAAGGACAAACAAATGATGTAGCAAAGATTCAGATAATTATGGATGGGTTTATTGCTTAGAAACTATGCTAATTACCATTTGAATGTTATAATAGTTGACAATACATGTCTACATAAACCAATTAGATCTTCATCTACTCGAAAGAATTTTCTAATGAACTTATGACTCTCTCGATGCCTAGAAGTTAATAACATTGAAGCTAAAGTAATACATGTCTGAGTAAACCCTAACAATTCTATTATTTATTTAAGTTATCCTTATTAGTCGTTGAAACCCTAAACTTATGTCTAATCCTAATTAAGACTAAGTTAACAGCTTAGCCCCACTGTTCACATTTGTCTAGCCTAACTTTCTCGATATTAAGTCACAGATCAATAGCTAAAAGGCCTCTCTCGATAGCTCTTACAATAACTACGTATGAAGAACGATAAACAGAATAGATAAAGGAAATGGCTGTAACATTGATCGATAATTAAAACATAGAATCCTAAAACAATAAAACCCAAACAAAGTATTTAACTCATGCCTGAGAAAATATCATACATAAAAAAATAATTAAAAACATAGCAATCGATATAGCAAGAGAGAAAAAGAATCAAAGACTCCTAAGATTTCTTCTTTGTGCCCTCGAACTGTTGCTGTAATGCTCCAAACTTCTAAGCCTCTCTCGATAACTTTCTATCGCTTGAAGACTCCTCTTTTCCTTCGACAATGGTGGTTCTCTGATAAGAAGACAAAAGGGTTGTTCTTCCTTGAATAAAAGCTTCTCTACATATTTGTGCGTTAAGTGCAGCCTCCTCTTAATTGTTGCCCTTGATGTCTTTATATAGAGGGGGTTCTCTTAAGGTTTTAAAAACCCTAAAGTGAAAGTAATATTTTAATGAAGACCTTGCTTTTTTACATCATTAATTGCTCAATAAAAAAATATTTGTCACATGCTTTTAATAAAGTGTCATATGATCCAGCAAAGAGAATATTTGCTTTTCACGTCATTAATGGCTCAATAAAGGATGGGACCATGCATTAAATCTCATTAAAAGATTCAAGATTTGTCTCCAACATCACAGTGAATGTTGTAGCACCTAGTCCAGCATGAGAGAATTCTACTTCAATGCTCCAACGCTCCACTGCTCGTTACTTCCTGTGCAAGCAACACTAAAAACACTATATTTCCCATCAATAGCATCAAAGATAACCATTAAGCTCAAACACCATAACTCCATAACTATATGTAAACTGCTCCTAAATGCACCTAAATGGGTTTAAACACATGCAAAAGTCAAGTAAAAGGGGTATGCAAAATATGTTGTTCACGCACTCATCACCTAAAAAAATGATTAAATGTCAACGGAAGTCTTTAATCATTTGTTCCAAGTTGTGTTGAATATCAATAAATTTTTAAATTCATTTAACTTCACTTCTAGCGATGTGACGTTAAATAATTCACTAATGATGCCAATACTTTAAAAGTAATTCGTCTTAAAGGAAACAAGATTTTAATTAACAATCTGCTTAATTTATTTTTTAGGAATTTCATTCAACATTAAAAGGCTTAATAGTTAAATAGGTGCCCCAACTATACTCGTGGCTTACTTTTGGTGTCTAAATTATTTTTAGCTCTAAATAGGTACTTAAAGTTTCATTTTGGTCATTTTAAGTGCATGACTGTTAAGAAAAAATTGTTAACCAATTAAAATGTGACAAGTGACATGTTTTAATTTTTAATTAATTTTTAAATAAAATTCAATTTTTTAAATCTTTACAAAACAGTCCAAAATACTTAACTCAAAACCCAAAATTCCCAAATTGTCGTCGTTTACTGCCTCACCGGAGACCACCACTACCGTCGCCTGACCACCACGACTATTTCCCCCAACCACCCATCGCTGATAATCGAAGGTAGGTGTGTCGATCGACACACCTACAATTGTTTACCAGCGATGGGTGGTTGGGGGAATGGTTTTGGTGGTTCGACGGTGGATATGGTGGGCAATGGCGTTACCATCGGCGACAGAATCGGCTGGAGAAATTAGGGATTTCAAATTTTGGAGCCATTTTGTGAGTTTTGGAAAAATAAGGGATTTTTTTAATTAAGTTACAAATAAATTAAATTAAAATATATATATATATTTAAAAAAGTAAGGTAGTTAACGGTTAGGCACCTAAAATGACCAAAATGAAGTTGTAGGCACCTATTTAGAGTTAAAAATAGTTTAGTCACCAAAAGTGGGCCACAAATATAGTTTGAGCACCTATTTGGCTATTAAGCCATATTAAAAATATAATAATACGTTTATTCTTAATTTCATGGATATAGCGTGTTGTTAACTGTTTTGTCTTTGCTCTGAAATATTAGTCCTTGAAATATGATCTTAACCGTCATCTAGTTTGGGATGAATGCTATGATAAATATCTATTGAGTTCCAATCCCAAAACTTGATGCATTACTCCCAAATCTCAGAGGCTTTTTATTGTTATTCATTATAATATTGAAAATGGTTCATTTATATGGCAGAAATACACATAACATATATATATATAAAAACATGTATTTGAAACGCTTGACATTGTTTTTAACAGAAAAATGTCGAAATTCATATCCAGTTCATAATACAAAAGAATTACTCGCTATATAATCACCGACAAAACCACATGATCAATGACATGTAAATTATTAATTTGATGAGTTGCATATTTACATAAGAAGAACACAAAAGCATGCATGAAAATGAAGATTTGCATATATTAATATGCGTGTGATAGATTAGAAAGAGGTTACATTATTGAGTAGGCCCGTACGTTTACTTGGGAACGTGATTTTAAATGAAATTCATGAACCTCAACCATCACCTTCAGTTGAACCTATCTGGATCCACCCGGCAACTCTTGCGTAGGCCTTTTTGTCTGTTTTCGGTTAGCGACCTAGCCCACCCAGGAACAATAAATAAATGGATAAACTACCAGAATGGTCACTTATATTTATGGTTTGTACACTTTTTGGTCACCGACTTCAAATTTGACCGTTATGGTCACTTACGTTTTCGATATGTAAACTTATGGTTACTGGGACGTTTGTTGTCGTTAAAGGCTGATTTGGCACAATAAAAAAAGGATAAATTACCTAGATAGCCCATAAACTATTACTTCACTCTTATTTTGACCATCGAAATAAAAACAATTTGTATAATTACATATTTAATCCTTCATATTTAAATTTTTTTTATTTCTTCTCCCCTCCACCATCTTCCATATTCTTCTACATCTAACCCGATCCCTAATTTTATATTATATTAATCCCTAATTCACACCATTCCGGTAGTTTACCCTTAATTTTATTCAAAAATGAAAGATATTAATTTATTTTGAATCAACGGAGAAGTGATCCAATCGGTTAAGACCACTATCCCTCTAATTTTCAAAATAAAGAACATTACCTCGTGTTATTAAGAAGTGAATCGGGCCTTATAAATGGTGTATTTAAATAGTTTAAAATAATCACAAGGATCTAATTGTAAACATAAAATTACAATGCATGCTTTGAAACAAATTGTCTAAACTAATGAGGAAACTATGAATGGATGTAAATTAATCGCACAAATTAAAGCAGAGTTAGATTTAAATTGATGACATAATTGAAATAAAGCAAAATTTAAATGTGTAACTAAAAGTACATGTGTAACGCCCAATTTTCGGGTTGATCATCTAGTACTTGATTTCGAGTCGAATATTTAATTCAAGTATTTAATTGAAGGAATGAGATCTTGGAAGATTAATTTTAAGGTAAGTGATGACAGTTTTGTGTAAAGATGAGAGGTTGAGGGCTTATGATGCAATTATACCAAGATGTGATGAAAGTGGCTTTGTTTTGAATTAAAGTGGGGAAAGGGGAGGAAAAATTAGATTTCACCTTTTTTTCTCCCTTTATTCTTTTCTCCCTTATCTTTTCTCTCTCTTTTTCCTTTTCTTCCACAAACTTTCAAGTCCGATCTACCACTATCGGAGTGTCCATTTTTGACACCCCCATCATCATCGTGTTTATCTCGTCGAGACGAGTTGGCCGATGATTGTGGCATCATTGTCAGAGCTGTCGTGGAAGGGTGAATAAAGTGAAGTTTTGGGTTGTTCAAATAAAGATGTTCGAGTGCTCAAAATACAAAACCGAGGTTGCGATCGTGTTTACCAACATTGAAAGAGTCAATCTAGGTGTTCGCCATTGCTATCCGACCATCGAAAGTAGCCGCACGCGCGTGGGCGACGTCCAACCGAAGAAGGCATCTATATATTAGTTGTTGGGCTTGTGGGGCAAGTCGTTGGGCCCGCTGTAGAGCTGGCCTACCAACCGATCCTGAGCCATCAATGAGCTGACCTGCTAGTCAAGCCTAAGCTAGCTTGCCAATCGCAAGCCAAGCCAACCGCCACGCCGTCAACCGCTGTTGATCGCCACCGTTGACCGACATTGACTTTTTTTAGGAGACCCTACCCGAGGGTTTTTCGACGTTCTGAGTCCATTAGCGCAATCTGTTTTGTTAAATTCGAACCCGATAACTATTTTTACGTATTTGACCTTGTGGATTAGTTAGTGAATGAGGTTAATTAGTAGTTGTGGTATTCGTATATTTATGAGGTTTGTTCAGGCCTGAATACCCGATCAAGAGGAGCGTTTGAAGAGCTCGAGTAAGGATTTATCGATAATCGCTTAAGGTTAGTATCGCAAAATAGGTAGACGATGAATATACATGTTTGGATACTGATAGTACGAGATTTGATATCTGTGTGAGGCATAATGATGCTGTGAATATGATGAGACTCATAGAGGCTTTAAAGACTGTGTAGGGTCCTTTGAGATGCTTTTATAACTACTTGATGATTGTTTGATTGATTGATAATTGTGATGCCTTGTATGTTTGTTCAAATATATTGACATGATTCGATGCGAATTATGCTTAAGGGATAAATACTCGATTAAATGATTATGAAGTCGATAATTAATATTAATTGATCGAATGCGTTAGTAAATAAACCCTAATGACTTTCATAAGATTTAGAGAGATAGTAAAGCCTCGTGAATCTCAAATTATGCTAAGACATTTTAAGCTAGATTAGGGTATCGGTACAAGCTTCGGCTGTACCGGTACGCTATTCAACACTGTATCAGTACGAGTCGACCCGTATTGATACTTAAGGAAATTGAGATTTCTAGTAAACAATTTCAGTATCAGTACGTGTGTGAGTACCAATACTCAAAAGTGTCATATCGATACTCGTGTTTGAGTACTGATACCCGATAGCTAAATAATTTGTAAATACAAATTAAGGATGAAAATTGATGTGAATATTAATAATTGAATTATGCCTTGATAAATGAGATAACATGGATTAATGGAGACGATAAATGAAATTATTTATGCACTTCTCCATAATGTATTAACAACTCGGTAATGTAAAATAAATAATGTGTTGACGATTAAAAACAATAGGGGATCCTTGGGATCACATTGCTTGTATGCCGGGCAGACATTTGATTAGTTGAGTCGATGATTGATGGGGTCCGGATACCTAGTGAAAGATTGTTGCAACACCATGTTTAGATATATCGAATGAAGGTTACCGATGCTATGTGACCCAGACCTTATGTTGAGATTTTTATTTTGATATAATAATTTGAAAAATATTTTTGGATTTATGTGATAAATTACAAAACTTATTCAAAGTCCAAATAACTTAAAAATATGTTTAAAATGGTTTTAAAAGGTTTTTGACTCGAACATATGTTTTCCAAAGCTTCAAACAGTCAAAAACAGGCATCTAGTACCGATACTGAGCCTCTGGTATCGATACTAAAAGACCCGTACCGATACGCCCTTGCTTGGTACCGATACGCGTGTTTAAACGAATTTTCCAGAATCAATTTTAAGTACCGATACTGCCCTATCAATATCGATACCCCTATGCTGGTACCGATACCAATCTTCTGGGTATCGATACCTCTTCACAATTTTGCCTCCAATGGCTAGTTTTTTTTTAAGAATATGTATCGATACCTATCCCCGCGTACAGATACTGACTGCTCTAAAACTATATTTATTGCAGGAAATAAAGTCTCCAACGACTTCAATTCAATCCCAACAGTCACCAATAGCTAGACACTCAATTGGGAGTATAAAAGACCTCAAAAAGCATATGAAAAAGCTAATGGTCTCAAAGCCAACATTCTTATGATTGTAAAATTGTATTAGTGTTTAATTTTCACATTTTCACTAGACAACACTTGTGAGCTTGTATTGTTCAATTTGTTTAAATGTTTTAGGTTGGGTGAGTGAGCCTAATTGTGCAAACATTCAGCCTAGAGAGGATTTCTTGTTTGCTTACTTTCTTTCTCTTGTAAAAGAGGGTTTACTAGACTTTGGGGGTATAAGTCTAGTGTTTGTAATGGGTTGTATCTTGATCCTTGGGAAAAAAGGGAAGAACTCTCAGTGAATTGGAAAATCCATAGTAGGGAAGCTAGGGTAGTGGATGTATTTTAGGATATTTGTTTTGATATAATAATTGAAAAATAGTTTTGGACTAAATTGAAAATATTGAAAAAAAATGTTTTTAAGTCCAAACAACTTGATAAATATGTTTAAAATGGTTTTGAAACGTTTTTGACTCGAATCTATGTTTTACAAACTCAAAATAGTCAAAAATTGGCCTCTGGTACCGATACTTGAATCCCGATATCGATACCGAGAGGACTGTACCGGTATCAAAACCCTCCGTACCGATACGCGTGTTTCAAAGATTTTTCAGAACCATTTTGGGGTATCGATACTACCTTAGCAGTATCGATACCAAGATAGGAGTACCGATACCCCTGTATCGGTACCGATACTCCCTTTACAGTTTTGACTCCAACGGCTATTTCCAAATTAGGCCGGTATCGATACCCCTACCTGAGTATCAATACCCTATGCTACAAAATTGCAGGTTTGGCTGGAAAAAGATCCCCACCAGCTCCAAATCATCCCCAATGGTCACCAACAACTAGAAACTCATTTAGAAAGATAAAATGACCCTTCAAGCACCAGTTACAACTAATGCTTCCATTGTCAACAACATTTTGATGCCAAAATTGTCTTAGAACTTAAATTTTCCATTCTTTGTATAGACAACACTTGTGAGCTTAAATGTTTATATATGCTCAAGTGTTTTAGGTTTTGGGTAAGTGCTTTAAAGTGCAAACACATACCTTAAGAGAGGGCGTTTAGTTTGTTTTGAATTTTCTCTTTGTAAAGAGGGTTTACTCAAGCTTTGGGGTAAAAGCTTTGAGTGTTGTAAAAGGTTGCCTCTTAAGCCTAGAAAAGGGGAAGAATTCTTAGTGAATTGGTTGAAATCCTTAGTGGGGAAGCTAAGGTAGTGGATGTAGGCTTTGGTTAGAAAGCCAAACCACTCTAAATCCTTATGCAATTTTTCTTATCTTTTGCTTCCACCACCAACACCCAAAAATCGACTTTTCACCACTTGGCAAGCAATTACGGTTGATCCATCGAGCTCAACAATGTAGGCTTAGTTTAGAAGCCGAACCACTCTAAATCCTTGTGTCTAATTTTTCTATCTTTTTGCTTCCCACACAAATCACCCATTTACCACTTGGCGAGCAATTCGGTTAAAGGCATCGAGTTCAACACCTCATTCAAAGATACTCAATGGGGGATTTCAAGTATAGGTGTATGTTTCGATGATAGGTGATCCAGTCTCACCTAGCGTGTAGATGTTTGATGGAGAATTCCGAGCATAGATGTATGTTCCGATGTTATGTGACATGTCCTCACCCATGGTTTATGTTTTGATGCTATGTAACCCGGTCTCACCCAGAGTGTATGTTTCGATACTTCGTGACCCGGCCTCACTATAGAGTTTTTGTTGTTTATATGTATTTTTGCCTAGATAATCTGATGAGATCTCGGGTATGGTTGGGTCACGTGTGCCATGTATGATGATTGCTCTGATGAGAGCATGTGTTTAGGCGACTAATGGTAGCACCATGTGTTTATTTATCTCTCCTTATTGCTCGTACTAGCTTGCATGCTTATGTTTATGATTAGCATGAAGTATAGTATAGTAGATGTGTACCACTGAGCTTCGTAAGCTCAGCGCTCGAAATCGTTGTTTTCGTGTGTAGGTTGATCGTCGGATCGTGGGATCGATGAGCACTATCAGTACAAGATTCCAGCATATGGTGATTTCCAGAGTACGATACTTGTGTTTAGTGGGTTGTGTATTCATAGGACCTTACTTGGTGGAGTATGTAATTCTTATTTTGCAAATTGTATTAATCAAATCAAATATTCAAATATTTTAATTTAATTAGAGCTCTTTTTTAACGTTTTGATTTCTTATCTATATTTTCAACTGTTGTTTTAATGTTTTGGGGGTTAAACCTAGTCTGAGAAATTTTATCGTAATAGGTTTGGGTAAGGCCCAAATGTGACATCCAGGTTTAGGGTGTTACAACATGAAATTAGATAACAAAGCAAAATAGAACATTTTTTTTCCACAAGAAAAATAGAACTAAATTAAAAGAAAATGAAATTATAAGGCGGAAGTTAAAGCAAGAAATAATAATCAATCAAATAAGAATGAGGATTAATATTGTTGAAAAAAATATGATAAAGTGGAAATTTTGAGCCATATTTTCTATGGATAAAGGTGGAGACTTGAATAATGAAATTACGTCTTCATATTCTACTCCATGAGACATTTACAAAGATATCTCATACGTTCAAAACGGGTGAGTGATGAATGAGAAATTGATGCTTAAAATAGGCTTATGAATTGAGTTAAGGAAAAGCGAAAAGCTTATATCCCATATTGATGGGTTACCAAGCGTGGGATATATTTATATACAAGACTCTACTTGGTGGTTATTGAATAACTTAAGCTTATATGATATGGGTGATGTGAATGTCCGGACCGATTGGGCCATCCTTGGGCTTGCGGATATTTTAACCCATTACGAGATAATTTTTCTTAAATGTAGCATTTTTAATATCTCAAATAAAAAGATAAGTGATAAGATATTATCTTTAAATTTGGATATTATTTTTGAATATTCTAGAATTAAAAGGATAAAATATTATCTTCTAATTCAGATATTATTGTGATAGTGTTGTTTAATTAATGAATTTTATTTTAAATAAAATTCAGATAATTCACAAGTTTTATTTCCAATGAAACTCATACCCCTGTAAGTAGCATGCAAACCTACTAGGTTTAACAATGACAAAAAAAAAACACAGATTTTCTACTATTTTTACTCTGTGATTTTCCAAAGTATTTTAATTGATAGAGGAAGGCAATGTTACAGTTCGTGATCTCTGCAGGCGTGCTACTACAATTGATCATATATTTGTTGTATCTTGGGAGAGAGACGACTGGCAAAAAATCTATCTTAAAAAAATTGTGTTCTCACATGCCTCAACTCGTTTATTCTCAATAGAATTACGGTCTACTTTCAAATATTCTATTTGATTAATGTTGTTTTTTCTTGTCAAATACTAATACTTGGCAGGAAAAGAAAGTAAATATCGGACGAGCTGGGCTACTTGGATGGTGCCATCCATTCTTTTTGTGGATATAATTTTGGATAGTGCGAGCAGATAAAAAGAATGGCAGCACCGGGAGTAATGTTTCGAATATATGGTTTTATTTGATTTTATTTTTTCGTCTTTTTATTTTTAGATTTGATTTAGTCGAAGTTAATTTTATTTTATTCGATCTAGTAATAAAATTCAGTATTTAATTTTATTATTTTATATTTCTTAAATTATTAACGCACCATTGTCTAACAAATTTTTACCATATTTATCATCTAGTCCAAAAATATACAGTATGAATTGAGGATTAATATAGTAAAAAATTAAGGATCGGGTTAGATGAAGAAGAATATGAAAGATGGTGAAAAGGGAAGAAATACAAAAATTGTAAATATGAAGGATCAAATGTGTAATTATACAATTTTTTTAATTTCGGTGGTCAAAATAGGAGTAAAGTGATAGTTTAGGGACTATCTAAATAATTTACACTTCTTTTTACTGTGCTAGATCAACCTCCCGTTAACGTTTAACGGTAACAAACGTCTCATTGATCATAAGTTTATATATCGAAAACATAAATGACTATAATAGTCAAATTTTAAAATCGATGATAAAAAATATACAAATCCTAAACATAAGTAACCATTATAGTAATTTACCTTAAATAAATACTCATTTGCTAATAGTTGTGGGGACTCGTTTGTTTTTCTCGGGACATTTTACAGGCTCAGCCTCAAAAGTAATGGGCCAAGGAACTCGAGAAAAGATAGGTCACAATCTGACAAATAACTCCTCGGCTCATTATTTGATATGCTCTTTAGTCTTTCGTCATATAAGTATTGTCCTTTGTTAATTTTTCACCTAATATTAGGAAGAAAAAAATTATACAAGAGACGTATTGTAAAGTAATTAAAATGACAATTTAATCTTTGACAAGTTAAAAAAAAATGTTGAAAAACTAAAAAATGATAGATAAAAAATGTGTCTAATAAATATTGTTGAATTTTTCAAAGAGACAATTTAAGTTTGACAAGTTTTATGAGACAGAGAGCAAGGCATACTAGGTTTTTCATCAAAGTATTGAAACAGCTCCCTAACCTTAACTTAAATGGTAAATATGAGAATTAGAGCAGTAAATAATAATAGCAATAGTAATTTCCAATGGCTTCCGGAATGTGATGAATTGGTTTTGTAGCAGGAATAAAGCTGTCGCTCTCTAATGTATCTGAATCCTAGTTGATTGCGTGGGAGGGGGCTTGGCTTCATGTGATTTGATGCCCCTCCAAATTTCAACAGTTTCAAAGTAGAAACCAAAAGTATAAAGTCCAACTCCATCTTCAATTATTTTGACATATTAGGCTTTTGCTTTTAGCTAGCAGCCACGCAGATACCCCCAAAATATGTTGTCCCTAGTTTCACCACATACATCTGGAAAATAATATTGTCTTTTTATTGGCAATAATTTTGCAACGAGCTGTTTCATTTTGCTGTCATGGTCGAATTAGAAATGAAAATCTTGTTTTTGGAGGATACGAATTTTTAACGCCATGTATGTTACAAAAAATTCAAGTGTTTGAGTACATTTGATAATTAAATATGCAAGGAAAACCTACTTTTTAATGAAGGCATAATTCATTTTTACTTTTGCTTTACCTTAATCTTAAAATAATAAATTAAACTGAACAAGTATATTTAACCGGTTGAATTAATATTATATTTAAGATTTGTCAAAAAAATTAAACTAATTTGTCTAACGGTTATATTACGAGAGAATTTACTGTTAATTAATAATGACGGTGCCCATATGATAAAATATATTTAAATTTTTACAGAAACAATATTATGTAAAGGTTAATAAAGATAGGAAATAAATGGAGAGGGGAGGGAAGTAGGTAGCTAGATGGGTGATTTTTGAAGCTGTTACTGTCGACCTTGGATCTTACACTTTACTAGTTGAGCGAGCACCTACATATGATATGTCATATCGGAAAATATAATACATACATGAACATGCAGAATAGGACTATATATATGGACGTTCCGTGCTTTCCTAGTTATCTTTTTCATTAAATATATATTAATATCGGGATTGCAGCAAATACCAATAGCAAATATTATAATGATATTACTCCTTACTGTATGATCCATGCATGCAATGTTGATACCTGCATGCTTGGCCATATATACGTTTGTATGTTATCACTTTAAAGACGTAAACCAAGGATTTTTATTGAAAGACTAAAGTGATAAAAGGTATTAAAAATAGTAGGAAAAAGCGATGGTTGATGGAGAGGAGTTAAAGCAAATTATATATATGTGAATATTGCAACCTGAAGCATGAATATTTTACAAATAAATCAATAGGGTGAAAAGGAAAAAGCACGACTTTGGGTGAAACCCCAAAAACAGGAGTAAGTAGAAACAAAGGAAAAGGCAGAGTGGTCCCTCCCTCCAGGCTCCAGCTAGCTCAGTCTCAGTGTCCCAATCAAAATACAAAAGGGGTTGGATCAAAGTGCTTGTAAGGAGCTTGGTGAGACTGATCAAAACTCTCACTCTCACTCTCACTCTCACTCTCACTCTCACTCTCACTCTCACTCTCACTCTCTTACATGTGATGCGCAGTGTCACTGAGTCAGAGTTAAACCCTTTAAACATGAAAAACTGAGACTGAGACCGCCATTTCTATGGCAAACGCCATCAACAGTAGACTCTGCACTCCACTGCTCCTCTCCCTCTCTCTTCTCTTTTCTGCACTCCTCATATTTAATTCACTATCTTCCATATTTAATACTACTATAAGCTCTCTGTCTCTCGTATCAATATATATATATATGAACGTATCGTGACAATAATCACATAGACGCATACTATAAGCATTAGTTTCAACCAATCAAGCGTGTTTTGGGTTTTTCATTTTTCTAAATTCTACCCCCCACCCAATGGTTTATAATAAAGCTATTTATAAATTAGTTTATATATATATATAATTGAAAATACTTTAATATACAAGCTTGTGAGTTTACACAAGCCTTTCGATTTTAGGGTTTAGGGTTTTAGGTTAGGGTTTAAGGGTTTAGCGTGTAGGATATAGAATTTAAGGTTTATGGTTAGAATTTAGAGTTTAGGATTTAAAATTTAGATTTTAGGGTGCTAGGGTTTGAGATTTAGATTTTAAATTTTATAGAAGGGTTGCGTAATTTTTTTTACACAACTTGTATATCAAAATATAACTCATATATCGTAGGATACATAAACATTTTGTTAACATTCTAACGTGGAAGCATAAATATATTATATACATGGATAGTTACTTTGAATTCATTACACGAAATTATTTTCCAAAGTATAAATAGATTGTATACACTAACTAATACTACGAATTTATATCTCATTTTTTGCGGCAATCGGTTTTAGTACTGGTTGTCGATCACCGGTGTTCATTATTTTTCTTATTCTTTTATGTTTTGTTTTTTCAATTTTAATAACAATCTCTGCTCTTGTAGCACGTGTTTCTTCTGCCTTTGCAGCATGCTATTTATTGGTTTTTGTGGTTCGTTTCATCTGTCGTTTGGCACGATTTTAGCATACTATAACGGTCGTTTGGTGCTCGTATAGAGATCCTCACGATACTAGCTTTCTAATTTGATTCTGTCGGTGGTCATAGAAAAGATTGATCCTCCCTCGTTTGATGGTTTGTTAGCCGATGTAATCAGAACTATGTAGCGGAACAATCTACTTGATAGTTTGGTTCGCTCACCACTCCTTTTTTATCCCGTAAAGCGTCTTATTTGATTAGAGACAATGAGATTATGAATGTTTCTGGGTTTTGATGGTATGCTAATCTCCATGAAATGGTTTGCTTTTCTTTGCACCTTTGTATGATATATTTAGTGGACTAATCCTTTTTTCCTCTTTTTTAATGCTTTGTATTTATAATATCTTTCATAGTGATTAATAAAATCCATATGTCATTGTTCAAAAGAAAAATACTACGAAATTATAATATATTCCTCGTCATTTTATCGGAAAAAAAAGATAAATAATGGGATAAGCATATAAATGAACCACCATTTCCAACTATAAATGCATAGGAAAACAAACATTTCATTGTTACTATATTAATAGATTGTCATTAACCACTATTAACAGTTGTTTAATTTTAAGTGTATAACTATTCAAAAAAAATTAAGGGTATAAATATTAGTTAATAATCTCTAGAGCAAATAATTAAATATTTTTTGGTTGATATCATCCCTTCTCCCTTCGGCTATAAGTTTAATAACTATTTGGAGTAAAATTTTCCTTTTTGCCTTCTTTTGATAAAAATTATTCAAAATATGTATAAATATTATTATTCACGAAGATCGTTCTTGTCACTCTTTTTCTTCTTCCAAGACAAAATTTTTCTTTAAAAAAATATATTATGTACATTAATTAATCTACTCATATATTTTCAATATTAAAAATATTAAATCATTCATCGCACGCAATTAATATTAATTATATATATATATACTATATATACATCAATTACTATAAATTTATAATAAATCTTTTAAATATTAAATACACTAGAGTAGAGCATCGCGCATAATTAATACGATTAATTGCATAAATATATTACATAAATTATAAATTTTGTTAGGATATTTGTTTTGAAATAATAATTGAAAAATAGTTTTAGACTAAATTGAAAAGATTTCAAAAATGATTTTTAAGTCCAAACAACTTGAAAATATGTTTTATGTGTTTTTAAAAGATTTTGAAAGGCTTCAAAACGTTTTTAAATAGCTAAACCTGAGATTTCTTAAGGCTCGTACCGATACAGCCTCAACCGTATTGATACCTATTAGGGTTTCAACTACAAGAAAATTTCAGAACCGAAAATTCATACCAATACAAGCTTAGTCGTACCGATACGGAGGGGGGCATACTGATACGCATTGATGCATACCGATACCCCTTTGTTTTAAATACCCCAACGGCTATTTCCATACAGGTCGTATCGATATGCTATATAGGCGTACCAATACGCGCAGGCTATTCAGAGCACAACAGCTATTTCCATAAGAAGGAGCGTACCGATACGCACACCCACGTACCGATACCGACAACTCTAGATTGGGAAATTCAGCATGAAAATTATTTCCAACGGCTCCAATTGATCTCCAACGGCTAGGAACTCATTCCACACCATAAAAAAAGACCTTGGACACTTGAAGATGGTTAGAGAACATATCCAAGCAAGTTTATCAAGAGAATTTGAGTTTAATTCTTATTTCTTCATTTCTCTTGTACATAGTTTAGAGAGTACTTCAATTGTAAATCTTTTCACTTTTTTCTTGTGAGCTCAATTGTGTTAACACCCAACTTACGAGGTTTAATTGTTTACATCGTTTACCTTGTAAAAGGGAGATGTTCTGGTTTAGCCTTAGGAAAAACTATAGTTGTTTTATCTTAGCCAGTAAAAGATAGGGTTGTAAAGGTTTCCTCTTGAGCCTGTAAAAAGGGAAGAATTCATAGAGAATTGGTAAATCCTTAGTGGTGTGCTAAGGTAGTAGATGTAGATTCGGTTGGGTAATCGAACCACTATAAAATTCTTGTGTAAATTGTCTACTATTTTTATCGGTTTTAGCCAATTCATCAAAGAGTGAAAATCAACCCTCTTGACGATTTTGAGAGATCGATTCGAGCGTGCTACAAATCTGAAAGGATTTGTAGCACGCTCGAATCGATCTCCGATTACCGTCAAGATGGTTGTTTTTGATGTTTGGTTGAATTGGCTAAAACCGATAAAAGAGTGGACAAAATGCACAATGATTTTAGAGTGGTTCAGCTTTCTAACCAAAGCCTACATCCACTACCTTAGCACATCACTAAGGATTTCCCAATTCAGTATGAATTCTTCCCCTTTTCAAGGCTTAAGAGGCAACCATTACAACCCTATCTTTTTCCTTGGCTAAGATAGAACCAACTCTAGTTTTTGTCTAAGGCTAAACTAGAACCTCTCATTTTATAAGGGGTTTGATTGGTAAACTTAATACCTCACAAAGGTGGGTGTTTACAAAGATTAAGCTCACTAGAAAGAGTACAAATGATTTACAATGGAGTACTCTCTAAAATATGTACAAGAGAAATGAAGAAATAAGAATTGGACTCAAATTCTGTTGATCAACATGCTTGGATATGTTCTCTCTACTTTTTCTTCAAGTGTCTTTGGCTTGTATTTATAATGTGAAATAAAAAACTAGCCGTTGGAAAACTAGCTGTTAAAAACTAGCCGTTGGAAAACTAGCCGTTGGAGACTTTTAAATTACTTGAAAATATATGTTTGAGTCAAAAACACTTTTAAAAGCTTTCAAACATATTTTTCAAATTAAATGGACTTTAAATTATTTTTTTTGCAATATTTGTTCAAGTCCAAAAATATTTTTCACTTTGTTATATCAAAATAAATATCTCAACAATCTCCCTCTTTTTGATATAACGAAATCATTTGAAAAATTATTTTTGAGATTGCTCCCCCTTAGGAAAATAATTTTAGAAAAAGAAAATATTTGTGAAAAATGTTTAAGACTCCCCCTTTTTCTTTTTGAAATTGAATTTTTCAAACCTATCTCTCCCCCTTTTTGTTATATCAAAAATAATTTTAAAAAAAGTTTGAAATCTCATTAAGTTCAAAATACCAAATGTTGAAAAATTGAAGCACCAATTGATAAACATACCAATTGTTGGTGTAAAATAAAAATAGAGATAAGATTTTTTTAAATCAAAAGCTCCCCTTAAACAAAGCATTCCATTTTAATAAATTTAACTCAAATGCTTAACACTTAAAAGACATTGAATTTTAAGATAAATCAGATTAAGAGCATATGAAATTCATTTTATCCAAGACTTTAAATAAAAGAATAGATAACCAAATAAATAAAGAATTAGTATAGAGATTATCTTCTTCATTTGTGTGACTAGAGCATTTCCATATCTTTGCTTTGCTTGCCATTGCTCCAAACACACCTACAAAAGATATTTACTTGATTTTTGGTATCCAAATTGCTTTGGATCCATTTACATTAGTCACAATGTCTTTAGTTCCCTTAGGAACCCATACTTGTCTAATCCTATAAGTTTTTCTTTTCTTTATAGGACAAGTATGCAAAGAATGACCATGATAATGGCAATGTGAGCATTTTGCCATTATGTGACGAGATGAATTATTAAAAATAATTTCCTTTTCTTTTGTTAAGCTTTCAAGCTTAACTTTCAAATCAAAATTTTCTTTTTTCTAAAACTCCATTGCTTGTTTTTGAAAACTCTAAATCATTTTTCAAAATTTCATTTTGGTTTTCAAAAGAAAATCGTTTTCAAATTCAAGTTTAGAAAATCATTTTCTTAAATTTGGAATTCATGGTCTCAAATTCCAAAAACAATTCATTGAAAGCATATTGTAACTCGTCAAATGTATATGAATTTAATTCACTTGAGTTAGAAGATACCTCGGGCTCATCGAGAGCCAAAACACCATCCACCTTTGGATTGGAGAGAAGGTTTGCACATGATTGATCATCATCTTTCTTTTCTCCCTTCTTATTGCCATAGAGCTTCTCAAGCTTCTCCCAAATTTCTTTTGCACTTTTGCATGTGGAGACTTCTTGGAAACGTCTTCATTGAGGCCACAAAGAAGAGTGTGCATCGCCTTTGCGTTTAGCTTCGCCTTCGTGTCATTTGTACTCATTTGCTTCTTATTCTTCTTAGTATCCATCTTCAATGATATCCCAAACCTGAAAATTGAGAGATTTGATTAAATACTTCATGATGATGCTCCATTGGAAGTATACTTCTCCTTCGAAGAGTGGAGGACATGAGATAGAGCGGCCTTCTTCAAATCTTTCCATTTCTTGAACGGTGGACTTCGAGCAAATGATCTTGACTCCCGGATATTAGTCCTTCGATGGAGACGAGGCTTTGATACCAATTTAAAGGATTTGTAGCACGCTCGAATCGATCTCCGATTATCGTCAAAAAGGTTGTTTTTGATGTTTGGTTGAATTGGCTAAAATCGATAAAAGATTGGACAAATGCACAATGATTTTAGAGTGGTTCAGCTTTCTAACCAAAGCCTACATCAACTACCTTAGCACACCACTAAGGATTTCCCAATTCACTATGAATTCTTTCCCTTTTCAAGGCTTAGGAGGCATCCTTTACAACCCTATCTTTTTCCTTGGCTAAGATAGAACCAACTCTAGTTTTTGTCTAAGGCTAAACTAGAACCTCTCCTTTTATAAGGGATTTGATTGGTAAACTTAATACCTCACAAAGGTGGGTGTTTACAAAGATTAAGCTCACTAGAAAGAGTACAAATGATTTACAATAGAGTACTCTCTAAAATATGTACAAGAGAAATGAAGAAATAAGAATTGGACTCAAATTCTCTTGATCAACATGCTTGGATATGTTCTTTCTACTTTTTCTTCAAGTGTCTTTGGCTTGTATTTATAGTGTGGAATAAAAAGCTAGCCGTTAAAAACTAGCCGTTGAAAAGCTAGCCGTTAAAAACTAGTCGTTGGAAAACTAGCCGTTTGGGACTTTTAAATTACTTGAAAATATATGTTTGAGTCAAAAACACTTTTAAAAGCTTTCAAACATATTTTTTAAATTAAATAGACTTTAAATTGTTTTTGCAATATTTGTTCAAGTCCAAAAATATTTTTTACTTTGTTATATCAAAATAAATATCTCAACAAAGCCTTTCAAATTTATAATATATATTTTCAACATTAAATATATTAAACTCATGCATTGTACATAATTAATTTTAAATGCGTAAATATATTATATACATTAATTAATATGAATTTATATACTTTTAGGTCATCTTTGTTCCCTCATATTCTTTTAGGTCATGGCTTCTAGACCTACTAAAAACACCTTCATTCTTTTTCTCCTAGAATTAGGATTAAGATTAAGATTTTTAAAAAATATATGTTTAATATTATATATGTCAGACTAGATAAAAATCTAATTATCTATATATACTTCTCCCTGTTTCTTATGAAATATTGTTTCTAGTATATAATTGCATGCACCACGTCGTCATTTACAACTTCTCCTTTCATCAAAATTATTAATTTCAAATAAATAAGTATAACCTTAACAAAGATGGAGACAGTAAAAAAGACAGATACTTGGACGAGCATATAAATGAAACTCATATTCCAACATTAAATGCATAGAAAAACAAATTTTGGCCGTGACTATATTAATCGATTGTCATCATCCTAGCTTCGTGCCATGCCATCTATAGATATAAAAACCCACTAAACATGCAAAGCAATCTTAAAACCTTAATTAGTCACGACCGAAAGCTGATTAAGGTCTGCTATAATAATCATTTATTAGTTATTAGAAGAAAAGGGGATTGTGACTCCCCTCATCATTATCATCGTCCTCATCCTCATCATCTTCTACTTCGACCTCACAATACTCAACAGTATGCGGTGCGTGGCCATCTCCGAAGGCTCGAACATGATCTTTGAGGGACCTTTTGTGTTTGAAATCTGAGCCGCAAATGCAAAACCAGAGCTTCCCACAGTTCTTCTCGTGTGTCCTCCAATCCCCTCTAACTGCAAAGGGCTTACCACATTTTCGGCACTCAAACGGCTTTGCTCCGTGCTTTCGCTTGTAATGTGTCTGCAAAGTTCTGAAATCCTTCAAAGGTCTAGATCTTGGGTGCTCTATATTGTTTTTGCAACCCTCGGCACAACAGTAGCAAGGAAGTCTCAGCATAGTCGAAGCTGTTTTTGTTCCTCTTAAGGACTCTGGGCCTTTTCGATACTGAGATCCATGCCCCCACATATGCATCTTAACAAGAAAAAAATGGGACAAAGAAATGAATAATATAGTAATTAATGAATACGATTTGTCATATATTATATAATGACTAATAATAAGTATGGAACCTGCATGTTGTTGTATCTATTGAAGGTTTTGTTGCAAACACTGCAAGAGAACTGAGTGGGACCAACAAGGATCTGCGCGGGTGAAGGGATCCAGTACTGCTCTTCAACGTGACTGTTAGTGTTACCAATGTCATTAGAGTTGCTAGAGCTGGTTTCAAGTGTTGGTGGCCAAATGTGAAGAGCAACTGTTACACCACTTTCGGACTGAGTGCCAGTAGGGTTTGAACAGTTGGGGGCCTTGCTTGAAGGATATTTGGAAATGCGTGGGGCTTGTCCAGGAGGACCAAGAGATAAGGTTATCGAATCTTCATCTTCAAAATCATCAGCGTCATGGCAAGAGCTTTCTCTAGGGGATATATTATTGTAACCGTAGGTGAAGGAAGGAGATTGCATGCTGTAATTACTTGTACATGAGAAAACAAAGAGATTTTGGTCTTCAGGAGAAGACTGTTTAGTGGGGACGAGAAAGCTATGCCTATGAAAAAAGAAGCATTAATGCCTAGATAGATATAGAATATACTATAGTATTATGGAACAATAAAAAGCTCGAGTAAGCTGCTATAAATAAAACTCACAACATGCTTCTTCATGAGAAATGGACGTTATGAAAGGAGGGTTAGAAATAGAGTAGGTAGTTGGAGGGTTATACTTATAAAGCGGTGAGGAATGGTTTTGGCGTGTTTGGGAGACAAGGAACCGGCAAAGAAGGAGAGGGTGGGAGAAAAGACGAATGCATAGAATAGCGTACCAATCCAACAGTCACTAACACTCCTTTCGCTCTCAGTGCAGCACCAGCATGGCTAAAATGCTCGATTATCGAGCTCCTAATCCATACCTCTTTCTCACATCTACCTACATTTACTCTCTCTCTCTCTCAGCCAAAAAGTGAGACATGTACATCATGCAGCAGATATGAAGTGGAGTAATTTTAATTGTACAAATGGAAGGCGTGGGTAACTTTCTCCCTCACATTTGTTATTTAAAGAGATTGTGATTTGTGATTGTGATAAAGGCCTAAAAAATAGTCCTTAAATTATTATTTTTTATTTTTAGTCTTTAAATTATGATTTGAACAAAATAGACCTTTAAACAATTATTTTTAGTCACTTCAAGTCCCTAAATTATTTTTTTGTCAAAATAAGTACCTAAACTATACCATTTTTCTTCTTTTAGTCCCCAAAACTATCATTTGGTCAAAAAATCTTTGTGATGTGTCAACATCTTATTAGTCGAAATAATTTTCTTTTGACTTGAATAACTATCGACTTAAAATGACCAGAAATGATAGATTAGGGGCTTATTTTGATATATGATATTTTAAATTTTAAAAAGAACATAAATATTTATATATGTTAGAAAAGCCTATAAAATGATATTTTTATAACCATGGACTTAAAGTGACCAAAAATGATAGTTTAAGGGCTTATTTTGCCCAAATCATAGTATAGGGAGTTAAAGTGACCAAAAATGATAGTTTAAGGGCCTGTTTTGCCCAAATCATAGTTTAAGGGCCAAAAGCAGAAAAAAGACATAGTTTGAGAACTGTTTTGTTTTTTGGTTTAAGCCTTTTTGCTAATTCATACCGGAGAGTAGGGGTGTTCAAAAATACTTGACTCGACTAATCCAACCCGACTATCCGAACATAAACAACAGGGTAATTACCCGGGATTTTTTTAATCTAGGTTGGGTACTCGGCCCGCCATTTCCCGAGTCGAGCCCAAGTCACAAAATTAAGAATTTTTAGGTATCCGGTATTTTTAGGTACACGAATATATTTAAAATTAATATTTTTTATATTCAATATATATATATATATATTTATATTAAACTAATAACAAATCTTAAATTTTTTTATATTTTTATATTTAATACATACATATTTTTATATTAAAATATTTTTATATTAAAAATATATATTTTTATATTTGGGTACTCAACTACCCGATTTTGCGGGTATTACCCGACTAACGGGTACCCGCAAAACCTGGGCTAAAATACGGGCCAACTGAAGAATTACTTGAAGATCCGAGTACCTGGTACTTTGAGTACTCGAATATTCGGGTATCGAAATTTGACAGTACTACTACTTTGCAGAAAAGCAATCAATATATTACAATTTGAAAAATAAATAAATAAATAATCACACAGATAAAAATAGGCTACTCTTCTTTATCAGTCCTACATTATGTCATCAGCTCAGCATGCAATATTAAGCACAACCGGAAGAGAGATAGTGTCCAAGTGCTTTGCGATGCTTACATGCATGTCTTTTAAGGCATAGAAATGTGAAGGTTCTTCACTGTGGAGGAGAAAGTGGGGGGAAATTTTTTAACGATTCTGTTTTCACCTACTCCAATTCAATGAGAGAAGCAGCTGTTTTTTTCACATTCAACCCTTGCTTTTTCATCATTAATTGATTTGTCCAATTGTTTGTTCCTTGGATTGGAAAGAACACTCCTTCCATCTGAACCTTTTTTTAGCCTTTTAACGCTGTCCAAAAAACATCCCATCAAATATATATATGCCACTTCAGCAAAATATATGTATTATTCTTTAAAGACCATATAACTTAATAGGTTCAGCCTGGGACTTAATTCGGATGGCTTTAAGGCAAGCAAACCCCGACTCGGTCCTCCTGCCACATGTTGCTTAATCAGATAAGCCATATGGAAACCTATTCTATTTCATCAAACGAAGCTCACCATTTCTGGTTGGACAATGAAAACAAAAAATCTTTCAAATGGAGTGACATGCTATGGGATTATTTGATTGTCTCTTAGAATAAGCTTTTTTTTATTACCGGATATGTTATATTATATTATTTAGTTCTATTTAACTTGAATGCAAAATCATCTAAAATCCATAATTTTTATTAAATCATCCCTATAATTTTTTTTCTACACAATGAAATGGTTCCAGCAACCAAGAGTTCCATATTGACTGAAATTCTTTCAAGTGTGTTATATATAATATACCACGAAATGGAGTATCTCCAACTGCATTAAGTAGTTCATAGCACTTAGAAATTAACAGTGATGGAGAGGCAAGGAGATTCAAACATATGCTGAGGGGTTTAAATGGTAGAAAAATGAAATGACTAGCTAGATTGTTTTGTGGCAAAAGTGCCGAGAGATGGCCAGCATTTGCTAAATCATTGGTCGTCTAGAAAACAACAAAAATATGAAGTGATATTAATTCTACAGAAATATGGCACATGAATGGGAGAGCATATACATGCCAATGCTAGAACAGAAGCAAAGGGGATAGCATGATGCGACGATGAAAGAAAATTTTGATAGAAAAGCAGCAGTCAGTCGCGTCGTTAGTTGATGCTGGTATCCTCTTCACGTGAAAAGCTGAAATCCAGAATTTAGAACACAATTTTAGGCGGGAGTGGACCATTTAACTTTGGTCTCCAAGTCATAGAAGCGACAGTGGAACTGGTCCCTTCCAATTGCAGTATACAGTATACTGACTCCTTTGACCTAGAGTTGAGCCGGAGTGCATTATTATCAAGTTCTCACTAAACTAACATATCCCCGCATTGCTAATCGAGTGAAAAAGAAAAAAAGTAGTGTAGGTAAGGCATGGGGTTAATTTGGGTTGAAAAATGAGTACACTTGTGACATGAATGAGTGCAAAGATAAAGTAAAGATCGTCAAATCTTCGTCTTGTGTGAGAAAGGAAAGTTGGAACAATTGTAGTTGTTGCATGTATTGAGGTTTTCAAAAGGCCGCCCTGCCCACTTCATGTGCACCTCCTCATATCTACTTCTAAGTTCTAACTCAATTCATTTTGTTTATTGGTGCAAAACCCCAACAGCAAACATCAATGGCATCATATTATTACCCCCCCCCCCCCTCTCAACTCTCATCTTAAAGTACCTTCAAAATGTATACAATTACAAAAGTACATCAAGCACCAAATATACACAAGCCTTTGTGCTGTGTAGGGTAAGATAAAACTCTTGGTTTCAAAAGGCGCGAAGCGCTAGTACATCAAGCACTAAATATACACAAGCCTTTGTGCTGTGTAGGGTAAGATAAAACTCTTGGTTTCAAAAGGCGCGAAGAAGCGCAAAAGGTCTTTCGAGTCGAGGCGCGAGGCAAAGGCGCTCGTCTTTCGTAGGCGATGCGCTCTTTTTATTCTAAAAATTTATAAATTAATCATATAGCATATTTTGTACTTAAAAACATGATAATTGTATTATAGATGCTAAAAGATAACAATAATGTACGAGAATTCATTATTTATCACATTGACACTTGAACATGCCAAATTGTTAAACAATTTAATAATCCCTATAAGAACTGAAAATTGTAAATTCACCGATGCTTATCCAATACAGATATCAAACAAATACCAAGTTTGGGCTTTAAAGGATCAGAGACAATTCAAGGGGAAGTCATTTGATAATTGATACTATTTCAAAAATTGTAAATTGGTTGGTAAAACAAAATACAAGCATATTTTCAGATACCAAACATAATAACCAACAAAATCAAACGCCTAAACATGTAAAAATAGATCATTATCCACGAATTCATAACGAAAATCTTGTAACATTGTGTGTCTGTAATCCAGTTTGGTTACATAAAATCCAATATACCCATTAAAAGAAAACAACCCATTCAAATAAACAAAAAAGAAAATTAAGCGGTGATTGGGCTGCTCACTGCGCTTAATGTAAAAATAGTAACAAACAAATAACAGTGCAATCAGAAGAAAAGAAGAGAAGATGAACGGTGACTGCTCACTGCATTTACCGGTGACGGTAGCTAGGATTCCCTGCGACGGTGGCTAAAGTTGAAGGGTGGCTGAAATTTGGGCAGAGGCAGAGCAATTAAGTTTTGTGTTTATCGTGAATTTGGGAGAGGCTAGCTAGGGTTGAAGGGTATATTCTAATAAAAGTATAAAACACGTGTTTTTTTTACAAGCCTCAAGGATAAGAAGCGTCGCCTCGCGTGCCTCACGCCTCAGGAAAAAGCGCCCAGAGGCGCGCGCCTCCTGCACATCGCCCCGCGTCGGCCCTCGAATGCATTTTTCCCGGCGCCTCGCAGCGCCTCAGGCGCGCCTTTTAATACTAAGATAAAACTTCACAACGCCCATCATATATAAACCTATTCTATTCCAAATACATACTTTTGTAGCGATGTCCTTTTTCTATCGCTAAAAAACGAGTTTTCGAAGTGCTTGTGATTTTTTTTATATAAAATATTTATTCCGTGGGGTTTTAAAAGCCGCATTTTATTTAAAAATTGGAGTCGCCACCGGCCACTTAGGTAGGCCGGACACCATAAAACCAGAGATTTAAAAAACTGTTGGGTTCGGGAGTCGGTTACGGATGGGGAAGGATTAGCACCCCCACACCGCCCAAAATTGGTACTTTAATAATTACCGCTTTATTAATGTTAGATTTTCCGGATTAAAGTGACAATTAATTTAAAATTCGGTTATAATTACGAATAAATTTTAAAGGCCCCGTTATCCGAGAGTAAACGCCCAACCACTATCACTACGCCTGATACTGGCCCCTTTACACTCGGATAAAAGGGCACCGCATTGACAATTTATATCTCGCTATGCAATCTTAGTGGGCAAAATATAAAACATGGCAAATAATTTAAATGCAATAAATATTAACATAACAGAATACTAATCCAACATAAATAAAATACTAAATTAAAACATACATATATACATATTAATCTAACTCATAAATAAAAACATATTTAGCATAAATAAAATACTAATATTCATAAATATTAATCTAACATAAAAACAAATTCAACATAAATAAAATACTATTCTAAAACATACATACATAAATATTAATCTAACTCATAAATAAAAACATATCTAACATAAATAAAATATTAATATAAAACACAAATTTAAAACATATTAAATATTAATCTAAAACATAAACATACAAAATAAAAAATAAGACTACAATTTTAAGATAACTAATACTTCATTAAATTATAAAAATTACAACACTAATAAAAAAGGGAAGAAAATATACCTAACTAGGAGCTCGAATAACGAACCCTGACTGCACCCCACCGAGATCTACTGCGACCCCTCCAAAAATATTAACTAGATCGGACCTAAAATAGGACCCCAATCGAATGTTGGATCGAACCAACTGGGGTCGAGGGCACTGCCCCCAACCCCGGCTAGCCTTGCGGCCGGCCTAGCCCCCATGAATTGGGTGGCAATTCAATTGCCAATTTCCTTTTCAATTTTGGGCGTGAATTTCCCCTGCCCCCATGCCTTGTATTTATAGGCATGGGGTGGGTAATTGGGGTGACGTGGCCTTTGCAGAGCCACTCAATTTTTTTTTTAATTTTTATTATTATTATTATTTTTTGATTTTTTATATTAATAATTTTACTATTATAATAATACTAATAACACTAAAACCCGGTCAAAATGAGTGATTACAGTTGCCCTTCTTTGCTTGTTCTTGTGAAACGAGGACAAAGCAAAGATCAAAAGCACTCATTTTTGACCTACTTTCTCGTCTTTGGCTTCGGAATCACGTGTTCTTCTGGAACTATCCGCTCTTCCTTAGCTGAATCTTCAGGCTCGTAAGTTCTTCCTATATAGAGCTTCGTCACCTTCCGATCTTGGAGTTATAGGCTCTTTCTACATAGAACCCTTCACTCTGAAGCCTCGAGTTATGAGTCCCTCCTATATAGAACCTTTCATTCTGAGACGGTGCAGCTTGGAGTCCTTCCTATATAAACCTTCTGCGTCACTGATGGATTCTTCCGACTGGGAGTTCCTCCTATATAGAACTGCTAGTCTTCAAACCCTGGAGTTGTCAGTCCTTCCTATATAGAACTTTTCATTCTGAGACGGTGCAGCTTGGAGTCCTTCCTATATAGAACTCTTCGCCTTCAACGCTGGTTTCTCCTATATAAAACCTTCTGCGTCGCTGATGGATTCTTCCGACTGGGAGTTCCTCCTATATAGAACTGCTAGTCTTCAAACCCTGGAGCTGTCAGTCCTTCCTATATAGAACTTTCCATTCTGAGACGGTGCAGCTTGGAGTCCTTCCTATATAGAACTCTTCGCCTTTAACGATGGTTTCTCCTATATAAAACCTTCTGCGTCGTTGATGGATTCTTCCGACTGAGAGTTCCTCCTATATAGAACTGCTAGTCTTCAAACCCTGGAGCCGTCAGTCCTTCCTATATAGAACTTTTGGCGTCTGAAATCTCAGAGCTACAGGTTCTTCCTATATAGAACCTTTCACCTTAAGACAATAAAGCTCGGAGCCCTTCCTATATAGAACTCTTCGCTTTCAACACAACAGATTTTCCCTATATAAAACCTTGTGTATCATGGGTGAATTCCTTCGACTGGAGTTCTTCCTATATAGAACTGCTAGTCTTCACCCTGGAGCCGTCGGTCCTTCCTATATAGAACTTTTGGCTTCTAAAATCTTGGCGCTACGGATTCTTCCTATATAGAATCTTTTACTCTAAGACAATAAAGCTCGGAGCCCTTCCTATATAGAACTCTTCGCTTTCGACACAACAGGTTTTCCCTATATAAAACCTTGTGTATCATGGATGAATTCCTTCAACTGGGAGTCCTTCCTATATAGAACTGCTAGTCTTCACCCTGGAGCTGTCAGTCCTTCCTATATAGAACTTTTCTGAAGCCTCGGAGCGGAGGATTCTTCCTATATAGAACCTCTCTCTGCAGGCGCTTGGAAACATATGCCTTTTGTATGTAGAACCACTGTCTTCACATTTGGGATTCTCACCACGATGGCCACCGATGTCCCTTTGAATCCACAGATACATGTCTAAGATAAAACAAAATGCTATGACAAATGAATTGACATGCTCCTAATCCTGGTGATGTTTGACTATTCATGATGCATGAGTGTCAATATCTTGGTGTGCTTGTTTTGGTCCTTATTCGATCTCGTTGTTCACTTTCTCCTTTTTCACGGGCGTCGATACCCCCCTTCACTGTCAGGTTCAACCATTCCAACCTTTCTTTTTCTCTATTTACGACTTGGAATTCTAAAGTGCCCTTTCGGGTTTTCATTTTAGAGAGTTTTTTTTCTCTCTTTCTTTCTCTCTTTTTCTTTTAGCCTTTTTGTTCTAAAGTCTTACACCCTGAAAGGTCTTTCCTCAAATTTCTTCATCTCTTTACTTCTTCACTGTAAGCTCTTAAATCCTCATTTGAACATGCTTTTAAACCTTTTGTGCGAAAGGCCTTCTTGTCTTCGGGGTTATCACTTGTCTTCATAAATGATCCTCTGGTTCTTATATTATTTTTATAAGAACCATTGTCATCTTCTTCGCTTGGTGTTGCCCCATTCAACCACGGGCTCCACTGCTTTGAATTTTCTGACCCATCATACAGAGCCTTGATCTATTTCTAGTCACTAGGGTGAGCCAAAATGCTTCCATCCCCTGAGCTCATCATTGATCTTCTCGTAGCACTTCGACGGAAACTAACTCTCGGTCCCTATGCTTTAAATCTCATTATCATTCATTTTTAAAGTACAGTAAAAGGCAATTTACTTGTGTATATTTCAAAAAATAATGATTGTTTGAAAAGATAACAGTCATTTTGAAAATCACAACTTGGACGAGATACCAGACATTGTTTGGAACAAATGGTAAACATCTTTTTCTTTATTTTTAAGGACCAAACATTTTTTATAAAATAATGCTTTGAGAAAACAAAACTCGACGTGTATTGCCAAACATTTTTAAAAACTAATGTTTGGGGGAAATGGTAAACATCAAAACTTTGGGAGAAAATGTCAAACCTTTTAAAACATGTTTGCCCCCGAAATATCAAACACCATAGCGCATTTGCTTCAAGTTGCCAGAGATCAACTCTAATGAAGCGCCTATTTAGAAGATCTTGACCATTGTGGAGATATATGCCAATGTATAGTTTCTTACGGTCTAATAGGCTTTTGAGAGGAACAACCCTACCTAGTTTCTACCCGTTTAAGGTGGCTCTCTTAATCTCACTATCTCACCATGCCCCATCCTTCCCTCATTTGGGTGTCGATCAAGCACTTCAAGTTTGACGTTCCTTGAAGAAAAGTTAACCCTTATAGGCGGAATGAAATCAAGACATTCTCATTCAACTTGGATATCTATGGATGACCATAATGGTCTTTGGGGCTTGTAATGTAAGCCTACGGTTTATGGTTAAGTGAAAAACAAAGATTTACGTACTTGTGTAACTTGGATATGCCCATTATTCTTTCTCTTTTTTTTGGATCACTCTAGATCGCCCGTTTTTGGTTTTCACCCTAGAGTTCATTTCCTTTCTTTTATTTGTATTTGCCTTGCATTCGGCTATATCTTGATGTTCATTTTCTGTTCAAGAATGTTTGATCCTCCAAAACTCCTTGAACTGAGATTTCTTGAAGGACTACGAATACATTTCGGGAATTCTTGTGATTGGCACGCCTGGATGAAATGTTATTCTTGCTTTTTTTTTCTCTCTTTTTCTTTTTCACTTTTTCTCTTGGATCGCTCTAGACTGCCCATTTTTTGGGTTTTTCACCCTAGAGGTCACTTCCTTGAGTGTATTTTGGTTGGATATTGATACCCAGCAGCTCGGGTAGACTACTCTTTTTCTTCATTTTTAAGATCACTCTATTTGCCCATTTTTGGGTTTTCACCCTAGAGGTCATTTCCTTTTTCAAAATTGGCAATCTTCGGGCCGACTTGTCTTGACTTGGCTTCAATTCGGGCTTCTATACTAATTTTCAAAACTGATGTTTACTTGAAATGTGGATTCCTTCTGTCTCTTGCTCATAGTTGAAGTCTCGTCCTTGTATTGTTTGATCTGTGTGTGAAACATAGACTGTATTCTTTCTTTCTTTTTCTCTTTTCTCTTTTTTTTAGACTGTTCATTCTGGGTTTTTAGCATTGAATCTTTTTCTTCTTATTCGATTCTATGAATGTATCCTTGAATCAACACGGATCTATATTGGTATTGATGCGATCTTCCGCTCGGAGTTAATTGCCTCTCTACAGCTCTTCTGATATTTACTCGATCTGGATTGCTCCAGCCTTCTGATTACCATTTATCTTCTTTTTGGCATTTCGTTTGGACATATCCATGTTTTCAACCACTTTCTTCTGGTAATTTTCTGATCTTCGTATCCAATCTGTATAGTCTCATCTGTGTCTTCTGGTAAAGTAAAAGAACACCATTCATTGTCATATTCACAAATGTCCTGAGAATGCCTTCAGGGGGTAGAGGTTTAGGGTCAACTTTCGTTTCAAGGATCTAAAACGACAAGTGCCTGAGAAGATAAATTCTTAAAATGGGAACTGCCCATTGTCTAAACACTAGCTTTTGTTCCTCTGTTGGCCTAAGTAAACTAGCAGATACTCACATTTACAGTATCACCACAACATTCAATCTCTCCTAAATATATGCAACTTAGAGTTGATCTTTGGGTTTGAAGCAAATATACTGTTGCATTCAAAATTCGAGGACCTGGTATAGAAATGATATATACATATGTCCATTCAAAAATGTGTGTATATGCATATGGGAAAACTACCCCATAAAAATGAAATGTTTAAATAATCAAGAATGTAAAAATGTTTTTCTAAATGGAAATGTGATTTTTAATTCTAATAAACAATGTTTTTTTTGTTGAGAATTTCTTTGTGAAATGATGAGAAAACCGTAGGGACCTTTGGATTATCTCCAGGGTACTAACTCATTCTGCCCCTTCCAAGGTAGTGTAGGCTTGCCTCTTCTCTTGTTTTTCCACCGCTGGATCAATTCTCTCATCATGACTCCCTCATCGACCAACTTCTTGATTTTTTAACGACCCCAAATTTCTTAGTGTCATGCCTCATCGCCTCAATGTTTTGAAAGTGGTACCCATTTACCTCTTTGTTTCCTTCTGCTCCTAGGCAGGTTTGGTCTTTAAACTTAGGTCCCGGAGTGCATGTTCGATTCTCTCCGACTGTCACGAAGTCCTCAAAGCTGGCTTTCATTTTCTCGAGCATCTTATTAAAGAAGAAATATGAAAGGTGGCATAGAAGTCAATTTTCTCTTCATCTACGGGAGGCTGCACTTGGGTCGCTAAACACAGATACCTCAAAGCACATTCCTTGAAGCTTTCATCAGGTTTCATCTTCGTACCCTAGAGATACCGACGACTTAGTGCTAGGTCCAAAGCATATCATATCACAGTAGGTCCTGCTAGACTGTTGGGGAAGTGGTGGATCGGCAATTTTTCAATGCAACCCTCCATCTTTTTTGCAGAATATGGTCACGCAAATCTTGAGGCATCTTGTTCCGTTATCATGCGCAAATCTGAAGTCTTTGAAATCCGTAGGAACGACCAAATCAGGGTTCAAACAGAGCTTTCTTGCATTAATGGCATCAAACTTCTTTTTCTCTCTTTTTCTCTCGAGTCCATCTTTTAACTGCTCGAATCTTGATTTTTGAGTGTGTTCAATTCTTTTATTCACGATAAAACTCTAATTGTTCTTTGGATTGCCCCCCCCAAAAAAAATTTTATGCAAGGTAGTGACAGTGTTATGTAAAATATGTCATGATTGTACAATGTAATGCAATGCAATGCATGAATGCAAATGCGGTGTTGATTCTCGAACAGTCCTTAAAAGACTTTCAATCAATAGAAAAATGTCTGGTTGCAAGAAACTAATAATGAATTACAGGTGACAGTTAGCTTCCTTCTGGAGATCTTGACTTCGGGAAGCAAAACCTGTGCTCCACGTCTCGACGTCGTCTTTAGGATGATGGATGACTTCGTATTCTCTTCTTATTCTATTCTATGGACTCGTGACGTCATGATCTTTATTTTTGTGGCTTCTAAAAATGACATCAACAAGTGTAGGCATAATGCAGATAAGATCTTTTCTGGGTGCAAACGAATAATACGTCTAAACAGGGTTGGATTCTATCGGTCCTAAGAGAGTACTTTAAAAAAAATTTAGGGTTTAAATTAAAATTTCAAGGATCATTTGATTTAAAAATTCCCCTTTTTTATTATCAAAAAGTTTTAACTTACTTAAAAAATGAAACTTTTAGGTTTTTTTTCCTTTTAATTATTATTATTCTGAAAATTCTATGAGGGAAGAAATTTCAAAGCAAAATAATAATATTTTCAATTTTTTTCTTTTTTTATGAGTTAAATTAAAATCTGAGATTTTTTTAAATGGTCAAATGTGAAGATTTAAAATTGAGGTTCTACGGCCCTAACTGAATCTTCTGCGTCGCACGTGCCTTACTATCGTACCGTCTTCTTTCGTGATTGGTCTTTGCTCGGCCTAACTTGATAATGTAATATTATCGTTTCTGGCAAAGCAAACTTTTTCTATTTTGACAGCCTTTTAAAGAACTATTCTTGAATCAACACCATGTCATGATATGCAACATGAATGCAAATAAAGGCGTTGATTCCGCTGGTAATCACCCTTTCGAACGACTTTCATGGGAATTAAAAGGTCCAGGTTACAAAAAAGGTTAATATTACAAAAGGAGTCTATATTACAACAAGAGTCCCTATTACAACAAGTCTTAATTACAAAACAAAGTTCTACACATAAGCCCTAGATCTACCTCTTAGCTCATCGACAGCTCTGATCAACTTGATAAACCTTGGTGCTTCTTCCATGTCCAGTGTTACGAAAGGTCGGAGAGTCGCGGCTTCGGTAGCTAAGTCATCCACACGCCTTGCAACTCGTCGCATGTCCACCATCAGGGTCTCGTGTGTATACTTTGGCATTACACGCTTGCTCGGCACATCGTTACTTTGGATCTGTTGATGTCGCGCGACTGGATCGATGTCGTCCTTCCTTAGACACTTTTTTCCATGATGAAAGATTTTTTAATCAGGCAAACCACTTGAATCAACGCCTCTATGTAATGTGGATGCAATGATAATGCAACAAAAGTATGTGTAAAAATAAAATAAAACACAAAAAGAAATGAGTTAGTACCGGATAAAAATAATAAATACATAAATAAGGACAAATTAAATAAGGTAAATAAACAAAACGACCCTATTTATCTAGTCTAAAACATCTAAGGTTATCCGCATGTCTCTAACAGGGTGGGTTTCTATATTCTCTACATGCAGTCTTGGTTCTAGGAGGTACCCGAATTGTCCTTGTTGTCCTCTACTAAGAGTAGCAAGGCCCCCGATCATCACCCATTATAGGCTCCTTTCAACCGGGTTCAATTCAGGGGGACCCATTCGCTTATGCCCGTACGAAGGAACGATATCCTTACGAAAGCATAAGGTACTCGAGCCCCGAAGGTACTTGCTAGGCCCATACGGGAGAACGATATCTCCACGAAAGCATTAGCGTTTTCCCCCACTTAAAAAGGTTTATATGTCATATTTTAAATGCGCTAAAGTAAACGCGCAATTACAACCGAATATTAATTTAATAGTCACTTTAACCCGGAATTTCCAATATTAGTAAAGCGGTAATTATTTTAAAAGCTCGACTCTCATTTGTTTTTGAAAAAAACAAAAATAGTCCCCAGCGGAGTCGCCATCTGTAGCGATGTTCTTTTTCTATCGCTAAAAAATGAGTTTTCGAAGTGTTTGTGATTTTTTTATATAAAATATTTATTCTGTTGGGTTTTAAAAGCCGCATTTTATTTAAAAATTGGAGTCGCCACCGGCCACTTAGGTAGGCCGGACACCATAAAACCAGAGATTTAAAAAACTGTTGGGTTCGGGAGTCGGTTACGGATGGGGGAAGGATTAGCACCCCCACACCGTCCAAAATTGGTACTTTAATAATTACCGCTTTATTAATGTTAGATTTTCCGGATTAAAGTGACAATTAATTTAAAATTCGGTTATAATTATGAATAAATTTTAAATGCCCCGTTATCCGAGAGTAAACGCCCAACCACTATCACTACGCCTGATACTGGCCCCGTTTACACTCGGATAAAAGGGCACCGCATTGACAATTTATATCTCGCTATGCAATCTTAGTGGGCAAAATATAAAACATGGCAAATAATTTAAATGCAATAAATATTAACATAACAGAATACTAATCCAACATAAATAAAATACTAAATTAAAATATACATATATACATATAAATCTAACTCATAAATAAAAACATATTTAGCATAAATAAAATACTAATATTCATAAATATTAATCTAACATAAAAACAAATTCAACATAAATAAAATACTATTCTAAAACATACATACATAAATATTAATCTAACTCATAAATAAAAACATATCTAACATAAATAAAATATTAATATAAAACACAAATTTAAAACATATTAAATATTAATCTAAAACATAAACATACAAAATAAAAAATAAGACTACAATTTTAAGATAACTAATACTTCATTAAATTATAAAAATTACAACACTAATAAAAAAGGGAAGAAAATATACCTAACTAGGAGCTCGAATAACGAACCCTGACTGCACCCCACCGAGATCTACTGCGACCCCTCTAAAAATATTAACTAGATCGGACCTAAAATAGGACCCGATCGAATGTTAGATCGAACCAACTGGGATCGAGGGCACTGCCCCCAACCCCGGCCAGCCTTGCGGCCGACCTAGCCCCCATGAATTGGGTGGCAATTCAATTGCCAATTTCCTCTTCAATTTTGGGCGTGAATTTCCCCTGCCCCCATGCCTTGTATTTATAGGCATGGGGTGGGTAATTGGGGTGACGTGGCCTTTGTAGAGCCACTCAATTTTTTTTTTTAATTTTTATTTTTATTATTTTTTGATTTTTTATATTAATAATTTTACTATTATAATAACACTAATAACACTAAAACCCGATAAAAAATGAGTGATTACAACTTTATATAAAAAAGAAAATAAAATCTTTAAACTTTCGAATTGGGGCAATTTCATTTGTTCTCTTTTATAGCAAATACAGCTACAGATTTATTCTCTTCATACATCAAGATGTTTAAGGCAACTCAAGCCTTTAAATCTATTGTTCCTTCTCAAGATCTAAAAAGAGAAGATAAGCAACTAAGCCAACCACAGGGATAAATCTAAGATAACTTACTACACTTACCCTGCTTTTCTCGACATTTTGTAGGTTCTCACCAATCAACCAAGGCTGGAAGATTGTGTAAAGACATATGTCCCAAATGAAGGCATAAGCCAGCCTTTCCGAACCCAAATAACTTACCAAGTACTGCCATCTATCTGTTATGTTTCCAAAATCACCATCCATTCGACCATAAAGACCCCATATTGCAGATAACAGACATACAGCCCCACCAACTATTCCCACTAGGGCAGCACCATTTGTCATCGCCGAGCCTAGCGGAGAGAGCTCCTCAGGACGGCTTTCTGCATCAGCTTCATTCAGCCGGATCGCCATGTAAGGAATTAAGAATGCTGGCATCACATAATGGAAGATAATGCAATTTAGACTTATAACACACACCAGAAAGATTTTCTAGGCTGATTAGTCCCAGATGTTAATACTTGAAAGCTAGGCAACAGTAATACATCTTAATGCAAAATCAAATTTATTATAGTTTTGAGAGTTTTGAAGGAAGCATACTGTTGGTGAGAAACATCTGCAGACCCCATAGAACATCGAGGGAGCTTTTGTATCTGTCCCTCTTACGATCAGAGAATAACAATGGAGCAAACATCAGCGTCCACCCAATAACGAAGTTGAATAATCCCTCAGACATCTGATCGATAAATATTAACATTACATTAATAAGCCTTTCTGGAAAAATAATTAAATTCACTTCCACAAGTGATGCTTACAGGGTGAAGGACTGGGGCATCAATCAGACGAATGCCAACTACTCTGCCAAAAAAGGGTTCCATTGATCGCATAGATCATTCGTCAAGGAAAGAATACAATAAACAAAGAAAATATTTTGTCTAACCCCAAAACAAACAATAAAAAGGTGGAGAAATTTCTTTTACTGAGAAGCCGAATAGTACTACAGAATCCATGGAGTTATTGAATGTACCAGCATTCGTCAAAGGCAGAACAAAGAAGAAATTGAGAGAAAGACCAATGAGAGCGTTTATTGTGTCCGAACTGATAGCCCACACGGGATCTCCCTGGTTAACTCAAACACCAATCTTTCAGTTTGAAAGAAATGAAGAGAAAGTGGGAAATGAAAAGAGAAAGCTTACAGGAGCATAGGGAAGCAAAAAGAGCCACAGGATGTAAACAGCCTCAGCGGTCCACAGGGCAAGCTGAAGGACTCGCCTCAGACGATGACTTCCTTCCGACGTGGAAGTCAAGGCGGTGGACTTGCGGCGAGACGCGCGGCATACAATGGGCGTCGAATGGAGGATAGAAAAGGGGGTTGTGGGCCAAGGTTTGCAAGGATAGAGGCTGGGCTGGGGATGAGAAAGAGAGAGAGAGAGTGAAGGAGGGATGCAACTGAAGGATGTTGGTCTTGGAAGAGCAGAGAAATGGGTTTGGCACAACAAAGGTTGAGTTGCTAGTAAAGCCATGCCCTTCACTTCCTCTTCATCTCCCGGCTTAGCTGATGAAAATAAGAACCAAAAATGGGGCTGAGTTTTCAAACACGTGGTTCACTCATCAGCCGTTTATTTTTATTAGAGCTTTTTATCCAGGCAAAGGGAAACGATGCCGTTTTTAAAGTCCCTTTCAAGAGACGAATGCCTTCCTTGGTTGGTTCTATGCTATTGCTATAGCTATATCTGCCTCTGTTTCTTCGTTTTCTGAAATCGTTCAGACGTAATTGTTTTCCCGCGCATTTTAATTGAAGTTCTCCGATCATGCCTTCAAAATCCGATAGCACCGAAGGTACTACCGTCTCTCTCATCATCATTTCCAGATGTGAAATCTCGTTGATAATTGTCTTGATTGGTTGAACCTCACGTCTTACTTTTTCCTCTTTCACAATTTAATTTGCAGCAATCGTCCTCAACTACGTGAACGAGGTAAACCTTCTCTCTCTCTTTTCGGATTTCTGTTAAAATCTTACGCTTAGGTTCTAACTTCTGGTTTCAAATAGGTTTAATTATTTTATTCCTTGTTTGGGTAATTTACATTAAGTTTATTGTTAGAGGGAATTAATTAAGTCTTAGATATCTGGAAAAAGATCACAGTCAAGTTATTCTCTTCATTATTTCTTGCTACTTCACTTAAAATTATTTTCCATCATTTTGCGTAATTTTCTTGACTACCAAATGGAGATTAATCATGTCTTTTGATATGTAGATCTTTGAGTTTAGGAACGGGGTCGGGACTCAAAATTAGAAGGCAAGATATAATTAATCATTAAAATGAGAGAGTTCAAGTCACTGTAAACTACAAAAACAAATAATAATAATAATAATAATAATAATAATCTGGAGATGATGATGATGAAAAAAGAGGATGATGGTGAGACTATTCATTTTGATAAGATTAAAAAAAAAACTATCTCAGCTTTTGCCTTCCAATTCCTTTATAAACCGACATTAAAAAAACAGAAATAAGATAGATAACCATTCGCTGACAGTTCATTCTGCAAGTACTTACTAGTTGAAAACTGTGTTCAACCTGACGTTTCTTTTTATGAACTAGCAAAATCGGCCTCTAAATTCTCAAAATGTTGCCGATTCTTTACAAAAGTATAACCTCAAAAAGGCTTCCATTCAAAAAGCATTGGATGCTCTTGCTGATAGCGGAAAGATTTCATTCAAGGAGCATGGTAAGCAGAAGATATACCTTGCTTGTCAAGACCAGTTCAATATCCCCAACAATGAAGAGCTAGCTTCTATGAAGGAAGAAAATGCCAAACTGCAGGAACACCTTGATCAACAAAAGAAAGAAATCACCGTGGTTGAGGGAGGTAATAAAATGATTATCCTCGAACATCAGATTAGTATTCTGCTTAAGGGGCAGCAGATACTTTTTTTAACATGTCATCCCATATCTTAAGATTCTAACCTTTCGGTTTAACAATATTATTTTATTTGAAGTGAATGTTGTCGTGTTATGCAAACATGGATATATACTGTTGTTGCAGAAATTAAAAGTTTGCAGTCAAATCTAACTCTGGGACAAATTCATGACAAGGAAGCTAAATTGAGGAAAGAGGTAAGTGTTATGGCTATTTTGCCAATATGGAACCTTTTCATTTATCTTTGTCAAAACTGATTGCAGAAGTGAGAAATTTTTTTGACATTATTTGTTATGATCAGGTTAAAGAGATAGAGGAAAAATTAGTTAAATTGCGTAGAGGGGTAACCCTGGTTCGGCCAGAGGAAAAAAAGGCAGTTGAGGCCATGTATTCTGAGAAAATAAGCCAGTGGAGAAAGAGGAAAAGGATGTTCAAGGATCTATGGGATGCTATCACGGAAAACTCACCTAAGGATCTAAAGGAATTCAAGGTGCCAACGCTCCATTCTTTTAGTGAGAATCCACATGTTGCAGCATAAAAGTTATCTGACAGGACTCATGTTTGCTTGCAGGAGGAACTGGGGATTGAATATGATGAAGATGTTGGCGTGAATTTACAATCATTCTCTGAGCTCCTTCAGCATGGGAAGAAGCGGGCCAGAGGTCAGTAACTTAGTGCGAAGCCGTGCATTTTTGGTCATCAACTCAAACACAGATGTTGGTATTTCTCTAGAGATAAATCTGACTCAGATATTTGTAGTTTCTTCATCCTACTTACATCTAAATGTTACTTCTGGATCCTTCAGAGTGAGTTACTATTTTAAATTTACATTGCATGCCAATGTTATTGTTAGATCATTTATGTAATGCTAGGTTGTATAGAATTATAACCTTTGAATATTAATATTACAAACCAAAGCATTATCTATGAGCAAACATTAATCATAAGCCAAATATTGTTTATAAATATAAAGGTATGGCTTAACACCAATCCATTATCTTTTCTGATGATGATCCATATTTAGGTTGTATTTTATATCTTCACTAAAAGTTTCATAAATCATTTCAAAATTATCATACATTGGGTTTACATCTTATGAATGTCACCCCTCCCCCAAATTGTAAATGTGCTGAAAAGAAAATGACCAAAAAACATATTATACACTCAGTCACACTATGAACTCACCAAACTTACAAACATTTAATTTACTCGTGCTCCTCAATATCCTGTCACTTGGTACAATTCCTCGGAGAAAAAGTCCCCTTATTTGTAGTAAAATGTCATATGTTCAGTGGGTTTTCAAATTGAGTCTCCAACTTCAAGCCAACATGAGAAGCTTGAAGGGGTAGGCTACAAATTTGTCAAGTTTTTTTTTTTTTTTTGTGGGTGTTCATCATCCTTATCTGTATCTAGGACCTTCCCCTTGTATTCAGATCAAAACCTGAACCATCATATTTACCATCGTCACTCTCATAAATAACCACTTCCTTTTCCAATAGCAGGATTGGGTCCACTTCGTCGAAGGACATTGTCCTTAAGGTATATGATTCCCTCTGCCGAACCTTCACTTGAAGAAGGATTAGACATCTTGATTTTCGGTGTCTTCTTGCTCTGATTCAACTCCTCTGCTTGACTACCGTGATTTTCCCTATCCTTGTAATGTGTTTCGTGTTTTTCAGACACTGAATATTGAGACTGTTCTGATCATCAGGATCATAGGAATCAGACCGAGAGAGTTCCACTGCTGCTCTTGATGCTGCTTCATAGGCAGCTGACGCAAAGGCTGCTTGAGCTGCATCAGCTACACCCCTTACTTTTTCCTTGTTTTTGTTGAATTAGACAACTCATCATCATCTCCTGCATTGTCACTTGCCAAAACTGAGGTCTCTAGCTGGGGTTGGCTTTGCTTCTTGCTTACATCCAAATTTTCCTGTATTGGTGGCATAACTAACATGCCAGGAGTTATTTCTATATTTTTGCGAGTTGATCCTTATAGTAATTTGCATACCGCAGTGGAAACGATGGCTTCCTCAAGTTGTAATGGAATGTCATTCTCAACAGCAGTCTCCAAAGATTAAGTTATAGAATACTGCAGAAGTTTACTAAACATAGTTCACAATTCGCAAGAATTCTCAGGATCTGTATTCTGTGTGTGAAATCATTCATAATGCAAATTAGTGTTTGATCTGCCTAGCCCAGTTGTTTTTATTGCCTCTGAATCCTTATAATATCAATACTAAAACTTCAACGACAAAAAGAAAAAAAAAATTCCAACCGTGTCGGTAGATTTCCTTCACAAAGCTACCACTAGTTGTAAGCATAATGCAATCTCAAGAACGCTCTTCACATATCTGATGCTACTTTTAACGGTGAAGGAAAACTTCAAAAACTAACAGTAAGGTTCTCGTATTAGTTTTTGGAATTGGCCCTATTCAGAAAGGAACTACGCTCCAACTTCAAATCAAGACTTACCTTAGTGTTCACTCCACAGTTGTTGCACAGCTCAATTGCACAAGCAGCGAATTCTTTGCCATAGCGAGACATAAAAACAGTGAAGCTCGGGAAAATCCCCACACCTTGATGCTCAGAGCAAGCCAGATATTGCCTCTTTGAACTCATCAAGGCATACTCTGTAGAAAAATGATTAATCAAAACGATTAAATAAACAAAATATGAAATTGATATAAACAGATTCGAAATGAAATTTTACAGAATTTAAAATAAATCGTAAGAAACTTCGTTGAGGCTGCACGAATGCAATTTCCTTAAGACAAATTTCGACTACTCTTTGGTGCTTGAGTTTGTCGGTCGTCAGTCTCCCATGATACAACAACAAATGATCTTCTACAATAGCATTGTTGCAGAGATCACGAACAGAACTCTTGCCTTTCACTATCACTGAAAAACTGATGCAGTTTTGAAGAGGAGAAATTTTCAAGTTGTGCTTAGAACTGAAGTGAAGCATCCTTTATATAGGGAAAAATTAGGTTAAAATCGTGGGAATAAAAAATATTTTGAATTTAATGGTCATTGATACTTTCCTATTTAATTCGAAATAAAAATCAATACCATATTTTAATCAGATATTTTTCGTGAATAGCAAGCATTACCATTTTAATATTCGTATTTAAGGAAAGCGTATAATATCCCTTTAAATTTTGAATATCCAAAAAAGGTATGCTATTTTTAAGGAAAAAATTATTCGAAGTGGGTAAAATATTTGCAAGTCCACGAAGGGCCCGACCGGTCCGGACATTCGCGTCACCCATGTCGTGCGAGTGCGCTCCAATCGAATGAGATTGGATTCATACCCCCTGCGCGCGAGGCATAGTTTCCATTCAAGTCATTCAATGACCACAAAGTGGGTAAGTGTATATAAACAATTCCCATTCCATTTATTCCATCAATGTGGGATAAAGAGAGTTTCATTTTCCTTACTCGATTCACAACCACGTTACTTTGAGCATCAATTTCTTATTCATTAGTCAACCATTTTGACCACAAGAGATATCGTTGTAAAAGTCTCGTGGAGTAGAATATGACCCAATAAAATCATTATTCGAATCTCCACCTTTACCCTTTCGAATTATGGCTCAAAGTTGGCTATTCCTCACTGTTTTTCCAACAATACTCTACATGAATGAAATTGATGATTTTATCAAAAATATTTTGACTCGATATGGTGATAGGTTCTACGATCGATAGCTGCATAGGATAGGTAGGCTTCCTCCTTTGAACCTTCTCTTGTGAAAGCATATTTACTTTACTAGCTAACCAGTAGACTAGATGTCCTTGAACTGTTCAGATATTTGTGTAAACGATGATATACTTCACACAACTACCTCTCTAACAAGAGTATTTGTTCTCATGGTTATGTCCATATGGCTGTGGACATTGCCTGTTTTTGCAAGAGTTTGAAAGAGCTATGCCAGTAGTCTCCTTGAAGCTGCCCCACTTTACTCTTACATAGGTGACTTATATTGCTTGGCTCACCGAAGCACGCAATGGTCATTAAAAGCTTTTAGCTTAGCCTGTCTCACGTTGATCATTGTTTACATCATAGGAACGAACTTGGGAATAAGTGCCCTACAGTGACCGAACAGGTCTATGCAATTAGGTTATCCCTTTGAACCTAGATCTTGGAATCTCCAGTCAGCTAGGTAGAGTTTTCCTTCACATAGCACCTTTATTTTCCATGGGCTTTAGTCTCATTCCTTTAGATGTTTTCTCAACTTGATCTCGGTTTAACCATTTGGTTAGCGGATCCGCAATGTTATCCTTTGATCTTATATAATCAATAGAGATAACTCCATTTGAGATCATTTGTCTAACGGTATTATGTCGACGACGTATATGTCTCAACTTACCTTGTACATGCAATTCTGTGCTCTAGCAATTGTTGCTTGATTGTCACAGTATATGCATATTGTGGGCGTAGGTTTTGGCCATTCAGGAATATCCTTAAGAAATTGCCTAAGCTATTCGACTTTCTCTCCGAATTTGTCCAGAGCAAAAAACTCATATTCCATTGTGGATATGGTTATAATAGTTTGTCTTGAGGATTTCCATGACACGGCTCCTCCTCCCAAAGTGAATACATATCCACTTGTGCCTTTGGTATCTTGAATGTCAGATATCCAACTAGCATCGGAGTATCCTTCTAAGACAGTAGAATTTTTGGAATAATACAATCCGTAGTCCCGAGTAATCTGAGATATCTCAATATCCTCACTATTTCTTTCTAGTGGTTTTTCCCTAGATTGCTTATGAATCTGCTTAGACTGCTCATAGTAAAAGCGATATCTGGTCTAGTACACCTCATGAGATACATTAAGCAGCCTGTGACTTTTGCATATTCCACTTGGTGAATACTGTCCCCTTTATTCTTAGATAAATGTGAACAAGGCTCTAAAAGAGTTATGGCTATGCCAGAATCATCCTTGTTAAATTTCTCGAAAATCTTGTCCACATAGTGTGACTGAGTTAATATGAGACCTTCGTTGACCTTTTGATTTGGATGCCCAGAATCGTACCAGCCAGTCCCAAATCTTTCATGTTAAATCTTGAATTTAACATGTTCTTGGTACGTTTTACCATTTTATTGTTGCTTCCAACAATGAGTATGTCATCAACATACAAACATAGAATGATATATCCAATGTCTGTAGTTTTGACATATACACATTTGTCACACTCGTTTATTCTAAAGCCGTTTGTCATCATGACATTATCGAACTTCTCATGCCATTGGCTTTGGCTTTAGAGATCACATCACATAGATCTTTATCCTCCACAGCATTTGCCTCATTAGCTTTGGCTTTCTTTGGATTTCTACATTCAAAAGATTTGTACCCCACATTGCCACAGTTGTAGCATGCTCACTTGAATTTCTCCTTTTTGGAAATTCCACTGCTAGGCCTTAACTTCAACCTGGCTTGGTGTTGTTGGGTTTGCTTTCCCTTTCTAACTTCGACAACATTTACCTTGGCCTCTTTGAAATTGTCTCTGTTTTCTTCTTCTATTCAGAGTCTGACAATCAGTTCCTCCATTGTCATTTCCTTTCTTTTGTGTTTCAGGTATTTTTTGAAGTCATTCCATTTGGGAGGTAGCTTTTCCGTGATGACAACTACTTGGAAGGATTCGCTTATGACATTTCCTTCAATAAGAATTCCATGAACGATCAGTTGGAGTTCTTCCACTTGACTTACTACTGGTTTGGAATCAACCATAGTAAAATTTAAGAATTTCGCGACTAAAACTTTTTAGCCCCAACATCTTCTGCTTTGTATTTGTAGTCCAATACCCTCCACAGTTCTTTAGCTGTTTTATAAACATTATATACTAGATACAAAGAGTCTTGTAATCTAATGAGGATGTAGTTCCAGCACAGAAAGTCGGTGTTCATCCAAGCCTCAGTGATGCAGAATGGCGGTAAGATCATCTACCTCTCCTTCGTCGTCCCCTACTTTAACAACTGAGGGGTCTTCATTCAAGTATTTTGCCAAGTTCAACATGGTTAGATAGAACATCATCTTCTATTTCCATGTCTTGAAATTCTGCCCATAGAATTTTGCCAACTTCTCATTGTAGCTTATTGCCGTAGCCGTTGCGTTCAGATTCATAGCCTGATTTGCTTTTTCGAAGTCTGCTCCGGCCTCACCATTTGCGCGGATGAGCTGGGTGAATCGATAAATCTCCTATAGTCATTGTTTCTATTCACAAGAAACCAAAAACCCAATATTAGTAATAATTCCAATAAACTAAAAAATTAATTTCGTTTATTTTCGATTTTGATTTTTCACAAAATCCGTAACTTCAGTTACTTTCAATGATAATTTTTTATAACATATTTGGCCTTTCTTTTGAGATTAAGCAAACCCGTTTAAACAGCAGCATAAATCCTGAAAACGAATTTATTTGCTTTCTCAGTTCTGTAAAAATTTTAATCTTTAATCACCTTGGACGAAGATCTATCTTAAGATTGTAGAAAAATAATTAATCCAAATTGATTAAATAAACAAAATACAAAATTGATATAAACTAGATTCGAAATGAAATTTTACAGAATTTAAAATAAACCGTAAGAAACTTCGTTGAGGCATGCACGAACGCAGTTTTCTTAAGACAAATTTCGACCACTCCTTAGTGCTTGAGTTCGTCAATCGTCAGTCTCCCAAGATACAACAACAAATGATCTTCTACAATAACACTGTTGCAGAGATCACGAACATAACTCTTGCCTTTCACTATCACCGAAAAACTAATGCAGTTTTGTAGAGGAGAAATTTTCAAGTTGTGTTTAGAACTGAAGTGGAGTATCCTTTATATAGGCAAAAATTAGGTTAAAACCGTGGGAATAAAAAATATTCCGAATTTAATGGTCATTGATACTTTTTTATTTAATTCAGAATAAAAATTAATACCATATTTTAATCGGATATTTTTCTTGAATAACAAGCATTACCATTTTAATATTCGTATTTAAGGAAAGCGTATAATATCCCTTTAAATTTTGAATATTCAAAAAAGGTATGCTATTTTAAGTAAAAAATTTATTCGAAGTGGGTAAAATATATGCAGGTCCATGAAGGGGGCCCCACGTCGTGCGAGTGCGCCCTAACCCGAATGGGATTGGATTCGTACCCCCTGCACGTGAGACACAATTTACATTCAAGTCATTTAAAAACTATAAAGTGGGTAAGTGTATATAAACCTTTCCCATTCCATTTACCCCATCAATGTGGGATAAAGGGGTTTCATTTTCCTTACTCAATTCACAACTACCTTACTTTGAGCATCAATTTCTCATTCATTAGTCAACCATTTTGACCATATGAGATACCGTTGTAAAGGTCTCATGGAGTAGAATATGACCCAATAAAATCATTATTCGAATCTCCACCTTTACCCTTTCAAATTATGGCTCAAAGTTGCATATTTCTCACTGTTTTTCTTACATACTCTGCATCAAAACAGATTTAAGGATTATGAAGTAACACGAACAGGAAATGGAAATGGTAGAGAAACTAACCTCTCTTGCTCAATGAGATAGACTCTTTCAATAACGAGATTACAATACCCTTCCGTATCACAAAGACGTCCAACATATTTTGATCCTTGATCACCTGCTCAACCTATCCATAAAACCCAGGTTAGTTCCAAAGAGAAAAATAAATGTTGGCACAAACGATGGACGATGATTGTCAAGTTGAAGGAGTTGTATAACATTTGTACGAGCTTGGTTGTAGCGAACCTGCCGCCGGTTCTTGAAAACAACAAGACGAGAAATGGCAAGATTGATTAGTGACTTGAATTTGGAGGTGTTATACTATCGGGACGATAATGACGAGACAAGTAAATAAACACAAGCGTAGAAAAAAATAACACCAAAAATTTACGTAGAAACCCCAAAAGAGAAAAACCACGGGCAGAGGATGAAAACTTTCACTATGATGGAGAAAGAGATTACAACTGATTTATGATGTTCTATCTTAACCCCTAATCCCTAGTATCTATTTATAGGGATAGATTCCTTGTTTACAGAGGAAACTTGCATAGAAACAAATTATACTCAAACCGAGTTTCCTACTTTTAATTAATATAAAGTAAATAAGATCTACTAAAAGTAGGATTCTAACTTTAAACCAAATCTCAAAAGAATTTGGATCACAACTCTAACAAATCTCCACCTCTTCCACGAAACCCCTTCAAGGGGTAGTCTTCAGCAATGAACACAGACTGAATCCAAGCCTTGCCCAAGCTTAGATGTACAAAGTAATTTAGTCTTCATGTCGGTAAGACCAACATTAGTGCCAACTTTGCTCACAGCTATATCACTACGAGCAATAACACGACCCCGATCATCAATGACACTACTACCTTTCTCATTATTTATTTTTGAAGCAAATCGAACTCTCTTAAGCTTCTCAAATCCGTTATACCCATGGAATTCAACTTTATTCTTCTTTTTAAATTCGTTATGCCCACGAAATTGAACTCTTTTTTGCCTACCAGAACCGTTATACCCACGGTTGTCATGTTCAACACAAAATCCTCTTTTACTTAATTCAGTTATGGCGCCTTCACCACTAACATCGTCATTTGACACGCACGAGGAAATAATGGATGCATCACCTAAAATAGTTAAACCTTGCAGGGCATAAAAAATGGCTGTTTTTTATACCCTTTCATCACAATGAGAGTGCCCTTGCAAATTTTCATAGCTCCACTTTCATTGGAGTATCTGTACCATTTTGAATCTAGAGTACCTAACGAAATCAGATTTCTTCTTAAATCTAGAACGTGCCTCACATTACCAAGTGTTTGAACAATCCCATCGAACATCTTAATCTTGATTGTGCCAATACCTGCAACTTTACAAGAGACATTATTTTATAACAAGACAGCACCTGTAGACACATGTTTATACGTCGCAAACCAATCCCGATTTGGACTCATATGAAAACTACTACTAGAGTCAAGAATCCACTCCTCATTCGCTATAGAAGCAACTAAAAGTTCACCATCATTATACTCCTCTGCAATATCAGCTCCATATTCACTGGAATTTTGATTCTCAGATTCTCTCTTTATCTTATTATGTAATCTATAACACTCAGATTTAATATGACCTTTCTTTTTGCAGAAATAACATGTTTTACCTTGATTTGACGACTTAGGCCTGGCTCTATTTTGACTGCCATAATTACGATCACCTTTTCTTCCGCGGTCTGAACTAGTCGATCCATTCATCATGAGACCCTCTGCTTGGAACTCAGAGCCGGTAAGATGTTGCATCTTGTCATGTAAATTCAAATTATCATATACCTCTTCAAGAGTAAGGGTATCACAATTGTGTAGAAGGGTACCTTTTCTTCCGTGGTCTAAACTAGTCGATCCATTCATCATGAGACCCTCTGCTTGGAACTCAGAGCCGGTAAGATGTTGCATCTTGTCATGTAAATTCAAATTATCATATACCTTTTCAAGAGTAAGGGTATCACAGTTGTGTAGAAGGGTGCTTCTAACAGACGAATCTGAAGCTGGCAATGAGCAAAGTAAAATTAAACATAAGTTTTTCTCATTATACTTTACTTCCATCATTTCCAAATATGAGGCGATCTCCTTGAAATTGGTTAGGTGGTCGTCAAGACACGAACCTTCTGCTAACTTGTAGGAGCATAGGCGTTGCTTCAGGAGCAACTTGCTGGTCAAAGTTTTCTTCATGCAAATTTGTTCCAATTTTGCCCATAAGTCGACAACTGTCTTCTCTTTGTGAACATCATGCAAAATACTGTTTGATAAATGCAAACGGATCTGGGAAGCAACTTTCTTATCTTTGCGGCGCTTCTCTGTATCCGACCATTCTTTCGGCATATTTTCAAACCCATCTAATGCATCATCTAAATCCATCTGAACAAGAACATCTCGAACCTTCACCTGCCATAGCAAAAACCTGACGTTGCGATCTAGCAGCAAAATTTCATACATCACCATCGTCATTATCCTGAGTAACCTGAAAATCTCTGATGCCAATTTGTTATACTAACAGGACGATAATGTCGAGACAAGTAAATAAGCGCAAACGCATAAAAGAAAAATAACACCAAGAATTTATGTAAAAACCCAAAAGGGAAAAACTACGGGCAGATGATGAGAACTTTTACTATGATGGAGAAAGAGATTACAACTGGTTTATGATGTTCTATCTAAACCCATAATCCCTAGTATCTATTTATAGGGATAGATTCCTTGTTTACAAAGGAAACTTGAATAGAAATAAATTCTACTCAAACTGAGTTTACTACCTTTAATTAATATAAAGTAAACAATATCTACTAAAAGTAGGATTCTAACTTTAAACCAAATCTCAAAAGAATTTGGATCACAACTTTAACAAGAGGGCTTGAAGGCTGGTCCAAGAAAGGCACGCAAACTTCTTTCCCATAAGCTTGCCAATTACAAACCTCTTGGTGTGTGTAACACGAGAGTAGGTTTTTAACATGTAAGAGAACAAACAAACAAGGCAAAGGCAGAGGCAGAGGCATATGTTATGCTTTTACTTTCCAGCGAGATGGATATGGAGATAAGAGTCATGGAGAGACAGACATCACAGTCTATATGGAGCTTTTTATGTATTTCATAGGATTTTTTAAGTCTGTCGATGGAATACAAAATTTTTTAACTCATAAATAATTTATTAATCATATAATTATGAATTTTTTTGCCCATATATTGATCTTGTATTTTTTTTTATTTTATGAAATAGGATGCTTTGAAATTATTTCACGATCTAGAGATGTTTGACCAGTGAAAGTTAAAGTATATATGCAGCTTACGTCTGTCAAATAATTTGGCCTGGAGTTGTCGTGAAGTGTAGACGACTTTCTAAACACTATTCAAACATCCTATTCCGTGAAATAAAAAATCAACCATTCTATCTCATAGCGCGCACACACAAACAAAAACCACAACACTACTGGAGAAACCCCCCATATAATTGTCATAAAAATATTATAAGTTTATAAATTATAAATAAACACACCATAGGATAACAAATGAAGATTAAAACTATAATTTAACTCCAAAATCAAATTTTCAATTTTTACGTTTTAGTTGAAAAATATTTTCAAATGTTACTTTTTTCTTAAAAAAGTTATTTGTTTAACATTGTTTATGACTCCAAAAACACTTTTAATAAGCAATGGTGAACGAAGCATTATGCATTCGTACACGAATTACGCACTTCTTGGTACTTCAAAGAATTTTTATTCCCACATTAATACTTTTTTAAAAAGTTACAAACTAGACAATTAAATTTGTAACAAACAAGTCACTCATTTAAATATAATAATATTTTTAGTCCCTAAAACGTATACATTCTAATATTTTTATCCTAATTCAAAACAATTCAATAAATTTAACCATTCATATTTAAAAATTCTATTAGTTTAGTATGTTTTGCAATACTGCCAAAGCAAGCGAGTCCATGAGATCAAAGCAGTAGTTGGATAATTGTATTATATTATAAAGCAAACAAGCTATTGTTAAACTGTTATTATACTGAGAAAGTAATATAATATTTATGGGAGAAGAACAGACAATTTAGAAGAAAAAAAGTAACATGATAAATGTTTTAAATATAAATGTTAAATTTATTGATGTTTCGGATTAGAACCAAATTGATAGACAATATACGTTTTGAGAATTAGAACTGTTATTATACCAATGACTAATTTGTAACAAATATTTAATTGAGTGTTATATTTGTAACTTTAAAAGAAGTGACATATTTATTCACTAGTTTATAACTTTTTAGAATAAAAGTGTTTTGTTATAAAACCTACAATTAAGTAATAGTAGTGTAGTTCACCAAAAAAAACTTTTTACTTTCAAGTTGATACATATTACATCTTAAAATTCTAAGTTTCTTTTCGTCTCGTTGTAAAAAATCTTCCGACGAACCAAAAGGTCGTACACGAAATATATAGAAAACAAACTAACTGATTAAAGGGTTGTTCGATTTAGGATGCCCCTTTGAAAGTCAGTCATAGTTGGGCATGGAAAAGTTACTCAGGTCGCGGGATGATTTTGTCCGTCTTGGTTCTGTGTAGAGGGAGTATAGAGCAAGGAAAGTTTGGGAAATTTTGAGACACAAGAATGAAAAGGTGCCTTGGTTTCGAGTCATTTGGGGAGGGCTGCCAATTCCTCCTTTTTCCTTTGTTTCATGGATTGTGATTCAAGATAATGCCAACGAAATATAGGTAGATCCTTGCTGTACTCTTTGAGCTGCTATTGATGAAACAAGAGATCATCTGTTTGGGGAGTGTAATTTTTCAAGCCAAGTTTGACGTAGAGTGTTGCAAAGTTGACATATCCAGGTGGATTTTCAGGGCTGGATGGATATGGTGAACTGGGTTCTGCGCGCTGGGAAAGGGAAATCCTTTAAAGTTATTTTTGTTTGAATAGCTTGGTGTGAATTTATCTAATATATAGGACTGGAAAATAAGTACCACTAGGCAAGTTGATGTTGTTTAAAAAATCAAACTTGATGTTAGGCTGAGATTACTGGGTTGTAAAAATTTTGATCTAAACTGGGGAATAAGACTTGTCATAGCATGTATGGGCTGTAGATAGTGTCTATAAGTTTTGTTGTAGTTTGATGTAAACCTGAGGTGTATAAGAGAAATAATTTTAGACGAATAAAAGCGTCTAAAAAAATTATTTTTCAAATCAATTAAATTAATAAAGTTTTGCATAATGAAGTATTATACTCTAAACTTAGCATTGGACTTTTTTTAAAGGATTCTGGGGAATCGCTAATCGTTTTCTTTTTTGTTCATACAAAAACAGAAGACATACAAAAATTAAGTCAAAAATTTATTATTACCGTAAGTGGTTTGGCGTTAAAAGAAAGCAAAACCATGATGTAAAATACGACAGGAAGCTTAGAACTAAATTTAACTCTTAAAAAAACGCAAGCACACTTAGCCGGTTGATCAAGTTGCTCATTTTTGTTCTTTTATTTATTTTAGGTTATGGGTTTTAGACCCACTAGAAACACTTCATTCTTTCCCTAGAGTCTCCCTTCCCCTTCCCTTTAGGTAGGATTATAATTTGTCCAAAAACAAACTCTTTTAAAAAAGTTTATTACTCCATTGGTACATGAACTATACTTGATTCTCAGTTTCATACATTTATTTTTCTCATTCTCAGTTTCATACATAATTTTTTCTATCGTCAATGGGTTTGCTCATTTCCGTTACGGAAATTGACGTAGACCTCTTGGACCAGTCAATTATTGACATGTGGTATTTTTTTAAAATTCATTATTTACTTAAAGGCATAATAACAAAATCAGTCATTAACGTTTTATTATTTTTCAAATTCACCCTTAATCTTTAAAAATATAATAAAATATATATTTAATTTAAAAGTTTATAAAAAATATTTAGGCCAATCAATTATTGACATTTGGCACAATATTAAAAATAACAATTCTTTATCTTCATAACTTTTCCTCTTCTCCCTCTATTTCACTAAGCTCAGAATCCAAAAAATCTTACCGATAGACGTTGTCGACCTCTGTTTCAAGGTCATTGAGCCAATCGTACTCCTCGGCCACCAATATTTTGCAAGCGTCGACACGAGGATCTGTAGATTTTGAATCTTAACGTAGTTCAGGAGAATCTTTGATGCTCGAGAGCATAATTGGCAAGGATTTTTTCCTCGTGGATCCAGTAAAGATAGATTACCACATTAAATATATCATTCATCGCGGATGAACATAAGAAATTATTTATTTATTTTTTAATCTTTGGTTAAAAATCAATGCACGAATTGTTACTCGGAGACCTTTGATGTTACAACTTCACAAGAATATTGAAGGAAACAGAGAATATGCCGAATTTTTTTTACCTTCCGAGAAAATGATTCACTGATTTCGGTAGATTTATTACTTTTTACCCTTTTTGGCTTTTGCTTTTACCAGCTTTTAGCATCTTCTACACAGGAGGCTCTTTGAAGCCTGTCGTGACTAATCAATGGATGGAGAAATGAATCTTGTGTTTGTTTGGAGTAATTGCATATTAAAATGAGGCTAAAATTAGGTTAATCGGTTGTACTGGTATCTGGTTCCAATATAAATTCTTATGAGGCGGTAACACAAATACTTATCGTAATTGTAAGAAAAATGGTAGTTACAGAAATGCTTACACAAATACCTATCAATCGATGTCCAAATTCAATGAAACTTTACTAGCAAGATTATAATATGACAATCTACTAGCATGCCAAATTTTATGCCAATATGAATCCGTTTATTAAGTTTTCACTTTCTTAAGCTAATTATGCCACTTTTAGCCAAATTTTTAAAGGTCATTTAGGGCCATTAAGGCTTATAAATGCCACAAGCAATATATACATAACAAAAGGACTAAAATTGACTAATCTAACTACTTTGCCACCATTCTAGGAGTTTATAAAGGCAAAATACATTACTTTAGCTTGATAGTGACTTGCCAAAACATCCGACTAGCTCCGATCTCGAACCAATGACTTTATCGACCTGAAATGCATGAGATGAAATGCATTAGACATAATTTGCCTAGTGAGGTAGTCACAACATTACCAAAAATACAATATGCAATCAAATACATGCTTAGGCAATGTTTTCATGTCATTTCATCAATATTCAATAGCGAGGCAACAAGTTCAATATTGATGGTTATTTTATTCAATGTCAATAGTTCAATCAATCAATAATAACCCTTGGATCGATCATGATAGTGGATACGTGGATTGCTACGCCTCACCAAATCAATAATGGTCTAGTCCCTCCGCCTCGCTAATGACCAACACAACATCCCTCTGCCTCGCCAATATAAAGGTCGTAGCCCAAGGACCGTAGTTCACCCGTACCAATGAGCTCATACATCCTATGGCATGCCAATTGTATCCAATGTCCACTCGAATCCAAGGTCCGGTAATTTAGGACAATATTCAATACATTATCAATATCAATATGTGTAATGATTCAATAACAATATGTTGACCCTTAGGTCCATTTCAATAATCCGATGAGTTCAATAACAATAGTTGGCCAATAACAATATGTTCAATGATTCAATGAAAATGGCAGTAGTTCAGTGGTCAATTTCCAATGATCGATAACAATACAATGATCTTTTCAATGTCATATCAATGGTCAATATTCAATGATTCAATGACAATAATCAATACTCTATAGTTCAATGGCAATGTTCGATGCTCCATGATTCAAAGACAATATTCAATATTCAATGTTTCAATAGTTCAATAAGGAAGCTTATCGAAGCTAACCAATACACCCTCCAAAGGGTTCGATGCAATGACCTTATTATCATTGTTAGCACTAAGATATTCAACATAAATGAAATCGGGAAAGCACCTAGCCTAATCCTGAGACTCTGACTACACTCACCTTGATTTTTGTAGCTCTTAAGGCTCCCAGATTACAATTCCCTTGCCTTTAGCTCTAGTAGGAGATGGTGGTTGATCTTCCAAAGCTTGAGCTAGGCAAAAGATTAAGGAAATTGTTACAATCATATTCAATGATTCAAAATCAATATACAAGCTTAATAAAGCTCGTAGACAATATTAGTTCCGTGGAATTAAGCCTATAACACATGGGTTCAAACTTTGACTTCTAAGACCTAATCTTGAAATTAAGCTTCAAATATCCATGGAATCAACAATTTGTTTAAGGGGTTTAACTTACCAATCCAAGAGCTTTAATTCGATGTAGAGAAATCAAAGAAACTTCAAGGATTGAAGTAGGGTACTTGCTTGAGCTAGGGGTTGAAGACAACAATAGAGGTGATAGCTTGTTTAACTTGGTGAAAAGATGAGGAAATTGAGAGTTTGGTCTTGGTTTATGAAAGTGATAAATTTCACTTTCTTTTCCTTCCCTTTTCACTATATTGCCGTGTAGCTTTACTTCTTCAAAAGTTAAACAATTAAAAGGTTTCCTAGCTTGGGAGAAAACCTTAATAAACAATTTAATATTTGTTTATTCCCACCATTTGATTTATGTCATATTTTATGACAAGCCCACCAATTTCATGTGAAATTGGTTAAGCAAGGAGGTGACTCACACCTCAATATGGTATAATTACGGGGGTGGTCCCTTAATTCTTCAAAATTTATACTTTTACCCTCAAACTTTCAATTCTCACAGTTTAGTCACTAATTGACTATCAATTCTTTCAAAAAGGTCCAAAGTTAATAATTAAACTCAATTGAGGTTTATTTCATTACAATTGTGTACAATAAATGAGTCAATACATTGATTGGACCATTTCGATACAAAATTTTTGATCACCGAAACCTAATTCTGACAGACTGGTTTTTGAGGTGTTACAACTCTCATCCCTTATGAAAAATTTGTCCTCGAATTTTCATTTGAACTGAAGAGATGTGGGAACTGCTTCTTCATCGTCTCTTTCGGTTCCCAAGTGGCTTCTTCCACTGAATAACTCCTTCAGAGAACTTTAACTTATGGCACTAACTTATTACGAAGCCTCTTAACTTCTCTTGCAAGAATCTGTACCGGTTCTTCCCCGTAGGTCAAATCCGGTTGGATCTGCACAAATTCTGGTTCAATGATATGCGAAGGATCAAATCGGTACTTGCGAAGCATGGACACATGAAAGACATGATGAATCCTTCTCAATTCTGAGGGTAATGATAAACGGTAGGCCACCAAGCCAACTTTCGCAATGACATAAAAGGTCCAATGAATCAGAGACTCAATTTCCCCTTCTTGTCGAACCTCAGAATCTTCTTCCATGGTGACACTTTGAGGAAGGCTTTTTCACCAACTTCGTATTAGATAACCCTTCGTTTAAGGTTGGTATAGGCCTTTTTCGGTCAAAGGCTGCCTTCAAGCGATCGTGGATGACAGTAACCCGTTCTTTGGTTTTCTGAAGTAGGTCAAGGCCCAACATCTTGCCTTCTCCGAGTTCAGACCAACACAGTAAAGTTCTGCAACGTCTGCCATACAACGCCTCATATGGTGCCATCTCGATGGAAGCTTGATAACTATTGTTGTAGGTAAACTCGATAAGAGATAGGGATTTCTCCCAAGATCCACCAAAATCGATGATACATGCTCGAAGCATGTCTTCCAGAATCTATAATGGAGGAATTCAATAACAATGCTTGTTTCTATTGGTTCAATGGAAGGCGTTTTCAATATTTACCTAAATTACCTTTTTCGACTGGCCATCAGACTGAGGGTGAAATGTGGTAATAAGGTTAATTCTGGTACCTATAGCATCCTTCAATGTTCTCCATAATCGAGAAACAAACTGTGGGTCTCGATCGGAGATAATAGACTTAGGTACTCCATGAAGTCTTACAACTTCTTTGATGTACAAGTCAACTAGCTTTGGTAGACTGTAGTCTATTCTAACCGATAAGAAGTGTGCTGACTTGGTGAAGCGGTTCACAATGACCCATTTGGCATCGTGTTTGGTGGGATTTAAAGGCAAACCACAAACAAAGTCCATGTTAATCTTCTTTCACTTCTATTTGGTAGGTCGATGGGTTGTAATAGGTCAGTAGGAACACGATGCTCAGCTTTAACACGCTGGCATGTAAGGCACTTAGACACAAAATCAACTATGGCTTGTTTCATGTCTGGCCACCAATAAAGTTCTCGAAGGTCTTTGTACATCTTAACAGAACTGGGTATACATAGAAAGAGTTTGAGTGAGCTTCTTTAAGAATATCAGTATAGAGAGTTTTATCATTGGGTACACAGATTCGGTCATGATAGCATAGGAGACCTTCAGAATTAATTTTGAAGTCGGATTCATCATCACTTTGTAGCATAGATTGCAACTGAGGGTCTTGATCTTGTAAAGCCTTGATTCTCGATACGATGGTAGACTAAACTTGGAGTTCAGCTACAAGACAATAGTGCTTTTGAAGACAGAAGTATGCATTAACAACACGAGGGGCTACAATACAATGGTCATTCAATGAGTTCGATACAACTATAATATAGGGTTTAATTTTTAATTACAACACCTACCAGGCTTAGGTTTATGGCTAAGTGCATCAGCTACAATGCTGGCCTTGCCCGGATAATAGTCAATGACTAGGTCATAGTCTTTAAGGAGTTTCATCCATCTTCATTGCTGAAAATTCAACTCCTTTTGAGTCAGAAGATACTTGAGACTTTTATGGTCGGTGAAGAGGTAGCACTTCTCCTCGTAGAGATAATGCCTCCAGATTTTCAATGCAAAGACAACTACAGTCAATTCTAAATCCTGTGTAGGATAGTTCATCTCATGTGGCTTATGTTGTTGAGATGCATAAGCTATGAACTTGCATTCTTCCATAAGAACACACCCTAACCCAAGATGCGATGCATCACTATAGACCATGTAGTCCTTGCCAGGCTCGGGTTGGGTTAGAACGGGTGCATGAGTCAAAACTTATTTTAGCTGGTCAAAGCTTCTTTGTTGTTCCTCGGTCCAAACAAAAGGAGCATCTTTTCTCAATAACTTTGTCAATGGAGCTGCTATTAGGAAAAATCCTTTCACAAATCTCTGGTAATAGACAGCTAGACCAAGGGAGTTTCTTACTTCCCCGAGATTCTTCGGTGGTTTTCAATCTAGAATATCTTGGATTTTTTTGGGTCTACTTGAATGAATGGAGCCAATACAATATGCCCAAGAAAGGCAAACGTGGTGATCCAAAACTCACACTTGTAGAATTTAGCAAAAAGTTGTTTCTCCCGGAGGGTTCGTAACACGATGCGAAGACAATCTTGGTGTTCGACAGTATTCTTGGAATAGATCAGTATGTTATCAATAAACACCATAATGAATTTATCCAAATAGGGTCTAAAAATCCGGTTCATCAAGTCCATAAAGGTTGTCGGTGCATTTGTTAGCCCAAATGGCATCACCAAAAATTCATAGTGCTGGTACCTAGTACGAAAGGCAGTTTTGGGTACATCACATTCTTTAACTCTCATTTGATAGTACCCTGACCTTAGATCGATCTTGGAAAACATAGTGGCATCCTTAAGCTGATCGAACATGTCATCAATTCTTGGTAGAGGGTACTTGTTCTTGATGATCACCTTGTTTAATTGCCGGTAGTCGATACACAGCCTCATGGACCATCTTTTTTCTTCACAAAGAGGACCAAAGCTCTCCAAGGTGAAGAACTCAGTCGAATAAAACCCTTGTCAAGAAGATATTGAATCTAAGTCTTTAACTCCTTAAGCTCGACTGCGGCTATACGATAAGGTGCAATGGAAACTGAGGCCATTCCAGGTTGCACTTCGATGCCAAATTCCACCTCACGGGTTGAAGGTAAACCTGAAAGTTCATCAAGAAAGACATCGAGAATTTTACATAAAATATCAATATTAAGCAGTTGAGGTTCATCATTGGTCTCAGAGGTCAAAGTATACAAGGATGGATTTCTCAAACTCATCAGGGTGACGATCTCCTTGCCAAGGCCTCGAAGGTACAACTTCTTTTTAAAGCAGTCTACCCAAGCTTGATGTTCACTAAGCCAATCCAGTCACAGTATAACATCAAATTTGTGAATCGGTAATGCCAATAGGTTGGCCGGAAAAGGAATCCCTTGGATCATTAAGGGACAATTCTTATACACCAGGCTTATGGTGACACAATCACCCAATGGATTGGTTACAGAGATCTTAGATACTATGGGTTCAAAAGACATCTTATGCTTCTTAGCTATCGTACTAATGAAATAATGTGTGAAGCCAGGATCAATCAATGCATAAATAAAATGAGAGTACAACTCAACGGTACCTACAATGATGTCAGGATCATCCTCTTCCTCAAGGTTTCTCACATGGTACATCTGGGTAAGGGCCTTTGAATCTTGTCTGTTTGACACCTTAACCGAACCACTGGGTCTCCCTACAGCCCCCAATAAACCCTGCTTCGATCCTTTACCTTAGTAAGACTGAGCCGATGATGTTGTAACAGTTGGTGTAGCAACAGACTTGCTGGTATTCAATGGATAGTCTCGGATAAAATGGCCATGTTCACCATAGAAATAATAAGCTCCAAACTGCTTGCGACATTGTCCCGCCGGGTGTTTGTTCAGGCAATAGTTGCATACTAGATGTTGTACGGATCACATTGATTGATAAGGATGAGGATAAACATTCTGCTTCAAACCTCGATACTTTATTTTCTTGTTTGGATTTGGAGGGTGAGAATCATCATATTGTCTCTTCTCGAACCGGATAGATCTTCCAAACCTCTGAGCTCTCTGAGCAGCTTCAGTGGCTTTGACCTGATTCACTAATTCCTGAAAGTTTGTAATGCCTACTGCTGTAAACATAGGGCGTAACTCATCACTGAGCCCCACGATAAATATCATGCACTTCTTATTTTCCTTCTTGATATATTCAGCTCCTTATCGGCAATACTCACAAAAATCATGTGTATACTACTCCACAGGTCGTCTACCTTGTTTAAGATGGAGGAAGATATTACGCCTCTCTGCGAGGTAGTACTCACTGATGTATCTGTTGCGGAATTCTTGAAGAAAGAATTCCCAAGTTACAGCTTTTTCAAGTGCCGTGAGAACAATAGTTTCCCACCATTAGAGTACCTCGTCTGCCAGTAATGCGAGGGCATATTCCAGTTTGTGTTCATCCGAGCACTGTAACTGCTTATTTAGGATTCGCAGTGTGCAATCCAACCAGTACTCGGCAACCTCACGATTGCCGTCATCCTGACCAGTAAAGATGTAAGCCCGAAGCTACGATAACTTGTAAATAGGGGCTTGAACATATTGGATAACCGGTGACGTAGGTTGCACAACCTGCTCAGCTCTCATTGAAGACATGAACTGTTTGAACATGTCAGTCATGATCAATAACATTCAGTCTGAGCAGTCGTTGCCTCTGGCTCAGGGTTTTGTGCCGAAGGGTTCTGCTGTGGTAGAAGATCTTCACCTCGAATCTCCTCACTGTGGGTAGAGGAGCCAGTAACATGCTCATATATACGAGCTTCATTAACATCAGACATCTATAAGAAAGAGATCGGGTCAGTCGACAAGTCACTTTATACACAATAGATAACTCCTAGGTGGCAAGGTAACACAATAGCAATGCAATAGACTTCGATTTAGTCATATAATCAACTAAGCTCTAGCTCTGATACCACAAATGTAATACCCCCTTCCCGGCCTGGTAGAGAACGGGTCAAAGGCCCTACCGATGAACAAAACGGTGATTGGTATAGTCAATATTCGATAAATTAATATTAACATATTGACAAACAATGTCGAGCGATACTACAAGTTCAGTTAATCCAAAACAAACTGTGGTTATCCAATAGGGACCAATCTAAAACTTTTATAAGTTTTAGGGACTAATCTATAATTTTAGTATTTTAGAGGTTCCTTTCTGAAATTAAACTTACTATATTGAAATTCAATTTGTTTGCCATGAACATGCAAATTTTCATGTTAATCTGGGTTCATTTACTAGCAGAATTAATCTTTCTAATAAACGGTGACCATTTCATAAGTTTTCAGATTTATTAACTAACTTACCAGAAACCGTACCGATATAGGGAGGCCGTATTGGTACGCCTATATTAAGACCGTTAAAGCAGTTATGAATCAATGATTCGATAACAATATGGTACATACCCGTATCGATACTCTAAGCATTTAATAATTATCAGAATTCAATAAGCAAAGCTCATATCGGTATAGCTAAGGGACCTTACCGGTACGAGTTAACCAAGGTTGACCATTTTGATACGCCCTAACAAACATACAGATGCAATTAATTTTCCAAATTCCAGTGTTGACTTTTCATATCAGTACGCCCTTTGACGTATTGACACGCTATGTTGACCATGTCTAAATATACATACCCGTATCGATACGCCATCACCCGTATCGATACGCCATACACTGTAATAACCGATTTTGACTGGTTTTTATCCAAATTAACCTATCAATCGACGTCCAAATTCAATGAAACTTTACCAGCAAGGTTATAATATGACAATCTACTAGCATACCAAATATTATGCCAATATGAATCCGTTTATTAAGTTTTCACTTTCTTAAGCTAATTATGCCACTTTTGCCACTTTTAGCCAAATTTTAAAAGGTCATTTAGGGCCATTAAGGCTTACACATGCCACAAGCAATATATACATACCAAAAGGACTAAAAGTGACTAATCTAACTACTTTACCACCATTCTAGGAGTTTATAAAGGCAAAATACATTATTTTAACTTGATAGTGACTTACCAAAATTTCCAACTAGCTACGATCTCGAACCGATGACTTTATCGACCTGAAATGCATATGATGAAATGCATTAGGCATACTTTGCCTAGTGAGGTAGTCACAACATTACCAAAAATAAGATATACAATCAAATGCATGCTTACGCAATATTTTAATGGCATACTTTGCCTAGTGAGGTAGTCACAACATTACCAAAAATAAGATATACAATCAAATGCATGCTTACGCAATATTTTAATGGCATTTCATCAATATTCAATAGCGAGGCAACAAGTTCAATATTGATGGTTCTTTTATTCAATGTCAATAGTTCATATCAATCAATAATAACCCTTGGATCAATCATGATAGTGGATACGCAGATTCTTACGCCTCACCAAATTAATAATGGTCTAGTTCTTTCGCCTCGCCAATTGACCAATACAACATCCCTCTGCCTCACTAATGTAAAGGCCGTAGCCCAAGGACCATAGTCCACCCGTACCAATGAGCTCATAAATCCTATGGCAAGCCAATTGTATCAAATGTCCCCTCAAATCCAAGTTCTGGTAATCTAGGCCAATATTCAATACATTATCAATATCAATAGGTTCGATGATTCAATAACAATATGTTGACCCTTAGGTCTATTTCAATAATCCGGTGAGTTCTATAACAATAGTTGGCCAATAAGAATATGTTCAATGATTTAATAACAATGGTAGTACTTCAATGGTCAATTTCCAATGATCGATAACAATACAATGATCTTTTCAATGGCATGTCAATGGCCAATATTCAATGATTCAATGACAATAATCAATACTCTATAGTTCAATGAAAATGTTCGATGCTCCACGATTCAAAGACAATATTCAATGTTTTAATAGTTCAATAAGGAAGCTTACCGAAGCTTACCAATACACCCTCCAAAGGGTTCGATGTAATGACCTTATTATCATTGTTGGCACTAAGATATTCAATGGAAATGAAACCGAAAAAGCACCTAGCCTAATCCCGAGACTCTGACTATACTCACCTTGATTTTCGTAGCTCTTAAGGCTCCCAGATTACAATTTCCTTGCCTTTAGCTCTAATAGGAGATGGTGGTTGATCTTCCAAAGCTTGAGCTAGGCAAAAGATTAAGGAAATTGTTACAATAATATTCAATGATTCAAAATCAATATACGAGCTTAATAAAGCTTGTAGAAAATATTACACTCATGGAATTAAGCCTATAACACATGGGTTCAAACTTTGACTTCCAAGACCTAATCTTGAAATTAAGCTTCAAATATCCATGGAATCAACAATCTGTTCAAGGTATTTAACTCACCAATCCAAGAGCTTTAATTCGATGTAGAGAAATCAAAGAAACTTCAAGGATTGAAGTGAGGTGCTTGCTTGAACTAGGGGTTGAAGACAACAATGGAGGTGCTAGCTTGTTTAACTTGGTGAAAAGATGAGGAAATTGGGAGTTTGGTCTTGGTTTGTGAAAGTGATAAATTTCGCTTTCTTTTTCTTCCCTTTTCACTATATTGTCGCGTAGCTTTACTTCTTCAAAAGTTGCCTCCTAAGCAACCAATCAAAAGGTTTCATGGCTTGGGAGGAAACCTAATAAATAATTTCACGTGAAATTGGTTAAGCAATGAGGCGACTCACACCTCAATATGGTATAATTACGAGGGTGGTCCCTTAATTCTTCAAAATTTACACTTTTACCCCTAAACTTTCAATTCTCACAATTTAGTCACTAATTGACTTTCAATTCTTTCAAAAAGGTCCAAAGTCAATAATTAAACTCAATTGAGGTTTATTTCATTACAATTGAGTACAATAAAAGATTCAATACATTGATTAGACCATTCCGATACGAAATTTTTGATCACTAGAACCTAATTCCGACTAGACCAGTTCTCTGGGTGTTACACTTATGATCTATAAAGTGCACTTTTGATTTTGAAATATCAACAGTCTTGTATTATTTTCATTTTTGATTCACATTAGAGTATAAATAACTTGCATTAAATTAAATAAATAAACAAATTAACTACGAAAAGTTTAATGGCAGTAGATCACAACAAGATAACGCACAAGTATGTTACCCGTTCCCAAACTCAAAAATAGACATGGAAAATAGATTGGCAGTTGTAAAAGTCAGCTTAAAGGGGGCTCAAGACCACCTCGGGAAAACTTAGAAGGATCTGATGAAAGAAATCACGCATGCCCAGGAAAACATCGTACTCTAGATAGCGACCATGTTAGGATACAAGAATCCCGAAGTAACTAAGATGATTAAAAGTGTTGAGTGGAAATACCTCCACAAGAGGTAAATCACGAGAAGCTCCCGCAGAAAGTAAAGTTCCAGTTTTATTACCCAAGAACCTCAACCAATATTCTGGTAGAGTCTGAAATAGGTCGAGTGGATAATTAAGATCTTGAAGTTCCAAACTTCGATGAGATAGCTGACAAGATTAAAACAAAAAAAGAATAAGAAAGATCGTTGCTACAAAATTGAAGGGATTGTCAAGGCCCTACAAGGAGTTGGTATTCATGGCGGCATATATGCTAGAGATCTCAGCCTGGTGACGAATTTGGTAATCCCTCCAAAATTCAAGACTCGTGACTTTGAGAAATACGAAGGAACTACTTGTCCTTTAGCACATCTAACTTTGTTCTGTAGAAAGAAGTCATTGTATTTAGACAATGAGAAATTACTCATACAATGTTTTCAGGATAACCTGTCAGGGTCCGCTGCCAGTGGTACACCCAACTAATTTAGGTTAATATAAAGACATAGAAATATTTATCGAGGCCTTTTCTTGAGCAATATAAACATGTGATTAACATGGTCCCAAACTGTCTTGTGTTAAAAGGAATGGAGCAAAAAGCCAATAAAAGCTTCAGCCAGTACGCTCAAAGGTGACAAGACGTGGCCGCCCAGGTCCAGCCATATTTGTTGGAAAATAATATCACGTCAATATTTATGGAAACACTAAAGGAACATTTCTATGACCGCATAATAAATCATGCCACCAAGAGCTTCACGAATATATTAATGAACGGGGAATTAATTTTGGTTGTTGTAAAAAGTGGGAAACTCGACAATGGTGAGAAAAAAACTTATAAGAGAAAAGAGATTGAGGTAAACATGACAAATACCTATAATCTGAATTATTCCAAATGGGTGGTGATCAATAAGCCCAATACGGCGAATGTAAGTCTGACAGCCCAAAACCCTATGAAAACAGAAACGAAGAACCAAAAAATAGGTGTGAGTTATTCATGCAGTTGGTTGAATCATGTTTGGTGGTACCACAACACCTCGCTCCTCTATCACCTCTATACCCTCATGGTATGATGTGAGCATGCACTGCGAGTACCATGCTGAAATTACGGGGCATACGATCGAGAATTGCACCACCTTTAAAAGAGTGGTATAAGGTTTGCAAAAGGTGGCCATATTGTCATTTGACAAACTAAAAGAAAAAGGAAACCCCCTACGAAACCACCAAAACATGGGGGTAAATGCCCTAATCGAAGAAGATAGATTGATTAAGAAACATGTTTCGAATGTCAAGGCACCTTTAAAGTGAGTATGGACAAAGATGGTCAAAGTTGGGATATTGGTTGTAAATGCTAAAATCATGAAACTTGGGGAAGAGCCTCACTATGAATACCATGAAGAATAAGGACACGAGATTCAATCCTGTCTAGAGTTCAGACATATAGTCCAAACCAAGATGGACAACAAAGAACTTGAGCTCTCTGAAAAATGACATATATAGGACGGTAGAGGTTTATACATCAGAGGAGTATCCAGTAAAGAACTTTGTTGGAATAAAGTCCTTGGAAATCAAGAACAAGGCCAAAACCGACGAATCACCCAAGAATGTTGTAAAATCTCTAAGTGAATGCTAGCAAAAGGGGCAGAAGATATGTATTGGGAAAGTATAAAATAGTGCCAAGATTAGTCTTTTGCGTGTAAGTATACACGGTCTACAAGAAATACAGCAGTTAAGTTGAGTATCGATCCCACGGGGATTGACTTAGAATTCAATTGTCTTTGATTGTTACTTGCCTTGAGAAAAAGTTGTTTGTTTTGAAGTTGGTTTTGGAATTATTTGAAATGAAATAAAAGAAATGAAAGTAAAGTAAGACGTTGGAAATGAAGGTGTTTTAATGAATGATGAGCGTTGACAGGGAATGCCTGGTTTTCACGCTATTCATGTCATGCTAGCCTTTAAAAACAACATGTCTTGGCATTGTTTTCTGAGCATATTCAAAATTAGCAAAGCCTCTCTCGATGGTCATTGCCCTCAATTGATCATGTAAAAACCCCTATATCTCTATAGTGCACGCTTTTAAATAAAACAATTTGATTAAGATCCAATCTATACTCTTAAGGGGTAGATTTCACTCCCAAAGTAAGTTCATCTACTTGAACGACTTCACTTAAAGCTTCTCTCCTCAACATTCAACAACTTAATCGTTGCCACCCCAAGTCTATTAAGATATTAAGGAGTAATAGGCCAACAGTACCAGCTCTCGCTTGGCATAGTGTTTAGGAAACATTAAAGTATGCCGAATAGATAAAACAATGCTAAAGGCAGATTTATTATTAAAAAACTAAAACATGAAATGGTGTTCAACGCAAAACATCCCCTACCAACTATTAAATTAGTTAATGGTGAGGGATTTAACCAAAAAACTATAAACGTTTTCAAAATACATCATTAAAAATAAGAAAAATAACTTGAAAGAGAGAATGAGCGAGAAGGGGTCTCTCGATGCAGCCCTTCACGATCCAGGTTCTCGGCCAAGCTGGTCAAACCAACTTTTCTAGGTGCAGTATGTTGTCAGTTGCCTTGCACTCCAACTCCTCACTCTGATCGTCTCTCAATTCTCCTCTTGGTTGGTGTTTAAATAGGCATGCAAGGAAGGGATAGGATAAGCTCCTCATTTGAATTTTAAATGTTGAAGGGATAAGAGATAATCATCTTATCCAAATTTGAATGAGAGTTGATCAGGCTAAAGCTGACGTCATACTGCCGATGTTGCCTTGGCATCCAAGCTTGGCATGAATCTCTTAACCAATCTTGGAACCATCTTATCCTCTATTTTTAAGAGATTGATCCAATTACTATCTTTTCAGAGCCTGATCTTATCCTATTTTTTTGAGGTCCAACAGCTTCTTGGCATGATATCAAATTCACTTCTCTGCCAAGCGGTGATTGGCATTGTTTGGTCCATCTGTGCCAACAACACTCGACATTCTCTCTAGCATTTCTTCATGTGTTGCTTTTCGTGGTAAAATATTGTGCCAAACCTGCAAAATTGCCAACAAAACAACTCTTCACACTGGCATAGACAGAATTCTAAACTCCTTATTCAAATACATGGTTTTAACATCCTAATGCAACTAAATGTACCTAAAAACAAGCAAAAGTATTATAAGATTAGCATTAAAAAATAGTACTTTTGGAGAGGTAACAGACCCCCAAACCTAACTCATTGCTTGTCCTCAAGTAATGCAATCAAAATAAAAACAAAAAAACTGTGAAAATGTTACCTCGACATAATTTTGGTTGAATGCCAACACATACTGGCAACAGAATTTGGATATATTTCTGTCCTCGGCATCTCAGTGCAATAATGCCAAGTAGGTAGTAATTCAAGTGTAGCAATATAAATCTAGTCTAAGTTCATGAAGAGTGCATGATGTGTAGGCCATATGCACCGAGTATCCTTTCACTCCCTTAGCCAATTTTACTACCTAAACTCAGATTCTTATTTTTATCATCTTTTTTTTCTTTTCCAAGGGTTTCTGTTGGCATTATTTTAAGTTTGCTTTGTGACACTATTTAGAGTGAGAGATAAGAGGGAGTATACCACGAAGCCCTACCTTAATCTAGACATCATTAGGCTTTCTCTTCAACTCATACTCTAAGGTTTTGGACTTGAGAACTAAAATGGAGCAAACCACGAAGCCCTAAGTAACTTATTATCCCTAAGTAGAGTAGAGTCCTTTTTTTCATTGCCCTGGCAGAACATTACCGCCTTATTAGTTTTTTTTACCCTGTCATCATTTGATCTCTTTTTTTTAATTTGAGCATAGTTTCAAAAGGACTAAGTTTGCTAAGGAACTAGATACATACTACGTGTTAAGTGAAGTTTCAATTCCTTAAACTAGAGATCAATTGCCAAGCTAACCTGGTATACTACTCTGTTGGCATGCCATGACAACTAAAGATTAGAATTTCCTCATTGGACAGACACCTAGATCAAATTAAACTTGCCTAACAAGTGTTAACATTTTTCAAGATTAAACTGACGCAAAATTTTCTTTTTCTTTTTTTAATGGTTCCTATGCATCTATTCTAAATGACCTAAATGGCATGGCAATAGAAATTAGACATGAAATGCATGGCATGGGATAAATGTGAGGAAACGCACACCCCAAACCCAAGATGTGCATTGTCCTCAATGCATGAAAACAACACATATAAACAAGAAAAATGGAAAAAAAATAAAATAAACAAAAATGCATGATCGTGTAAATGCAATGAAATGAAATTTAAAGGAGTTTAGATAAAAGAGGACTCCCCTTCGGAGACTTTTTCTCGTGTGGCACGGGTCTTTCGTTTCAAAAATCGGCCCATGACCAGAGGTCATTCGTTTCTTTCCTTTCATGATTGGCTATGAAGCGGCAGTAGAGGCTCCAACTTTTTCTTTTTTCTTGGCAGGTTCTGACATGGCAGGTGCATCGGTGGCATCAGAAGGTGTTTGTATAGCAGGTGTCACTGGTGACTTGGCTTTGGTAGACTTGGCTTTGGTTTCCTTTGATTTAGATGATGAATTAGAACTGGCAGACTCAACTTGTACCAGAGACAATGGAACTGTGGCATCGAATGGGGTATGCACTGGACTAGCTGGCATGGCATTATCGCTGGTAGAGGGCTCGACAGGGAAGTCTGGAAATTCTGGCACAAAATCAGGGGACATTTTCTTGAGAGCTTCCCTGACTACAACATCCCTGGCCTGTATATAATGTTGTAGCTTTATATTAAGCTCCTCAGCCTTCTTCTAATTTATTAAGTATGATCTCCTGGCGATGGTAAATTTGTGACAGCATTGCTAGTGAATTGTCTGGCATGGTTTCAGGCATGGTGTCTGGCACTGCCTTTGGAACCTTTGGCTTTGGCGTGGGCATTTTTGTCTTCCCCTTGCTTTTGTCATTTGGCTTGGCAGCTATGAGGTTTCTCCAAATAGCAACTGTGATTGTTGTTCCCTTGATCCTTTGACCTTTATCTATATCAATCTTTGGCACACCATGGAGCATGCAAATGTTAGAAATTAACAAAGGAAAGAACAAATTGTCATTACCTTTCGCTGCACATTTGTAAGTTTCATCAATAATGAACCTGCCAACATTAATCTTGCGCCTCATAATGATGGAATGCAATAGGATCAACCTCTCTTCCGATACAGTCTCGTTATGAGATGTTCCCATCAGATTTGACTTGAAAAAGTGATTTCATCCTCTCCATTGGGGCTTCAACGCCAACCGCTTTACTGTACAGTGTCACTTTATTGATACTGTCCATGTCGTGCTAGGCTCACACAAGTCTGTCAGTAGCTTTTTTTCTCTTGGCAGTACTAATCGACTCGGCATAATCAAAATATTCATCATCTACACCATCCAATTCAAACATATTGTTAATATACCCCTCATTAAAACGTACACACTTACCTCGAATCATCAAGAAGGGCAAATCCTTGGTCACAAGATGAGCGTAGAATTCTTGAACAATGGTGGCATAAATCTCCCCTTCTTACTGGCAAAATAGATTCCACTTGTTCATGTCAACTATTCCTATGAATTCTAGAGGGAAGCCAATACTTGTCTTTTTCTTGAAATTGAAGTGTTTCTCGTAACAAAAAGATCTTGAAGCAAAGTTAGCTTCAAACTTTTTTGAATCTCCTCATTGAAAAATTGGTTGAAAGGGGTAGAAGAAGAAGCCATTGAAAATGTACAAGAATTTAGACTGATTTTGAATCAAGGAAGGAGAAGAAAACACGATGTAAAGCTTGGCTATTGTTTGAAAAGAAACGTGGAAAATTGAGAGAGAGTTGGGTTCTTTAAATTTGATTATGGAAAGGAAAATGAAAAGTTTGGGAAGTTTAGTAGGGTTGGTAACCGAGTAAATAGGGATAATGATGGAAGGTAAAAAGATTTGATTTGAAAAGAGGGTAAAGTGATAAGGTTGTAAGTGATAAGATTTGGTAAATATTGGAGTGATAAGGTGATTCGATTGAATTTAAATTTCAAGCCAATTTTTGCGCGGCTAGGGTTTAAATTTAAAGAAAATACTCTCTCTTATCTAATGGGCCGATCAAACTAAGGTTTATCTCCTCTTTTCTTTTTTTAGTTCGATGCATGCCAAGCTGCTCTAGCATTATGCTTGGCACACAAAATTCTCCTATTGTGGCATCGGCACATGTCAAGTCCCTCCTTGGCATTGTTCTTGCATTGCTTCTGACATTGTACCTGGCATTGTTCATGGCATACTGATTCTGCATTGACTCAAAGAAAACCTTTCAACATAGACAAGGAATAAAAATGAAAAACAACAAAAACAAAAACTATTAAAAACCTAGAAACCTAAAATCAAAGAAAAAAACTTATCCTAATATTTACAAAAATTCAAACCTGATGGTGCTTTCATGTTACCTCTGCCAAGAGGATCACCTCCTTGGTATTGTTCTGATCACCTTCCATATAGTGTTTTAAACGTTGGCCATTCACTTTAAAAAATTTCCCCCGACTTCAAGTTCTTAATGTCCACAGCTCCATGAGCATAGGGTTTTACCACTTCTAAAGGGCCCGTCCATATTGATCTCAGTTTTCATGGAAACAACTTAAGTCGTGAGTTGATTAACAAAACATGTTGGCCTACCTCAAACTATCTTGACATTATCCTACTGTCATGTTAGTGTTTTGTCTTCTCATTGTATATCCTGACATTCTCATTGGCTTGCGTCCTGAATTCCTCTAAATCATTTAGGTCTAGTAACCTCATTTCTCCAGCAACTCTCCATGCCATGCCAAGTGTTCTGGTGGCCTAGTAGGCTTTATATTCAAGCTCTACTAGCAGATAGCATGGTTTTCTAAAAACAAGTCTAAAGGGTGAAGTGCCCAAATGAGTTCTAATTCTAGTTATGTAAGCCCACAAGGACTCATCTAGTCTTAAAGACCAGACTTTCCTTGATGGATTAATAGTCTTCTCTATATTATTTTTAATCTCCTTGTTTGAAATCTCAACTTGCTCGTTCGTTTGTGGATGATATGCCGTGACAATTCTCTGATGTATACCATACCTGTAAAAAGCTTTAGAGATTAGATTACATTTAAAATGGGTTCCCTCATCATGAATAATCACTCTACGGGCACCAAATCTATTAAAAATGTGTTTGTGCAAGAACTTGGCAACAACTTTGGCATCGTTTGCTAGTATGGCAACAACTTCTACCCATTTAGATACATAGTCAACAGCCACAAGAATATATACATTACCAAATGATGGGGGAAAAGGACCCATAAAGTCTATCCCCCATACATCAAATAAGTCCACAAGCATAATGTTTTGAAGCGGTAGTTGGTGTCTGCTAGAGATATTTCCTGTCCATTGGCATCAATCGCATGCCTTGGCATACTTGTGGGCATCCTTATATAGTGTGGGTCAAAAGAATCCTGACTACAGCACCTTGGCAGTGGTCTTCATCCCAGCAAAGTGACCTCCATATGGTGCGGCATGGCACAAATGCAATATGTTATGTTGCTCATCCTCGGGCAGATCACTTGGTCAGCACATTATTTGAACATTATTGGCTCGTCCCAATAGTATTTCCTAACTCCTCACAGTAACCTTTTCTTGGCGTTGTATGCCAAGTTTGGTGGTAAAATGTTGCTTACCAAGTAGTTGACAATGTCAGCGTACCATGGCATGACATTAACTGCAAACAAATACTCATCAGAAAATTCATCTCTTATAAAATTGGTCTTACCATCTTCAAGATGATGCTCTAAGTGTGAGAGGTGGTCAGCTATGAAGTTTTCACTACCCCTTTTGTCTCGAATCTCAAGATCGAATTCTTGAAGTATGAGCGTCCATCGAATTAGTCTGGGCTTGGCATCCTTTTTTGCCAAGAGATAATTCGATGCCGAATGATATGTATAAACCACAACTTTGTTACCAATTGGCATGGAAAACCTTGCTATACTTTTTCCCAAGACTGCTCCAACGGCATAGTCACTAGCGTCGCACATAAGCTCGAAGGGCTCATTCCAGTCTGGTGCCACAACTATAAGGGCATTGATTAACTTTTCTTTAAGTTTCTAAAATACTCTCAAACAATAATCTTCAAATGCAAAAGTGGCATTATGTTCTAATAACAAGCATCTTAACAATTTTTGAAAAGTCTTTAATAAAATGCCGGTAAAAACCGGTATGTCCTAAAAAACTCTTTATACCTTTGACACTTGTTGGCGGTGGAAATTGCTTGATTACCTCAACTTTTGCTTGATCAACTTCAAATCCTCTCTCAGTTACCTTGTGCCTAATAACAATGCCCTCCTTCACCATGAAGTGGCATTTTTCCCAGTTCAACACTAGGTTCGTTTCTAAGCACCTCTTCAACACTTGCTCCAAACTTTGAAGACATTCCTCAAATGTTTTGCCAAACACTGAGAAATTATCCATGAATACTTCCATGTTGTGCTCTATCATATCAGAAATAATGAACATCATGCAACGTTAGAATGTTGCTGGAGCATTGCATATACCGAATGGCATCCTTCTAAACGCAAACGTCCCATATGGACACATGAATGTGGGTTTTTCTTGATCATTATGAGTTATGGCAATCCGATTATATCCTGAATAACCATCAAAAAAATAATAGAAAGCTTTACCTGCTAACCTGTCTAGCATCTGGTCGATGAATGGCAATGGGAAGTGATCATTCCTCATGGTATTGTTCAGCCTCCTATAGTCCATGCACGCTCTCTATCCTGTGATAGTTCTGGAGAGAATGAATTCAGCTTTACTATTTTGTACCACGGTCATGCCACCATTTTTTGGCACACATTGCACCGGGCTAACCCAAGAGCTATTGGAAATGGGATAAATAATCCCAGCATCAAGCCATTTTATGATCTTTTTTTTCACTACCTCTTTCATACTTGGGTTTAGCCTTCTCTAGCATTCAATGGTCTTGCCATGGTACTCCTCTAAGATAATCTTGTGTATGTAAATGGTTGGGCTAATGCCTCGGATATTTGCCAAGGTCCAACCCAATGCTTGCTTATAATTGCTTAATATTGCCAGCAATCTCTCCTGATCATTAGTGAGATCAGTGGCAAAGATCACTAGCAGAGTTGAATGTTTACCTAAATAAGCATACTTTAAGTGATTTGGCAGTGGTTTTAGCTCCAATTCTGGCGGCTCCTCAATTGATGGTTTAGGTGCCTTAATCTTCTGCCGACCAACTATAGTGGCTCAAAATAATTCGCCTCCTTAGCCTCCAAAACTGATTCTTCAGGCTCTTCAAACAATTTAACTATGTCGTCTAAGTTGCTGGCATCAAATTCTGTATCCTGGCATAACTGTGCCATGTCCAAAGTGTAAATGGACTTCATCATCTCTTATGCTTGGCATTCATCAAGTTCATCTGCACATTTCAAAGTTTAAAACACATTAAATGTAACATGTTGATCATTCATGCGCATTGTTAGTTCCCCTTTATGAACATCTATAAAGCCCTACCCGTGGCAAGAAAAGGTCTACCCAAAATAATCGGGACATTAACATCCACCTCATAATCCAAAATGATGAAATCAGCTGGAAAACTAAATTTGTCTACCTTTAGCAACACATCCTTAATCTTACACTTAGGATGTGCATAGGATCAGTTTGCCAACTGGAGTGTCACCGTGGTAGGTCTTGCTTCTATGCCAAGCTTCTGAAAAACTGACATTGGCATCAAGTTGATGATGGCTTATAAGTCGCACGGTGCCTTGCCCGTGAATTTGTTGCCAATGGTACAGGGAATGGTAAAACTTCCTGGATCTTTCAGCTTTGGTGGCAATCGATTTAGGATTATGGCACTGCACCCCTCGGTGAGAGCAACAGTTTCAAAATCTCCCAACTTCCACTTTTTGGACAGAATGTCTTTCATAAATTTCACAAAGTTGGGCATTTGCTCAAGAGCTTCTACCAATGGAATGTTGATTTGTAGCTGTCTAAGAACTTTCAAGAAACGCTTAAATTGCTGGTATTGCTTATGCTTTTGAAGTCTCGCTGGAAATGGTGATGGCGGATAAGCATATGTTGGCGCTACTGGCTTTGCCAAGGTATTGATGGCATCAGTTCTGGCATCTATTTTGGCATTGTTACTGGCATTATCTGCTTTTATTTCCTCTTTCTCTGCTTCCCTAGGGTTTTCTGCTGGCACTGGCTTTCTCGATTTGGCAGTTAACTGGCTGCTTGGCAACCTTTTCCATCTCACACTGCTTATCGCTCCGAAGAGTTATGGCTTTACATTGCTCATTGCCTTTGTGTCGGGGATCTTCGGTGTCACTTGGCAATGCTCTTTGGGGTCAATTACTGAGTGCATTGGCAATCTGAACTTCCAAGTTCCTCATTGATGCTGCCAAACTCTGGACTGTAGCATCATTCCTCTCTATGTACTATGTGATAGTGCCTCCTTGGTTGAATCTCTGCCTTTGCTGAAAGTTATTTTGAGCTTTATGTGGCATGGCATTCTGATAGAATGCTGGCATGCCATTGTTGTTGAAAGCTGGAATAGCATTGTTATTCTGCCTCTGGGTATTCTGGCACTGGGCATTGTACTGGTTACCTCCTTGATTTCCCCATGCTAAGTTGGGGTGTTGTCTCCATCCTGCATTATAAGTATTGGAATTATAATTATAGTAACAATCAACATTGCCAACAAAAAATACTAATTCAGGGTTGGCAGGGCATTCATCCACATTATGGTTTTCTCTACAAATTGTATAGAATAAATCTAATGCTTTAACTTCTTGGGACTCATTATTCTTTTGCAACGTTCTCACCATGCTGGTAAGATTGGAAATCTCGGCATGGATGGACATTAATTCATCAACCTGAAATTTCCCACAGGTTTTGGTTATGGTCCCAAGTCTAGCAACAGGATATTCAAAATCATTGACGTAAATTCTTTCAAGAATGTCAACAGCCTCGGTATATATTTTGTCCAGTAATGAACTGGCTGGTGAAACATCAACAACAGTCCTCGTTTGTGCATTAAATCCATTGTAGAAAGTTTGTATTGGGGTCCAATTCAGGAATCCAGGCATATGACACCTTCTCAACAGATCTTTGAATTTTTTCCAAGCATCATATAGGATCTCGTCCTCGGCCTGCCTGAATGTAATAATCTCACCCCGTAGCTTGGCAGTGAGTGTCGGTGGCTGGAATCTTGTCAAGAACTTCTGGCATAGGTCTGCCCATGAAGTGACTGAGCCAGGTGGCAAGGAATTGAGCTAAGCCTTAGCTTTATCTCTCAAGGAAAAAGTGAATAACTTCAGCTTCACGGTATCTTCAGGTACTCTATTTTGTTGAAATAATTGGCAAATCTCCATTAACTGTTTCAGATGTTTCCTCGGATCTCCAGTAAGCGCTCCATCAAACTGACCTACATTCAAAAGAGTTTGAATCATTACCGGCTTAAGTTCAAAAATTGACAGCATTTACCTCTACACCAACCAATCTTGGAATCAGATTGTCAATGATTGGTGTCGAATGTTCTCTAATAGGTCTTTCTTTATTAACCGGTGGTGGTAGCATCACATTGTTAAGTGCATTTCCTTCATTGTTCACCACACCATTCCCTCGATTACCTTGATTATTCATCTATCATAATCTTCTTTTTAACATCCGCAAGGTTTTCTCAATTTTCAGATCGTATGGCCACTCGTCCACCACATGATGGCTTCTTGTCATACACCGATAAAAACAAAAAGTAAAATAAAAATAAAAGAATGACAAGTAAAAATTTAAAAACAACCAACTCCATTGCAATCCCCCGACAATGGCGCCAAAAACTTGTAAACTCTCTTAGTGACTGCTGGCAAAAGGGGCAGAAGATATGTATTGTGAAAGTATAAAATAGTGCCAAGATGAGTCTTTTGTGTGCAAGTATACACGGTGTGTAAGAAACATAGCAGTTAAGATGAGTATCGATCCCACAAAGATTGACTTGGAATTCAATTGTCTTTGATTGTTACTTGCCTTGAGAAAAAGTTGTTTGTTTTGAAGTTGGTTTTGGAAATATTTGAAATGAAATAAAAGAAATGAAAGTAAAGTAAGACGTTGGCAAGGAATGTGTTTTAATGAATGATGAGAGTTGATAGGGAATGCCTGGTTTTCACGCTATTCATACCGTGCCAGCCTTTAATAACAACTTGTCTTGGCATTGTTTTCCGAGCATATTCAAAATTAGCAAAGCCTCTCTCGATGGTCATTGCCCTAAATTGATCATGTAAAAACCCCTATATCTCTATAGTGCATGCTTTTAAATAAAACAATTTGATTAAGATCCAATCTATACTCCTAAGGGGTAGATTTCACTCCCGAAGTAAGTTCATCTACTTGAACGACTTCTCTCGAAGCTTCTCTCCTCAATATTCAACAACTTAATCGTTACCACCCCCAAGTCTGTTAAGCTATTGAGGAATAATAGGCCAACAGCGCCAGCTCTCGCTTGGAATAGTATTTAGGAAACATTAAAGTATGACGAATAGATAAAACAATGCCAAAGGCAGATTTATTATTAAAAAACTAAAACATGAAATAGTGTTCAACGTAAAACATCCTCCACCAACTATTAAATTAGTCATGGTGGGGATTTAACCAAAAAACCATAAACGTTTTCGAAATACATCGTCATTAAAAACAAGAAAAATAACTTGAAGGAGAGAATGAGCGAGAAGGTGTCTCTCGATGCAGCCCTTCATGATCCAGGTTTTCGGCCAAGCTGGTCGAACCACCCTTCCTAGGTGCTGTCGGTTGTCAATCGCCTTGCACTCTGACTCTTCACTCGATCGTCTCTCAATTCTCCTCTTGGTTGGTGTTTAAATAGGCATGCAAGGAAGGGATAAGATAAGCTCCTCATTTGAATTTTAAATGCTGAAGGGATAAGAGATAATCATCTTATCTAAATTTGAATGAGAGCTAATCAGGCTGAAGCTGACATCATACTGCCGTCGTTGTCTTCGCTTCCAAGCTTGGCATGAGTTTGCCAACCAATCTTGGCACCATCTTATCCACTATTTTTTTGGAGATTGATCCAATTGCTATCTTTTTGGAGTATGATCTTATCCTATTTTTTTGGGGCCCAACAGCTTCTTGGTATAACATCAAATTCACTTTTCTACCAACCGGTGCTTGGCATTGTCTGTTCCATCCATGCCAACAGCACTTGGCATTTTCTCTGGCATTCCATCTTGTGTTGTTTTTCTGGGCCAAATACTGTGACAGACCTGCAAAATTGCCAACAAAACAACTCTTCACACTAGCATAGGCATAATTCTAAACTCATTATGCAAATGCATGGTTTTAACATCCTAATGCAACTAAATGTACCTAAAAACAAGCAAAAGCAGTGTAAGATTGGCATTAAAAATAGTACTTTTTGAGAGGTAACAAATGTTAAGCCACGGTTGGTGAAAAAGGCACCGACCCTTTTTTCTTACAAAGATAGCAAGCGGGTACCTTAGAATTATGCTTGCACTGTGGTGGCCCTAGAAGATCCGAAGAAAGCCAAAGATAGAGAAACCATTAATGAGGTGGGCCACTTCACGAGAAGTGAGAGGTTCTATTCCCCACCAATCGTTGAGAATAGGGACGCGACCTAAAGAAAGAATGATGTGGATCATGAACTAGAGAAAAGTTTTCATGAAGGGCTGCAAACGGAGTATCATGAGCCCGTAAAGAAGTCAAAGGTTCAAGAATTCCTAAAAGCTACCAGTTAACAGTTCCCACATGAAAATGTGTTAGATTACAGTTAGGGCCTTTGATAGAACCCAGAAAGACGTGCTAGGAAAGATAGAAGTTCCCCTACAAATCAGTCCATCCACTTTCGATGTCGACTTTGTGGTCATAGAAATTAAACCTACATACAATTGCCTTTTAAGACGCCCTTGGATTCACTCGGCATGTACAGTTTTATCCACGTTGCACCAAAAAATTAAATTTTATGGTCGATAGACGGCTCGTAACCATTGGCATAGAGGAAGATATCATTGCCTCGATATCGACTGATGCGCCTTACATTAAGATTTACGCGGGGTATTAGAATTCTCCTTCAGGTTGCTTGAGCTAGTTAGCGCGACCTTTGTCTTAGAATGAAGCAAGATCTAGAGCTCGGGACTGTCCAAGTGCACAAAAATGTAAGTGAAGGAAACCTTAGGCAAAGGAACGGAAGTAGGAAAGGGTTTTGGAAAACGTCAACAGGGCAGGTTATACCCAATGACCATTGCTGAAAATAAGGATAGATATGGGCTAGGGTTCATGCCCAACGCGTTACAAAGAAGAGCCGCGATAAAGAAGATTTATGAGAGAAATAGAGCAAGGTTGAAAGGGGAGGAGGTCACATGGGACCCAATAACAGTTCCACCCCTCAATTATACCTCTATTTTAGGAAGATTTGTAAACCCCGACATAACCTAACCTGAAGAAGAATAAAATAAGATTGCTGAGATGTTTAGGAATTTAAGCATTAATGTTATGCTAGAATGAGACAATAAAGACGGGCATATGTCTTTGTTCCACCCCTCAATTATACCTTTGCTTAATAACTAGACTACATAAGAACTTCTTGTAGCTTTTAAGTCACATTCAGAGTAATTCTCAAAACCAACCCTCTATTCTAGCCCCAAAAATAGTAAGATCTTTATGTAAAGGGAATATGCTATACCATACGGTTCCTATTTTCAATAAAGATGCATTTGTTTTAAATAAATTTTGTATGGTAAACGTGTGTTATGTTAAAGAAAGAGAGCTTAAAAAAGCGACAAAACCAAAATAAGTAAATAAACTACTCCGTTCATTCATCTGTTCAACATCAATATATATCTCTGATCCTTTTCCTTTCAGGCTTCTGGATATCAATGGAATAAGAAACCTTGAGTTCGAATCGCAAGTTAATTTTTAACTTCCCACGTGTTCAGAAGAGGTTGAAAACCATGACGATAAAGTCGAATGTAATATATCCGACGATCTACTACGACTGATGGAGAATGAAGAAAAGTATATTCTTCCTCATAACAAAAGGTTCGGCACTGAAAAAGAAAAGAATATTCTTCCCATAAACAAAGCCCGATTAAGCTTCTACAGAACTACAAGGACGTATTTTCTAGGTCATACTAAGATATACTCGTCTTGGACACCGATATTGTATTAATTCATTTACCCATAAGTCAGGATTTAAGCCCGTACGATAGAAACTTCGGAGGATAAAGCCCGGGATACAATTAAAGATAAGATGTAAGGTGAAAAAGCAATACGACGTCAAATTTTTAGAAGAGGTCAAGTATCTCGAATAGGTGGCTAATATCGTCCATGTTCTAAAGAAAACAAAAAAATATACATGTGCGTTGATTATAGAGACCTCAATCGGGCAAGCCTTAAAGATAATTTTCCCTTTCCGCATATCGACACTTTAGTGGACAATACAACCAGTCATTCCATATTTTCTTTCATGAACAGCTTTTCAAGATATAACCAAATCAAGATGTGTCCCGAGGATATAGAGAAAACCATGTTAAAAAATATTATGGGGAACTTTATATTACAAGGTAATGACTTTCGGCCTGAAAAATATTGAGGCAACTTATTAAAGAACCATGGTAACCTTGTTTCATGAAATGATGCACAAGGAGATTGAGGTATACGTGGACGACATGATTTCCAAATCTTGGAAAAAAGCAAAAGCACATCATGAATCTAGAAAAGCTCTTCCAAAGGTTGAGAAAATTCCATCTAAAACTCAAACTTACCAAATGCACTTTCGGGGTTACATCAGGGAAGCTCTTGGGCTTTGTCGTGAGCAAGAGAGGAATCAAAATAGATCCAGATAAAGTGAGAGCAATCCAATAGCTTCCTCCCTCTTAAATGCAAAAGGAGGATCGTGGTTTCTTGGGGAGACTCAATTACATTGCTTGTTTCATATCTCAATTGACTGAGAAATGCAGTCCAATGCTAAGATTACTTAGAAAGAACAATCCAGGAGTATAGAATAAAGAGTGTCAAGCAGCCTTGGATCGAATCAAAAAGTAGTTGTCAAAACTGTATGTGTTGGTGCCGCCTATCCTGAGAATTCCACTAACCCTATACCTGACCGTGTACAAAAAGTTGATGGGTTGTGTATTAGGGCAGCACGACGAGACCAAAAATAGGTAATATATTATTTGAGCAAGAAGTTCACCGATTGAGAGACAAGGTATTCATCGATTAAAAAGTTATGTTGTGTTTTGGTTTGGTTTGGGCATCCAAAAGACTCAGACAATACATGTTGTACCATACTACGTGGTTAATATCCAAGCTCAATCCCTTGAAGTTCATGATGGGAGCACCAACCTTATCTAAAAGATTTGCCCATTGGCAGATGTTGTTGTCGAAATTTGACATTCAATATATCAGGTAGAAGGCATTAAAAAGGCATCGTAGTAGATTTCTTTGCAAGTCTTGCTTCTGAAGACTACAAGGCCTTGGATTTTAATTTTCCCGATGAGGATCTAATGTGCATCATGACTGAAGAAGAAAGCCTAGCAGATTCATGGGTTTTGAATTTTAACAGCGCTTCTAAAGCCTTGGGATGCATAATTAGGGCAATCTTGGTCTCGCCAAAATGTAGTAATTATCCCTTTACAAGTCGGCTAGAGTTCTTTTGCACCAATGTTGCGCGTAATAAGTGCTACGCAAATGTGCAAGTATACACGTCTCAAGTTATAGTATAAAAGATATCGTCTCCACAGGGATTGGTGCTACTCCAAGAATCTAGTCTCTTGCACTGTAAAATAAAAACACAAATAAAAGTTTATAGAAGTTTAACTAATCTAGAAAGCAAATAAAGTAAAAGAAAAGATGAATTCAAATGAGAGAGATAGGCCAGGTTATCGTGAGTTGAGGTGTGATAGCCGATTGGATCGTTTTGGTAAAAGAGTGCACGGGCAACTCAGTTGCCATGGCAACTTGCACAACGGGGTTGCCTTGGCAACTAATCGATGGTTGCCTGGGCGACTAGTTGGGCAACTACTTGGGCTTCTGGGCAGTAACCTTCAAGGTTCGGCAGAGCGTTCTTCAATGGTTTCTTCTTATCCCTAAGTCGAAACTCTAGCTACTTGTGCATGCCTTGATAATACATCTATGCGTGAATCAAGGGTGAACAACAACCAATCTTGCGCTCCTCTTAGCCGTTGAAATCCTTAACTTATTCCTAAGCCGGATTAATCTTCACCATCAATAGATTGAATAAAGATCATATTCATTCGTTTCTTGAATCTAACTCTCCCGATATTAGATAAATAGATGAAATCACGAGATCCTCTCCCAATTCACTCGCAAACAAGAATAAGAACCAAGAATGAATAAACCTTGAATAGAAAAGTGCAAACTCTTATCACCTAAACAAAAACCAATAGTTTCTCACAACCACAAAACACAATAACCATAGCCAAGTAAATTTAGTTCATGGCTAGGTTCCAAAGAAACACAAGATAAACAACCCCTAGCATGAACCCAATCGAACAAGAAAGAAAAGATGAAGCTTGTCGAAAATCCCTTGCTTTCTCCCTTGGACTTGTCGAAATTTCCCTAATGCTCTCTCTCTTATTCTTGTCGAAATCTCCTTGCTATTTATAGGGCTAGGCCAAAGTCCTTCTTTGAGGAGGAGTTTGAGTTGGAATTAAATTATCTTTAAAGAATATAATTCTTTATTATAATTATATTCCTACTAGAACTTCTCCTATCTTCTTGGAATTTAATTCTTCTTTAATCTCTGCATGGAAATCAAATTCCTTTGGGTTTGGGCTTTGCTCCACGTCATCTTGGGCTTGTATAGTCATTAATTTCGACATCCCTATCGCATTTTCTCTTTGTCGACAATTGCCATGGCAACTGGCTCGGCGTCTCTTCATGCATTGCCCTGACAACTAGCTCGGCATATCATTCATGCATTGCCCTGGCAACTAGCTCGGCATTGCTTTGGCAAGTGATCCTGCACATACACACACAAAGCATACCAAAGCAGCATCTTTTCCACAAAAACTACCAAGTTATGTAATCAAGCTCAACGATGGAAGGAAACATGGATTAATGCATGAATGGCTAACTATGCAACTAATATGAGCCTAAGTCTAACAATAATATGAGTAAAAAGGGTAAGAAAATAGTACTTTTGAACACTTATCACACCTCCAAACTTGAACTATTGCTTATCCTCAAGCAATGCAAACTCATAATTACCTGCCAAGACTTCAATTTTCACAAACTTAGCTTTGAACTTGATTTCAATTCTCTGAACCGGGGCACAAAGTATGATTGGCTTTTTATTTTTCGGAAAACTTAGGAGTTACTCGGAATCAAACTATAATGCTTGTGAGTGTGTGCGAAGTTGTGTGCAAGTTGATTTTTCGGATTCTATGCAAACAAGAGGTTTTCAAATTACTTTATTGGGTTCTTTTTAACATGTTTTAACTAGAGCCAGTGTTGGGCACCTCTAGTGTTTTGTTTTTAGTTTTCTTAAGTTAATTTAATCGAATAGAGCCGGTTTCGGGCACCTCTAGTTAAAATTTTTTTAACATATCCTAGAGCCAGTTTCGGGCACCTCTAGTGATCAATTTTTTTTAGCACATGCTAGAGCCAATTTCGGGTACCTCTAGCATTCATCCAGCTTTTATTCTAATCCCCCAATTTGTTAATTATCAACCTAAGTTCACTAGAATTCCTTAAATCAATTAAAGCACAACAGTGTTTCATCAAATTTAGCATCATAGTAAAATTCTAAGTTTTTCCATGGTTATCCTAGAATAAAAATTCTATCAATTAAGTGCATTGGCAAAGTCATCATCGAATATTCTTCAAATCTAAGCAATTCTTGTTTCAACTAAAGGCATGGCAAGCAATTTATGTATCCTAAATGTAATACTTTAAGATAAATGAAACTAAACATGGTAACTACTAATAACAATTCCCCCCCAAACTCGAGTGAGGCATTGTCCTCAATGCATGCATAAAAATAACGAAAAATAAAAATAAAAATGCATACGAGGACTTACTCCGAGAGTTCGTCATCGTAGATGATTAGTTTCCTTTTGGTCGGTGTCTTGATTCTCTTGCTTGAACGCGATGGTTGTTTTCTTGTTGCCGGTGGTGGAATCGATCCTCGTACGGGGTTGTCCTCATCGTCCTCTTCATCAATGTCGATGGTTTTTCGCTTGGAGGATTCAATTGGTGCGGTCTTTATTGGTTCAATGGAGGACTCGTCCGAATCTGAAAAATCAGAAAATGATTCCGTAGGAGTTGATTCGGGCATAGGTGCTTTACCTTTGGCTTTTGCAGTGGTTGCCGGGATGTCTTTAGATTTGGTTGCCGTGGCATCTTGAGGGTTGGTTGCCGTGGCGTCAGCTTCCTTGGTTGCCATGGCGACTGCTTCATTGGTTGCCGGGGCAAGGATCTCGGCGGGAAAGATTGGGAACGACACGCGATTGTCCGGATACTTTTCTAGGATGACTTGGGTGATGGCATTGTTGTGCTCCTTCATGTACCGCATGAACATTAGTTGCCGATCTTCAATTTGCCTTAGGCGGCTTGCCAATGGGTGCAAAAGTGCTTCAAAGTGTCCCGGGATTAATGGCCGAGTTGCCCTGGCGTTAGGTGCTTGGGCATTAGGGATTGTCGCGGCGGCAGGAGTTGCCGTGGCAATTGGAGGCCTTATCTTTTGAGCTGCATACAAAAATCTCATCACAAATAATTTTTCCAATGTTAATGATGCGATTATGCAGAATAGAATGTATGAGCAAAAGACGTGTTATATCAACGGTAGTATTGTGTGTGGAGGGCATTAGAGAAGTTTGAACAAACTTATTCCATAGTTTTGCCTCGGGTTTAAGCCGGAGGCGATTTACTGTGCCCTTGTATTTACCGTCGTTCCAATGAGTTCCCGGTTGAGTGAGTTCTTGAAGCACTTTGTCGAGTTGCTTGGGATTGATTTGGTCAAGGAAGGCTTGATGCTCGTCCTTCTCAATGTAAAGTCCGTAAAAGGTGTTGATGCTTTCGGGACTTATAAGTATGGCCTTGTCACGAACAAAAACATAAGGATTATCCGGGTTAGGTGAGTGAGCATAGAATTCTCTTACCCATGAGATGTTACCCGGTTCCGGTTGATGGCAAAAGATTTGCCACTTTTGATGTGCAATCCTCTTGAAGATGAATGGTTCAAGGCCGAAATCTTGATGAGAGTTGGAGTATTCAAAGCCTTGTTCTTCATGAATCTTCTGGCTTTCAAACTTGGATTGAAATCTTTCTTGAACCACCGGTGTAGCAAACTTCTTGTATCTTGGTTCTTTGGATGAACTAAAAGTTTAATCTTGGATGCCATGGATGATCTTGGTTGTGAGTAACAATAAAGAAAAGAAAAGAAACTAAAAAGTTGCAAGATATAAAGTAGGAATAGGTTAAGGGTGATGGGTTTTATAGAAAAGATAGGTGGGTGGGATTAGGGGAAAACGAAAAAAAGGGTTAGGGTTTGGTAGAAGTTGTCGACAAGGGGGTTTTGGTTAGGATGAATTGGAGGCTTTATATAAGCCTTAGATTCAGCCCATTAGTTTCCTTGTTGAAGATGTTTTCCTACTTGGTTTAGAATTCCTTCTTTATCTTGAACTTCTTTTCCTACTATTTAAAGACAAATCAAATAAGAATTAAAATTAAAGATAAACTAATAAAGAAAATAAATAAAGATGTGTAATAGGATTCTTAAACTTGAATAAAAAAAATCTATCCTAAAACTACTAATAATCGGAAAAATAAAAAAATCAGAAAAAAATAAAATAATTAAATAATCAAAAAATAAAAATAAATAAAAATAAAAATAAATAAATATATATCAAAAGGGAGAGCATGCTCATGCATCTCCTAAGTTGACCACTTCCTTGTTACGTTCCACATGGGCACCATTGTAGTGCTTCAATCTTTGTCCATTAACTTTGAATTCATGATTGTCAGAGATGGACTTGATTATCACGGCGCCATGGGAGAATGGTTTGACGACTTCGAATGGTCTCGACCATCTTGATTTCAGCTTTCCCGGGAAAAGTTTTAGCCGAGAATTGAATAGGAGAACTAGTTGCCCTGGCGTAAATTGTCGTGGCAATAGTTTCTTGTCATGCCATCGCTTTGTTTTCTCCTTGTAGATTCGTGCATTGTTATAGGCGAGTGCACGGAATTCTTCTATCTCGTTGAGATCCATCAAATGCTTTTGTCCGGCACTTTCCCAATCCATATTCACGGTCTTGATTGCCCAGTACGCCTTGTGCTCGATTTCCACCGGTAGATGACATGTTTTACCATAGACAAGTCGGAAGGGGGACATACCTAAGGGTGTTTTGAATGCAGTGCGATATGCCTAAAGTGCGTCATCTAGTCTTAATGACCAATCCTTCCTTGAGGGATTTACAACTTTCTCGAGTATTCCCTTCAACTCCCGGTTGGAAATTTCTGCTTGCCCGTTGGTTTGTGGGTGATATGCCGTGGCGATCTTGTGTGATATGTCGAAGCGTTGCAACATCTTGGCAATTAGTCTGTTGTCAAAATGCTTGCCTTCGTCGCTGATAATTGCTCTCGGCATCCCAAACCGTGTAAATATGTTTTTCTGCAGTAATCGTTGCACAGTCTTGGAATCGTTGTTGGGAACTACAGCTGCCTCAACCCATTTAGACACGTAGTTGACGGCAAGTAAGATGTAGAGGTTGCCGAATGAAGATGGGAAAGGTCCCATAAAATCGATCCCCCACACATCGAACAGTTCCACCTCGATGATGTTCTGGAGCGGCATCTCATATCGTCTAGAGATATTGCCCATCCTCTGGCAACGATCACATTGCTTGTAAAAGTCTTGGGCATCTTTGTACAATGTTGGCCAATACAAACCCGATTGCAAAACTTTGGCTGCGGTACGAGTTCCTCCAAAATGTCCTCCATAGGGTGAAGAATGGCATTGCCGGAGTACATTCTGTTGCTCTTCTTTAGGGACACATCGGCGTATAACCTGATCTGCACATTGTTTAAACAAAAGAGGCTCGTCCCAAAAGTAATGCTTAGCATCATGGCGGAACCGCTTCTTCCCTTGGTGAGTAATGCCATAAGGAAAAATACCACAAACAAGGAAGTTAACTAAATCCGCGTACCAGAGTATTGCCGAGGCATGTGCTACCGTGGCGACTGCTCCCAAGATTGTCGAGGCGTGCGCGTCAAAGACTGCTGCGGCGTTGAGAGTTGCCGAAGCGTGTGCATCCATGGTTGCCGAGGCGTCGAGGGTTGCCGAGGCGTCAAGGGTTGTCGAGGCGTCTAGGGTTGCCGAGGCGTTGAGGGTTGCCGAGGCAACTAGAATTTGTTCATCCGGGAATGCATCGCATATCTCTAGATCCGTGTCATCCTCCCTATTGCGTTCCAAACTTGATAAGTGATCGGCCACTTGATTTTCTGTTCCTTTCCTGTCCTTAATTTCAATATCAAATTCTTGTAAAAGTAATATCCAACGAATCAAACAAGGTTTAGCATCCTTTTTAGCAAATAAGTATTTGATTGCCGAATGGTCCGTATGAACAATTACCTTTGTACCAATTAAATAGGATCGGAACTTGTCAAATGCGAAAACTACAGCTAGTAACTCTTTCTCCGTTGTTGTGCAATTCACTTGAGCACCATTAAGAGTTTTACTAGCGTAGTATATCACATGGAAGGTCTTACCTGTGCGTTGGCCTAGGACTGCTCCTACCGCGAAATCACTTGCATCACACATGAGCTCAAAAGGTAGCGTCCAATCTGGTGGAACGACAATGGGTGCCGAGGCAAGCTTTTTCTTTAGGGTTTCGAATGCTTGGGTGCAAGAATCATCAAAATCGAAGACTTTATCCTGTTCAAGCAGATTACACAAGGGTTTAGTGATTTTAGAAAAATTATGAATGAACCTCCTGTAAAAACCTGCATGTCTGAGAAAACTTCAAATTCCTTTAACCGAACTTGGTGGGGGTAATCTCTCGATCACGTCCACCTTGGCTTTGTCTACTTCAATTCCCTTGAATGAAATCTTGTGGCTGAGCACTATTCCTTCATCTACCATAAAGTGGCATTTCTCCCAATTGAGGACTAAATCCGTTTCTTCGCATCTTGCTAACACCCTCTCTAAATTGCCGAGACAACCGTCGAAGTCATTACCAAAAACTGAAAAATCATCCATGAAGATCTCAAGGAAGTCTTCGACCATGTCTGAAAAGAGTGCCATCATGCATCTTTGGAAGGTTGCCGGGGCGTTACACAATCCGAACGGCATCCTTCGAAAGGCATAAGTACCGTATGGGCATGTGAAGGTTGTCTTTTCTTGATCTTTCTGGTGCTATGGCAATCTGATTGTAACCTGAATAACCATCAAGAAAACAATAAAAGGGTTTTACGCAAGACGGTCAAGCATTTGATCAATAAAGGGTAATGGGAAGTGATCTTTCCTAGTGGCTTTGTTTAGCTTTCGATAGTCCATACAAACCCTCCAACCGGTCACGATCCTGGTTGGGATAAGTTCATTATTTTCATTGCTTACCATTGTTATACCTCCCTTTTTCGGTACACATTGTACCAGACTTACCCCGCGTACTATCGGAGATAGGGTATATAATGTTTGGCGTCAAGCCACTTGATGATTTCTTTCATTACAACCCCTTTCATGGCATGATTCAGTCTTCTCTCGGGCCTCAATTGAAGGTTTGTGATCATCTTCCAACAAGATCTTGTGCATGCACACACCGGGCTAATTCCCTTCAAGTCGGCAATTGTCCACCCTATTGCCTTTTTGTGTAGCTTCAACATCTTGATCAGCTTCTTTTCCTGCTCAGTTGTAACTTAGAAGAAATAATTACAGGCAATGTATTATCGGTTCCTAAGTATGCATATTTTAGTTGCTCGCAATTGTTTCAACTCAAGAGTCGGTGGTTGTTCAATAGAGGGTTTTTCGAGTTTACCTTCCTTACCCGAGTAATCCGGTGGTTCAAAGTATGTACCTGGTCGGTTGACTAGCCAATTTGCCTCTTCTTGCTGTTCCTCATCGACCGGTTCTTCTTCATACTCCTCATGTTCCTCTTGGTCGGCAATGTAGTTGCCGAGGCAACTAAATTCCTCATCGGTTAAACTCGTCGTGGCATGAAGTAGTTGGCATTCTTTCCGGATCATCGGCATGCCTTAGTGTTTGAAACACATTTAGTTTGACCTGCTGGTCATTCACCCTCATTGTGAGTTCTCCTTTTCAACGTCGATCAAGGTTCTCCCCGCCGCTAGGAATGGTCTCCGAGAATGATAGGTGCATGCTCATCTGCTTCACAATCCAAAACAATAAAGTCAGTGGGAAAAATAAATTTATCAACTTTTACCAGTATGTCCTCGATTTTTCCCTCTGGATGCACATAGGATCTGTCGGCTAGCTGCAGCATGACTGTTGTAGGTCTTGCCTTCCCGATTCCTAGTTTCTGGAAAACTGATTTAGGCATCAAGTTTATGCTAGCCCCAAGGTCGCATAATGCTTTTCCGACATAGTGATTTCCAATGGAACAGGGTATTGTGAAACTTTCGGGATCCTTCAACTTGGGTGGCATACGATTGTGCAACATTGCCATGCTTCCCTCCGTTGCGGCAACTGTTTCAAACTCTCCTAGCCTTGTTCTTTTGGACACAATGTCTTTAAGAAACTTAGCATAGTTTGGCATTTGTTCAATTGCTTCCACCAATGGCAAGTTGATGTGGACTTGCTTTAGGATATCAAGAAATTTCTTGAATTGGTATTCTTGCTTTTGTCGCTTCAACCTTTGTGGGAATGGTGGTGGAAGTCGGATATCTTCGATCCTTTCATTGGTTTGAAACCTGATTGACGGCATTGCCGGGACATCTGGAGTTGCTGAGGCATTATCAACTGGGGTTGTTGAGGCATGCTTTTCACAAGTTACCGAGGCGTCTTTATCGTCGGTTGCCGAGGCAATGTTATTGCCGGTTGCCGCGGTAATTCCTGGTTCAGCATCTGAGGCTTTGCCGCTAGGTTTGTCTTGATCTTTTTGTGGAGTTTTGTTTGATGAGCGGGTTTGAACCTCTCTAAGTTGTTGGCCACTTCTAGTGGTGATTGCCTTACATTGCTCATGGCCAGTTCCTCTTGCGACTTCAGTATCGCTAGGTAAACCTCCTTGCGGTCTAGTGTTCAGATTTTGAGCAAACTGTCCGACTTGATTTTCCAATGATTTGATTGCCGCCTCTTGGTTTTGCAATCTCATCTCGGTCCTGTTAATAAAAGCATCAGTTCTTTTTATGAAATTACTATTCTCAGCCATATAAGATTCAGTTTTCATCATAAAAGCATTTAGAGAATTTTCTAAAGAACTAGATGTCGTCGGTTGTTGCTGCGGCATCTGTTGCCGTGGCATATTCTGCTGGAATCCCAATGCTTGTGCATTCTGATTGTTCTGGTTTAGAGCATTGTTGGGATTACTCCATGAGAAATTTGGGTGCTTCTTCCAAGCTGGATTGTATGTATTGGACATCACGTTGTTGCTCCGATTGTAATTCCCCACATAGAAGCTGGGTTCCGGATTCTGCATACATTCAGAAGAATTATTGTTATCACCACATAACTCACAAAAAGAATCCATTACCTTGACTTCATGTGTGTTGTTTTGTTTTTGCATGTTCTGGGCCATCTTGGTTAAAGTGGCCAATTGTGCCGAAATTGAATCTGATGATCCTAGTTCATGTATTGTGGCTTGGGGTCTAACTCCTCCTCTTCTAGTAGATGGGAATTGAAAATCATTCTTGGCCAGCCTATTTAGAATTTGCATTGCTTCCTCCGGTGACTTATCTAGGAGTATGCCGTTTGTCGAGGCATCTAGCATCATCCTTGTTGGTGTATTCACGGCGTTGTAAAACATTGTTACTTGAGTCCACACCGAGAATCCGTGTAGGGGACATTTGTGTAGAAGTTCTCTATATCGCTCCCAAGCCTCGTACATGGATTCATCATCTGCCTGCCGAAAAGAAGTAATGTCGTTACAAAGCTTATCAGTGAAATTTGTAGGATTAAATCTAGCAAGGAAATCACGACAAAGATCAGTCCAAGATGCTATGGATCCGGCAGGAATGCTATTCAACCATGCTTTCGCCCTATCCCTCAGTGAATAGGGGAATAATTTTAATCGTAATACATCAGGGGTGACTCCGTGTATCTTGAACGAGTTGCAAATCTCAAGGAAAGATTTCAGATGTTGTCGTGCGTCTTCAGTTGCTGAGCCGCCAAATTGACCTATTGTGTTGATCATATTAAACATTACCGGTTTCAACTCAAAGTGGTCGGCTTCAATTTCAGGTGCGACAACTCCTGGGTTAAGTCCATCAAGATCTTCTTCACGATAGTCTCGAATAGTTCTATTTCGTGCAAGAATCACTCCTCCCCCTGTTCGAACATCTTGATTCATATTGCCGTCTTGATTTGCCATTGCTTCTCTTATCCTTCGTCTAAGTCTTTGTAAGGTTCGTTTGATTTCTGGATCAAATGGATATTCTGGTGAAGTCGGTCTCGCCCTGGTCATATACCAATGCAAAACCAAAGTTTGTTAGCCCTTTGAATTTTAAACAAGAAAAATAAAAAGAAAGTGCAAGAAAATAAAAACAAAGTCGCTATTGCCAATCCCCGGCAACGGCGCCAAAAACTTGTTGCGCGTAATAAGTGCTACGCAAATGTGCAAGTATGCACGTCGCAAGTTATAGTATAAAAGATATCGTCTCCACAGGGATTGGTGCTACTTCAAGAATCTAGTCTCTTGCACTGTAAAAATAAAAACACAAATAAAATATTATAGAAGTTTAACTAATCTAGAAAGCAAATAAAGTAAAAGAAAAGATAAATTCAAATGAGAGAGATAGGCCAGGTTATCGTGAGTTGAGGTGTGATAGCCGATTGGATCGTCTTGGTAAAAGAGTGCACGGGCAACTCAGTTGCCGTGGCAACTTGCACAACGGGGTTGCCTTGGCAACTAATCGATGGTTGCCTGGGCGACTAGTTGGGCAACTACTTGGGCTTCTGGGCAGCAACCTTCAAGGTTTAGCAGAGCGTTCTTCAATGGTTTCTTCTTATCCCTAAGTCGAAACTCTAGCTACTTGTGCATGCCTTGATAATACATCCCTGCGTGAATCAAGGGTGAACAACAACCAATCTTGCGCTCCTCTTAGCCGTTGAAATCCTTAACTTATTCCTAAGCCGGATTAATCTTCACCATCAATAGATTGAATAAAGATCATATTCATTCGTTTCTTGAACCTAACTCTCCCGATATTAGATAAATAGATGAAATCACGAGATCCTCTCCCAATTCACTCGCAAACTAGAATAAGAACCAAGAATGAATAAACCTTGAAATAGAAAAGTGCAAACTCTTATTAACTAAACAAAAACCAATAGTTTCTCACAACCACAAAACACAATAACCATAGCCAAGTAAATTTAGTTCATGGCTAGGTTCCAAAGAAACACAAGATAAACAATCCCTAGCATGAACCCAATCGAACAAGAAAGAAAAGATGAAGCTTGTAGAAAATCCCTTGCTTTCTCCCTTGGACTTGTCGAAATTTCCCTAATGCTCTCTCTCTTATTCTTGTCGAAATCTCCTTGCTATTTATAGGGCTAGGCCAAAGTCCTTCTTTGAGGAGGAGTTTGAGTTGGAATTAAATTATCTTTAAAGAATATAATTCTTTATTATAATTGTATTCCTACTAGAACTTCTCCTATCTTCTTGGAATTTAATTCTTCTTTAATCTCTGCATGGAAATCAAATTCCTTTGGGTTTGGGCTTTGCTCCACGTCATCTTGGGCTTGTATAGTCATTAATTTCGACATCCCTATTGCATTTTCTCTTTGTCGACAATTGCCATGGCAACTGGCTCGGCGTCTCCTTCATGCATTGCCCTGGCAACTAGCTCGGCATATCCTTCATGCATTGCCCTGGCAACTAGCTCGGCATTGCTTTGGCAAATGATCCTGCACATACACACACAAAGCACACCAAAGCAGCATCTTTTCCACAAAAACTACCAAGTTATGTAATCAAGCTCAACGATGGAAGGAAACATGGATTAATGCATGAATGGCTAACTATGCAACTAATATGAGCCTAAGTCTAACAATAATATGAGTAAAAAGGGTAAGAAAATAGTACTTTTGAACACTTATCAACCAACAATATGGAAAAATACAAGGCTTGCATTATAGGACTGCGAGCAACAATAAAAAGAAAGATCAAAGTTCTGAGAGTCTTCGAGGATTCTTCTTTAGTCATCTATTAAATTCAAGGAAAGTGGGAAACGAATGATTCAAAATTAATTGAATATCGCAAACTGGTCCTCAAACTAACCAAAAAATTTGATAAGATCACTTTTAAATACCTCCCTATGGAAGACAATCAAATGGCTGACGCCCTCGCCACATTATCCGCAACATTTAAGGCAAGTGAAGGTTTCCGAATAATGCAGTCAAGATGAAAATTTTTTACTTTCCCGTACACTACTATGACATAGAAGAAGAGGTAGATGGCCTTTCTTGGTACCATGATATCTTTCAGTACATAAAGCTCCAAGAATATCTACAAAAAGCAACCAAAAATGATAAAAGAATGATCTGAAGAATAGTTACGGGATACATCCTTGACGGATAAATTTTGTATTAAAAGTCAAAACCAAGTTTAATTGCGATGTGTGAACGCCAAAGAAGCTCAATTAATCTTAGAAGAAGTTCATGAAGGAGTTTGCGGAACTCACCCTAGTGGGTTTACCATGGCAAGACGAATCATGTGCCTCCACTATTATTGGTCCACTATAGAAAGGGACTGCACCAATTACACCCAAAAATGCCACAAATGTCAGATTTATGCTGACAAAATACATGCACCACCATAACCTCTCTACGTAATGATAGCCCCTTGGCCTTTCCCAATGTGGAGGCATTGATGTAATTCGACAGATTCACCCTAAAGCTTTGCACGTGCATAGGTTCATCTTGGTAGCCATTGATTACTTCATTAAGTGGGTTGAAGCGGCTTCTTATGCGAACGTAACTAGATTGACGGTTTGTAAGTTCCTCAAAAAGGATATCATCTGTTTTTATGGTCTTCCCAAGAGGATTATCACTGAAAGTGCCTCAAACTTAAACAACAAGATGATAACTGAAGTTTATGAGCAATTTCAAAGCAAGCATCACAATTCTGTAACGTATTGCCCAAAGATGAATGTGGTAGTGGAAGCCGCCAATAAGAACATCAAGAAGATAGTCGCCAAGATGACTGACACTTACATGAACCAGCATGAGAAACTACCATTTGCCTTATATGCTTACCAAATTACAATACAGACGTCTATCAGGGCAAGACCATTTTCATTGGTTTATGGTATGTAGGTGGTGCTACCAAATGAAGTTGAAATCCAATCACTCTACATCTTAATGGAGGCAAAACTAAATGAAGCCAAGTGGATTCAGGCACGATACGACCGATTGAATTTGATCGAAGAAAAGTGGTTGAAAGTAATATGCCATGGTCATGTGTATCAAAAGAGGATGATGCGAGCTCACGACAAGAAGGTTCGTCTAAGATAATTCCAAGAGGGAAACTTGGTATTAAAGAAGATACTGTCGATCTAAAGAGATCCCCGTGGAAAGTGGACACCCAATTGGGAAGGGCCTTATGTTGTAGCAAAAGCCTTTTTTGGGGGAGCATTGATTTTGGCCGAGATGGATAGGGATGAACTCCAGAATCCAATGAACTCAGATTTGGTTAAGTGATACTACGCCTGAAAAGAAGAGAAAAAAAGAAAAAAAGAAAAAAATGAAAGGTCTAAAAGTGAAAACCTACAAGGGTGCTTTAGACATAAGAAAAAAATAATAAATGAGGAGTTCAAGATGAAAACCCGCAAAAGGTGTCTTGAAACCAAAGGAGGATTCAAGTTGAAAACCAACAAAAGGAAGCTTGAATATTTGCAATTTAGATGCACAGAAAATGACCCTTTGGGAAGCCCAGCATTTTACTTCACATCATTTTAGTATTTTAAATCTTCTCAACAAAGGCTGCATTCAGAAGAACTTCTGGTGGATTGACTCAGAGTGCTTTGGCCCTTGATATCCGGACATTTGATTTTCTATCTATGTAATTAATGTTGTGTTTGCCACTCTATTCCTACATTCTGAAACTTTTTCTTTTACATCCATGTCACTCGTATTTTTATTTGCATTGAAATGGGAACCGATGAGTTAGCATTCATACAACATAAAAGGTTTTGTGCATTACTCTAAATATGGTTTGAAAATACAAAGACTATGATGCATTTCATTATTTTGACTCTAACCATGTCATTTGCAAGAGCATAAAAAATTGTACAGATCTCGCCTCCAGATTAGGGCACTTTATGCAGATCAAGGATTCAATACTTCCTAAACATTAAATATCATTCAAAGACATTTAAAGTGGAAATAAGTGGTATTGCAAAGACTCCGCTACAAGAAATCCAAAATACTTTAGACAAAAATATAAGTAATCTCGAAAAGCTTTGAGGGTGCTTGATGTTATTTTAGGACATTGAAGGAGGCACCTGAAAATCTAGTAGTTTTAGAACCACTCAAGGAGATCCTTCACTCGATATTGATGTCAACATTACCCAATTGTGGGTTTACCGATCAAAAGGCAAGAATCGAAAAGGTTGCCCTATCAAAAAGTACAAGATTACTGGATAGAGCGAGCAAATATGAGAAAATCAGATGTTTTATATGAAGCAAAGAGGTACAAAGAATGAGAAGATCGGATGTTTTCTATAAAAAAAAGATATGGTGAAGTAGATGCATTGGAGCAAGGCTGGACGGGGAAATGTTTCCACCACAAGACATGCCATGCATCCATTAATTAGGCATCCCTAGAATCATGCTAACTCACCATTATCCTAGTATTTGATTTGATAGGCAAAAATCTTTTCCGACGTTCTCCGGTTCAAAGGAGCGAATTTTTTGCATACTACCTCAGGTTTGAAGGAGTGAGGTTCTTTTTGGCATCTTTGAGGTTGAAGAAGCAGAGCTTTTGTACACCACCTCAAATTTGATGAAGTGGGGTTCTTTTCGGCATCCTCGGGTTTGAAGGAGCGAAGCTTTTGCACACTACCTCAGTTTTGAAGGAGTGGGGTTCATTCTGCCATCCTCAGGTTTGAAGGAGCAGAATTTTGCACACTACATCAGGTTTGAATGAGTGGGGTTTTTTCTAGCATCCTCGGGTTCGAAGGAGCAGAATTTTGCACACTACCTCAGGTTTGAAGGAGTAAGGTTCTTTTCAGCATCCCCAGGTTTGAAGGAGCAGAGTTTTTACACACTACCTTAGGTTTGAAGGAGTGGAGGTTCGATTTAACATCCTCGGGTGTGAAGGAGCAAGTCATGTTTCTCAGCATCTTCAAGTGTGAAGGATCAAGTAGTTTTGGCACACTGTATCAAGTTTGAAGGAATGGTGTTCAAGGAACAGCTCAGCTGGATACAATCAGTGCCTTTAGGTTCTTTGCCATATTCTCATTTTACCGAAATGAACAAAGAGGTGCAGTTGTAGTCACCTAATTTTATCCGCCCGTTATTTTTGTTTTACTTATTTCTCTCTATTTGTTCATTTTTTATTTTTTAATTGTAAATATTAAAACCCACATAAAAAGAATGTAAATAAAAAAGTGCAATCCATTAAAAATTCATTAAAAAGTCTATGTACAACAGGCCCAGTTCGGCCCTAAGATTAAAAAACCTTAAGGGCTAAAGCTGATCCCCTTTTTCTTCCTTCTTTGGGTAGCTAACTCGCAGCCATTAGATCTAGCTTCATCCAATAGTCCACATCATCACAGAGGCAAAACACGCAGATCATAACTCATCCACGCGCTGGACAGTTTGACTCTTCACTCACGCGTTAGGACCACGCGCTCAATCGTTCATCTTTCTCGACCTTTCAGCTTCAATGGTCATCGCTGTGAGCATCATCAGCCATCATGTACCGCCGTCATCACCTCATATTTATATCTCATTCTCTTGCCCGATCATGCTATGCAAGCAAAAAGGAGGTAGATTAATAGCCAAATCACGCAAAAATAGGAGATTAAAATTTTGAATCAAATCCAAAGCAAACAAGGGAGGGAATCGGTCAAAATATAGACCAAACCAAATCAGGTAAAGGTGGAAAGAATCAAAATTGAATTGAGAAAGAAGAATCCCTTAGATGCTAGGGTTTTCCAATTGTAATCCGGGAAAGAACTCATGAGATTCTTCCCATATTTTTTCACCCTTGTAACTAGCTATAAAAGCCAAAGCATTTCACCAATTGTAACACACGAATTCAAGAGCAATACAAGCAAATAGCCAGACAGTTTTCAGAGGTATTTTATACCAAATTATTATTATTATTATTTGTTATTTTGGTTCGACTCAGAAAAAAGAAGTAAAGGCTCGGGTTACCGTTCGAATATTGGAGGAAGAGCTGCTACCGGCCGAATTATGGGATCGAGTGGTGGTGTTCTTCATACTTATGAAGAATACCAATAACATTTCAAATAATTTCCAAGGGGGTTGTTTGATCTATTTGACTAAGGGAGGAGAAATGATTCTTGTTTCTAAATTTCGATCTTTATACGTGACCCGCGAACCGACCCGAGGAACGACTCGTGCCCTAATTCCGTCAACCTTGCACTATGGCGCCATTTCACCGATCTGGAGCCCCACTCGCTATAACCCATCGATTGCTGAGCCCCACGTGTCACGATCTGGAGCCGTTTCACCGATCGAGGTTTCATCTGGACCGTGCATCCTTCAAGCCATCCCGACCGTTAGATCGAATCTGATCCAACGGCCGAGAACGCTTCTGGCCGAAGACATCTCCCCCACTCTGCCACCATGCTTCCACCATACCGGCCTCCAACCACCGCGTTCAGATATATCAGAACAATACAAAAAAATAGGCTATGTCAGTATCAGTCCAGATCTAAAATATTTTACATTACTTGCTACCAAACCAAAAAAAGAGAGTGATATATGTATGAAACAAGTAATTGTAAAGCAGTCCAGTTGTAATCGGAGAGAAAAATAGAAAAGAAAAGCACAAAGTTTTCAGTGGTAACGCTCTTTCTTTTTTCTTACTTCTTTGCATGCATACAAAAAAATATATACGCAGTAATAACAAAAAGAGAGGGATGTAGAGTTGTTACCTTCGTCGTCGATGGATCTCCCCTCACCAGTGACAAGCCTCTTCGGCTTTCCCAAGCTGAACATGGTGAACTGAAGGGAGTGTGAGGTCCCTTTTGGTTTCATTTTGGTTCAACATAAACAAAGAATTTTTTTTTCGTTTCGTATTTACTTAGATCTAGGCAAAGGGGTGAGTCTTAGCGTAGATCTAAGTTCATATTCGGGTTCGGTTTGGAAAGAGGTTGGTTTTGGGTGTTTCTTTTGGTTCGCCGGTGCCGGCTAGCGGCGGCCGGTGGTGGAAGGGACGGCGAAAAGTCGCCGGTTTCTGGGTTCATCACAGGTTCGGGGATGGGAGTTGAGAGAAAATAAGAAAGCGAAGGGATTGTTATAAAACTGATTAAGGAAAAAATGAGAAAAATTTGAGGTCGGGCTGAAAAAGGGGGTTTTATAGTTATTTTATTTTGTAAAATGGTTAAATTCAGAAATAAATCCCCCCGCGTTTTTGATATTTTCATTTCTGTCTCGCCGCATGGGATATTTACAATTCCAGTCCCCCTTATATTCTAAAATCTTGCAATCCAACCCCTGAATTAAATTGAATCAGTTTTTAAATGGCGAAATTACCTCACCAGTCCCACCGTGTTTTTGAAATTTCCATTTCAAGTCTGCCCCTTGGTCCAATTACAGTTTTAGTCCTTTCAAATTCGGTTCAGCTTGCATTTTCGTCCATAAATTGCATACTATTGTCTTTTAATTTATGTTTCTTATGTTTATTTCTTTTCATTTCAGTCATGTTCCATATATAAATATTCATGTTCGTTTATTATGATCGTGTATGTTGACGTAGCCTTTTGCCTTTTCATATGTCTCTCGTACATGCTTTGTATTTTCATGTTTACATGTATATATGTGTTAATTTTATGGCGATTATGTATTTTTATGCATTTGTTCGGTTATTCGTATCACACATATTAGATTGATATTTGAGTTGGCTCGAACACAACATGTTTTATATTTTAGCATGTATTACATGTTTTCTTTGCTTTTAGGCTACGTGTTAGTATATTTTCTTGGTCATGTATAATGCCATGTTCTACATATGTTATAATGTGTCTTATTGTAATATGTACATCTTCTTGTAATATGTATTTTTGTTCCATGCCTGGTAATTGTAATATGTTAAGTTTGTTTTTTAGTCACGAGTAGGAGTAATTTGTATACATGTATGTTTTAGATTAGTATTTTATTTAGGTTCGATTAATAGTTTATTATGAGAATATTTATTGTATTTAAATTATTTGCCATGTTTTATATTTTGTTCACTAAGGTTGCATAATGGAGTATATAATGTCAATGCGGTGCCCTTTTATCCGAGCGTAAACGGGGCCAGTATCAGGCGTAGTGATAGTGGTTGGGTGTTTACTCTCGAATAACGGGGCCCTTAAAATTTACTCGCAATTATAACCGAATTTAAACTAATCGTCACCTTCAATGGGCAGGACATGATGCCTACAGTAGAAGAATACACTGCTTTACTTAACCAGAAGAACATTCGAAAGATTGGATCTACGCGAAACCTCCAAGGAATCAGAATTACACTTCAAAGCTCAAAACCTTTGCAGGAATGAGTGACGATTGGGTTAATGGCCTGCTTCAGCTCCGAGGAGACAATACAGTCTTTGCATGGGAATGTATTCGGGATATCATACCGACACATCCAGACGAGGCAAAGAAGATTGACCTATTCGCCTTAGGAATATATGGCTTGGTGATCTTTCCGAGAGTACTTGGGAACATTGACATAGCCATTCTGGACTTGTTTGAGCGTGTGAAACGGAGAGCAAACCCAGTACCGGCAATCTTGGCCGAGACCTTCATTTCTCTAAATGCTAGCCGGAAGCATGAAGAATGACATTTTCGAGGATGTGCACAGCTGTTACAGGTGTGGATTCAGAGTCACATGTGGAAGACGTCGACGAGGGTCCTGCCAGGGATATCCTTCCAAGGTTTTTCGCCTTTACGGGAGTACTTAGCAAAATAATGGCGAGAAGACTTGAAAACAAAAATGTGGACTAGCTTCTTCAGGAACATTCAAGACGAAGACATAGCATGGAGGGTCTCATGGCTCGGCAAAGTTAATTACTTTTTATACAGTTGCGGCGATTTCAACTGGCTGATAATGTTGGGATTACACGGAGGGATTGCTTGTGCTCCGCTTTTGGTGTCTCGACAGTTCGGGTCACGACAGTTCATTCCCAATACTGCCGGGTTAAGCCAAACTGAATTTCTTTTCAAAGGAGAGTTCAAAGGAAAAATTCAGACTATCATGAGGGCCTGGGACCATTGTTACCGGATCAGGGTGAAAGGAGACACCGAGCACATGACTACTCCAGACTATGATCTTTGGAGACGTTTGAGGGTTAATAATGTGATTCTTGAATCTGATCAAGGACCAGCAGTGTCGCTCGAGGAGCTTACAAGGGTAGTGTCGTCTGAAACTGACATCTTACGGAATGAACTCGAAGAAATTAAAAGGAAAATGGACACCCAACAGACTCAACATGCGAGTGAGCTCTATAAGGCAAGCTTAGAGGTCGATGAACGGGATGGGATCATTAGGCAGTTAAAGAAATTAAATGCGAATTTGAGCGACAAGAACGCTCTTTATCAAAAGGATGCTCTTCTACTACAAGCAAAAATACAGAAGGTCGGCCGAAGTCAGTTCATAGCCGTGGAAAAAGAATGAACGAGAAATCAGCAAGAGAGCAATCGAGAAGGAGATAGAAAGCTGCCGGTCGGCTATTGAGGAAGAAAAACAGTCCGCCAAGAAGGCCATTGACCAAGAAAAGGAAAGACTCAGGCAAGAAATCAGCAAGGGAAAACAAGCAGTCAATCCTGAGAGAGAAAACGTCATCGTATGGAAAAGAAAGTCCATGAGTAGCCGGAATAGACTGTTAGAGATGCAAAAGTTGTGCGATGACACTATTCAAAGACTGGATCAAAGCCAAAGTCAGAATGACGAATTGAAAGAAAAGGTGGTAGAAGTAGAACACTCCCTTCGAACGTACTGCCAGAGAAATGGCTTCACTGAGCTACAAGAAAGAGAGCGCGAAGTAGGCATGTTACGAGCCCGAATTAAGTCCCTTGAAGTAACTGTTGAAGATTATAAGGAAAGAATTAGTGTATTCGAGGAGGCTACAGCCGGAGGGGACACTTATTGGCAAAGGAGACTGCGGGACGCTGCCCGGATGGTACAGGATAGGGACCAATATTACGTAAACCTGATGGTGGACATACAGCGAGTCGCCAGGCATGAGAATGATTTGGCCGTCGAGGCTGAAACACTCCGACCTTTCATAGTCCCAGAAATGGAAGAAGCTCCTAGGTTCATCAAGTTGCTCAGGGCAATTGGAAGATTAGGAGATAAAACTAGGGCTTATCTATAGGGCTCTGTGTTGTAATTAGCTCTTTTGTATTAGGAATCTTCATTTTGTAATACGAACTCTGTTGTAATCTAGACCCTTTAATTCCCGTGAAAGTAGTTCAAAAGGGTGATTACCAATGGAATCAGTACCTTATCTGCATACATTCTTGCATTGCATCATGACATTCGCATCATTATACATGCATTTATTTTCTTGCAACCATATTAATGTTATGAATATTGTGGCAGTGTGTGAAAATAGAAGTTAACCCGCAATCATTCATCATCCATACCTTACCCGATTACAAAGCAAGCTCATGGAAGACAGGATAATCAGTCTAGAAAAGGGGCAAAGAGAGCTCGAGGCAAGGCTTGAAGAGGCTCAAAGAAGCCTCAGTGACCAGATTGCTCAGTCTCAAGCATCGATAGTATCTGACATAACCGTATTGTTGGCTAAAAGTCTTGGAAAAAGAGTGGAAGGAGAAACCGTTCAAGAACCAGAGGGTACCCTAGTTCACTATAAGGTTCAACCAGCTGCGCCAAGTCCGGCTAGAAAGGTGTATATCGACCCTGCAGGAATGTCAGCTAGTCTTCAGATAGGGGCACCTGAAATTCAACCCCTCGACACTGAAGCACTCTACGAAGAGGAGGTGCCAGACCTGAATGTGGTCGAAAGGATCATGACAGAGGTAGAGAAAAAGTGGGAGGAGAGGTTTCGCCTCATGGAGGAAAAATTTAAAATGTTACAATCTATGGAGGAGTCAGGAAATGACGCTAGTGACTTAAGTCTGGTATCCGATCTTGTCCTACCGCCAAAATTTAAAATGCCAGAGTTCGACAAATACGATGGAACCACGTGTCCTTCCGCGTACATAACAATGTAATGTCGAAAGATGGCGGCCTACCTTAAGGACGAGAAGCTACTGATCCACTGTTTCCAAGACAGCCTAACTGGAGCGGCGTTACGGTGGTACACCCAGTTGAGCAAGGTAAATGTCAAGACATGGAAAGATCTGTCAAGAGCATTCATTGAGCAGTATAAGCATATAACAGATATGACCCCCAGTAGAATTATGTTGGAAAATATGGGGCAGAAGTCCAACGAAAGTCTACGACAATATGCTCAAAGATGGCGGAAAGTGGCCGCCCAAATTCAGCCACCCCTCCCGGAACATGAAATTACGCCGTTATTTGTTAATACTTTGAAAGGGGCACTTTTCGATCGCCTCATTAATAACACGACACAGTGTTTTGCTGATTTAATTAGAACTGGGGAGTCCCTTGAATTGGCAATTAAGAGTGGTAGAATTGATAGCGGGGAAGGGTCTCGGAAATACAGCAAGAAGAATGAAGTAAACGCCACCAGCACTTACACCTCCCCAAAGAATTTTACAGTCTCACAGCCACAAGTACCTGTGGGAAAAGAACAAAACTCGAATCAAAGAGATGAGAGAACCTACAGAAAAGAGAAAAAGAGGAAAACTTTTACTCTCTTACCCGTTCCGTACTCGGAGCTTTACTCTCAGTTATATGAAGCAGACCTGGTCCGTCCATACATCATTACTCCTTTCAAACAACCATTTCCTTCTTGGTATAACCCGAACGCGCATTGCGACTATCACGGCGGTGCCCCTGGACATCCCACCGAGAACTGCCTTGCCTTCAAAAAACTTGTGCAGAACTTAATTGATTCTGGGATATTGAAGTTCGAAGAACCAAGTGTATCTACTAACCCGCTACCTAATCATGGGAACATAGCAGTAAATATTATTGAAGAATACTTTACCAGGAAGATTAAGGATGATGTGTCAGAAATCAAATCTCCTTTGCGGTGGGTATTTCAACAATTATGCATGGCCCATGTGATCGACAAAGGCATGATAATAAGGCAGAAGGGATGTGAAGTGTATTGCAAATTCCATCAGGATGAAGGGCATGACATCCAAAAGTGCGATGAGTTCAAGAGATTGGTACAACAATTGATGAATGAAAGGCAAATAGAATTCTTCGAAGAGCCCATGGGAAAGAAGGGGTCGGACGTACATATGACGGATAGCCCCAAATCTAAATACGAGAAGGATAGACCTTTTATCATCTCTTCCAAGCCAGGGAATGCAGGTGCCTCCCAAGGAGAAACCATCAAGATAAATCCCAAGATCATCATTTCAGCACCATCCCCATTCCCATTCAAGGATATGCGGCAAACTCCCTGGAACTATGCTATAAATGTGACCACGCCAGAAAAGCCAGAACATGGTCAGGTAAAAGAGCCTACGCTAAAAGACGAACAAAGCCAGAGCGATGTAAATGTTGGTGAGGTGGGCCATTTCACGAGGAGCGGCAGATGTTATTCCTATGAGGCTTTGAGAGCAGCTGAAGCGGTCAAAGATAAGGGAAAGAATACAGCGGTTAGCCCCACACAGATATTCGGTGAAGAACCTCCCCCAAAGATGAATGAGCCGGTAACTGAGGCCCAGGCCAAAAAATTTTGAAGTTCTTGAGACATAGTGAGTACAACGTAGTGGAACAACTACGAAAGCAACCGGCTAGGATCACAGTGCTGGAATTGCTCTTGAGTTTAGAAAGGCACCGTGAGGCACTATTAAAAGTACTAAATCAAACTTTTGTGCCCCAGGATATTTCTGTGACAAATCTGGACAGGATAGTGGGGCATATCACTGCCTATAATCATATAACATTCAGTGATGATGAGATCCCCGAGGGAGGAATGGGGTCCACCAAAGTCCTTAACATCACAACCCACTGCAAAGGGCATGTAGTACCTGGGGTACTGATTGACAATGGGTCAGCATTGAACGTGCTGCCTATGGTGACCTTGCAGAAACTACCAATAGATGGTTCTCACCTAAAGCCCTGCCACAATTCAGTAAGAGCCTTTGACGGTACACAAAGAGGAACAATGGGAAAAATTGAGGTGCCTCTATTGATCGGACCGACTGAGTATGTGATTGATTTTGTGGTAATAGACATAAAACCATCTTACATCTGCTTATTGGGAAGGCCATGGATCCACTCCGCAAGAGTTGTCCCCTCATCGTTGCATCAGAAATTAAAATTTGTAGTCGAAGGCAAATTGGTAACAGTAGAGGCTGAGCAGGAAATTGTTGCTTCAGTGACATCGGATGCCCCCTATATTCAAAATGACGAGGATGCTGCAGAATGCTCTTTTCGAGCATTAGAGCTAGTGAATGCCACGTTCGTCGCGGAGGGAAGTCGGATCCTATATCCCAGGTTATCTAATTGTACCAAGATGACCGTCGCATAAACTTTGGGCCGAGGAGCCAAAGTAGGAAGAGGGTTGGGAAAAAATTACAAGGGGGCCTAAGAGCCAAAAGTATGATAACCAAGAAGGACCGTTTTGGGCTGGGTTACAAACCAAGTGCCCAACAGAGAAAAGAGGAATACAAGAGAAAAGAAGAGCAAAGAAAAGCCAGATTTAAAGGAGAAGACATTTCGTGGAGACCAATGTCCTTTCCTAGTTTGAAAACCACTTTTGTCTCCGGAGGATTCTACCAACCAGGTCAAGAGGTTGAAGAGGCAATTAAGGAAAATGACGTACTCAACCAGGAGGAGACATTCAATGAATCACTTGAAGGGATGTACATCAATATGATAGCTGGAAAGGGCTAAGGCAGCAAAATGTTGACCAACATCCGCCCCTGCCGTCCCGGGGAAACAATTGATAACTGGAGCTGCATTGATCTACCTGTGGTTTTTAGGAATAGATCAGAGTAATGCTCCGAATTAACCTTTTGTTTTTGCCCTTAAACAATGGGGATCTTTTGTATAGGGCACCTATGTTAACTTTTTTGTTGGAATGAAAATATCCCCGCTTTCCTGAATGACCAACATTTCGTTTATTTCATTCATGCATTCTTCATGTTCATTCACTTTGTATAAAGCCGTCATCTTCCCAATACAATTCATTCTCATCTAATGCAGGTCGCTCATGATTGACTATATGAATGATACCGGATCCAATCCCGGAGTGAATTTTGAATGCCCTGAGATCTCAAAGGGAATTGAGGAAGATGATGATGAGATAGAATGTGAGGTCCCGGTAGAGTTGAAGAGAATGGTGGCCAACGAAGAAAGGCAGATCATGCCCCACCAAGAAGAAACATAAATTGTAAACTTGGGGACCGAAGAAGAGAGAAAAGAAGTAAAAATAGGGACGACGTTTTCCTCGAAAACCAAGCACGAACTGATAACCCTACTTCAGGAATTTAAGGATGTTTTCGCCTGGACCTATCAAGATATGCCAGGATTGAATACTGACATAGTGGTGCACAAATTGCCAACAAAGCCGGAGTGCAAACCAATACAGCAAAAACTTCGGAGAATGAGACCAGACATGTTGTTAAAGATCAGAGAATAGGTAAAAAAACAGTTTCATGTTGGTTTCTTGGAGGTAGCCAATTACCCCGAATGGGTTGCAAACATCGTACCAGTGCCAAAGAAGGACGGGAAAGTTCGTATGTGTGTAGATTATAGGGATCTAAACCGAGCCAGCCCTAAAGACAACTTCCCCTTACCACATATTGACACGCTGGTTGACAACACCGCAGGACATTCATGGTTTTCATTCATGGACGACTTTTCAAGGTACAACCAGATAAAGATGGACTCTAACGACATGGAGAAAACTACGTTCATAACCATGTGGGGCACTTTTTATTATCGGGTGATGCCTTTTGGGCTCAAGAATGCAGGGGCAACGTACCAAAGAGCAATGGTGACTCTTTTCCATGACATGATGCACAAAGAAATAGAAGTATATTGGACGACATGATTGCCAAGTCCCGAACAGAGGAGGAGCACCTACAGAACTTGAGAAAACTATTCCAAAGACTACGGAAATACCAGCTGAGGCTCAATCATGCCAAATGTACCTTCGTCGTTACTTCTGGAAAACTCCTAGGGTTCGTGGTAAGCAGAAGAGGGATTGAGATCGATCTAGATAAAGTGAAAGCCATCCAGGATCTCTCACCACCCCACACTCAGAAGGAAGTTCGTGGTTTCCTGGGGAGGTTGAAGTATATCTCTCGTTTCATTTCCCAATTAACCGACCGATGTGACCCGGTCTTCAGACATCTTAGAAAGAATAATCCTGGTGTGTGGGATGAGGAATGTCAAGGGGCCCTAGAAAAGATCAAAAGGTATCTGACAAATGCTCCGATTTTAGTCGCACCATTACCAGATCGACCATTAATCCTCTACCTGACAGTCTTTGAGAATTCAATGGGATGCGTATTAGGGCAACACGATGAGTCAGGGAAAAAGGAGCAAGCCATCTATTACCTAAGCAGGAAGTTCAATGACTGCGAAACGCGGTACCCGCCAGTTCAGAAGCTGTGTTGTGCTCTAGTTTGGGCTACCAAGCGGCTTAGGAAGTATATGTTGTACCATACTACTTGGTTGATATCCAAACTGGACCCATTGAAATTCTTAATGGAAGCGCCAGCACTAACGGGAATGATAGTCCACTAGCAGATGCTCTTATCCGAATTTGATATTGTATACGTGAGCCAGAAAGCTGTAAAGGGGAGTGTCGTAGCAGATTTCCTAGCTAGTCGCGCTTCGGACGACTATGAGGCGTTGAACTTTAATTTCCCAGACGAAGACTTGATGTGCATTACAACCGAGGAAGAAGTTTCAGATGATAAATCATGGAAGCTTTACTTCGATGGAGCCTCTAACGCCCTTGGACATGGGATAGGAGCCATGCTAATTTCTCCTGAGGATGTCTATTATCCCTTCACCAGCATATTAGAATTCTTCTGCACCAACAATATAGCTGAATACGAAGCCTGCGTTATGGGATTAAACTCAGCTATTGAAAGAAAGGTCAAGGAACTTCGAGTATTCGAAGATTCATCCTTAGTAATTTACCAATTGCGTGGGGAATGGGAAACCAGGGACCCGAAGTTGATCAAATATTATGAATTGATTCAAGAGCTCACCAAGGAGTTCGAAAGGGTCAGCTTCAATTACCTTCCCCGAGAAGAAAATCAGATGGCAGACGCCTTGGCGACCCTGGCATCCATGTTTAAAAAAAACACTTGGGCAGAAATGAAGCCCATTAAGATACAGACGTTTGAAAGGCCTGCTCATTGTTGTAATGTGCAGGAAGAGATTGATGGAAACCCATGGTACTATGACATCTTGCAATATGTCAAGCTTCGAAAGTATCCGGAAGGGGCGAATGACAACGACAGAAAAACACTCAGAAAAATGGCAACAGGATATGTCCTAGATGGGGAGATCCTATATAAGAAAAGTCATGATCAGACATTGCTGAGATGTGTGGATGCCCGGGAGGCGAAGGAGATTTTAGCTGAGGTACATGATGGGCTATACGGAACGCACGCCAACGGGCTGTCTATAGCCCGGAAAATTATGAGATATGGCTATTTCTGGTTGACCATGGAGGGAGATTGTATCGATTACGCCAGGAAATGCCACAAATGCCAAATTTACGCTGACAAGATTCACGCTCCCCCATCGCATTTACACACTATGAATTCTCCGTGGCCTTTTGCGGCGTGGGGCATGGACTTTATCGGGCAGATTCATCCGAAAGCTTCCAACGGACACCGTTTCATTTTGGTCGCCATAGACTATTTCACTAAATGGGTAGAGGCAGCATCTTACACCAACATCACAAGGACTACAGTATGTAAGTTCCTAAAGAATGAGATTATTTGTCGATATGGTTTGCCAGAAAGGGTCATCACCGACAACGCTTCCAATCTGAATAACAAAATGATAATGGATGTGTGCACTCAATTCAAGATAACACACCATAATTCCACAGTCTATCGTCCTAAAATGAATGGGGAAGTGGAAGCAGCAAACAAGAACATAAAGAAGATCATAGCAAAGACGACGAATACCTACAGGGATTGGCATGAGAAGTTGTCATTTGCCCTTTTCACCTATAGGACGTCCATTCGCACATCAACAGGGGCAACGCCTTACTCCTTGGTGTATGGTACCGAAGCAGTACTCCCCATTGAGGTAGAGATCCCGTCTCTCCGAGTCTTAAATGAAGTAAAATTAGAAGAATCCGAATGGGTGTAGGCCAGACTCGACCAGCTAAATCTCATTGAAGAAAAGAGACTAAAGGCCATTTGTCATGGTCAGATGTACCAAAAGCAGATGATGCGGGTATACAACAAAAAGGTGCGCCCAAGAGAATTCAGAGAGGGGGATCTGGTGCTCAAGAAAATCCTCCCGATTCAGAAAGATTCTCGAGGAAAATGGATGCCTAACTGGGAAGGGTCGTACGTGGTAAAAAAGGCCTTCTCAGGAGGGGCCGTAATCTTAACTGAAATGATGGAGATGAGCTGAAAAACCCTGTAAATTCTGATGCTGTTAAGAAATACTATGTTTGTAAAAAGAAAAAAAGTAAAAAAACGAAAAAGAAAAAGAAAAAAAGTAAAAAAACGAAAAAGAAAAAGAAAAAAAGAAGAAAGATAAAAGAAAAAGAAAAAAAAGAACAAAAATGGAGAGCTCAGGGCGAAAACCCGAAATAGGGCATCTTGAAGCAAAGAGAGGACCCGAGTTGAAAACCCGTAAAGGGCGGCTCGGATAAATTGAAAGGTCGGATGTTCGAAGAGAAGGGTCATCCCCACAAACCCCGTGAAGAGGGAGCTTCAGGCAAAAGATTCTACGCCGGTTGACAGGATCATGTATCGTTCATACCGAAGATAATGAGGGATCTTGTATTTCATATTTAGCTTTTCTTCTTTCTCATGTGTGTCATAACTCTCTTAAAGTATCTCAAACCCTTAATCGTAATAAAATCGTGTTTTTGAGCATCCATTCCTTGCCTTCTTGTTAATTTCAGGCAAATAAGCTAACATAGGCTTATGGTAAACAAGAGGTTTCTGAGCGTTACTGTGACCTAACCTTAAAGATGCAGGTGATTAGAAAACGATGTTAACTTTGCCCTCTAGCTCCATACATAACGACCGTTGATAGGGAAGGCGGAAGGCTTCAAGCAACAGGATAGGATGACCAATGGCGTACGCCCTGCTTATTCAAAAGAAAGCATGCGAGATAACAAGAGAGATCTCCCAGGTGAAAACCCAGAAGGGCACCCCCTAAAAAAACCCTCTAAAGTGAAAACCTGAAAGGGCACTTTAGAAACCCAAGTCGGAAATTCAGAAAAAGAAAGGTTGGAATGGTTGAACCCGACAGTGAAAAGGGGTATCGCCTCCAAAAAAGGGAAGAAAGTGAACAACGTGAAGTCGAGATCGACTGAGGAATAAAGCAGACCCACCAAGATATTGACACTCATGCATCATGAATAGTTAGACATCACTAGGATTAGGAGCATGTCAATTCATTTGTCATAGCATTTTGTTTTATCTTAGACAGGTATCTATAGGTTCAAAGAGACATCGGTATCCATCGTGGCGCGAATCCCAAATGTGAAGATGCAGGTTCTATATACGAAAGGCCTATATTTCCAGGCGCCTGCAGAGAGAGGTTCTGTATAGGAAGAATCTGCCGCTCCAAGGCTTCAGGAGCTGAAAGTTTTATATAGGAAAGGCTTGCAGCTCCAGGGTGAAAACTAGCAGTTCTATATAGGAAGAACTCTCAGCCGAAGGAATTCACCCATGACACACAAGGTTTTATATAGGGAAAACCTGTTGTGTTGAAAGCGAAGAGTCTTATATAGGAAGGACTCCGAGCTTTACTGTCTTAGAGTGAAAGATTCTATATAGGAAGAACCCGTAGCTCCGAGATTTCAGAAGCTGAAGGTTTTATATAGGAAGAACTTGCAGCTCCAGGGTGAAGACTAGCAGTTCTATATAGGAAGAACTCCCAGCCGAAGAAATTCACCCATGACACACAAGGTTTTATATAGGGAAAACCTGTTGTGTTGAAAGCGAAGAGTCTTATATAGGAAGGAATCTGAGCTTTACTGTCTTAGAGTGAAAGATTCTATGTAGGAAGAACTCGTAGCTCCGAGATTTCAGAAGCTGAAGGTTTTATATAGGAAGGACTTGCAGCTCCATGGTGAAGACTAGCATCTCTATATAGGAAGAACTCCCAGCCGAAGAAATTCACCCATGACACACAAGGTTATATAGGGAAAACCTGTTGTGTTTGAAAGCGAAGAGTCCTATATAGGAAGGGCTCTGAGCTTTACTGTCTTAGAGTGAAAGATTCTATAGAGGAAGAACCCGTAGCTCCGAGATTTCAGAAGCTGAAAGTTTTATATAGGAAAGGCTTGCAGCTCCAGGGTGAAGACTAGCAGTTCTATATACGAAGAACTCCCAGTCGAAGGAATTCACCCATGATACATAAGGTTTTATATAGGGAAAACCTATTGTGAAAGCGAAGAGTCCCATATAGGAAGGGCCCTGAGCTTTACTGTCTTAGAGTGAGAGGTTCTATATAGGAAGAACTCGTAGCTCTGAGATTTCAGAAGCTAAAAGTTCTATATAAGAAGGACTGGCGGCTCTAGGGTTTGAAGACTAGCAGTTCTATACAGGAAGAACTCCCAGTCGGAAGAATCCATCAAAGGCGCAAAAGGTTGTATATAGAAAAAACCAGCCGCGTTGAAGACAAAGAGTTTTATATAGGGAGGACTTCGAGCCTTACCGTCTCAAGATGAAAGATTCTATATAGGAGGGACTCATAACTTGAGGCTTCACAGCGAAGGGTTCCATATAGGAAGAGCATGTAGCTCCAAGATCGGAGGGGGAAGAAGTTATATAGGAAGGACTTACGAGCCTGAAGACTCAGCCAAGGAAAAGCGGAGAGTTCCAGAAGAGCACGTGTTTCCGAAGCTACAAATAGGGAAGTCGGATAAAAATGAGTGCTTATGAATCTTTGCTTTGTCCTCGTTCCACGAGAACAAGTAAAGAGGGGCAACTGTAATCACTCATTTTTATCTAATCTCTAAGTATTATATTAATATATTAGTGCATGATTACATATATGTGTGTGCGTGTATATGTTATTAATATTACATAATGATATATGTGTGAATGTATGTATGATACACATATTTATGTGGCATATTACGTACCTATTAATATGTGTGTGATATGGTTATATTTATGATAGGAGTATCGTATAATGTATATTAGTATATGTGCATTTATGAGTAGGTTTATATATGTTTGCATGTATATATTATTAATGTCCTTGTTATTATTGAATGTATACGAATAAGTGTTGCATGTATTATTATTATTAAGTATATTTACTTGTGAACGTATTTCATCACAATTGTATGTATGTATACGTAAGTATGCATGTGTATGTATTTACTATTATATTAATATATTATTATTAATATGTATGGACAAATTTGAAAAATAATAGAAAAGCCCACTTAAATTAAATGTCCATATTATTACAAAACCCATAAATTACAAGGCCCAGTTGGCCCAAGCCCAAAACCCCAGCTAACCCTAATTACTCTATCTTTGCGCAGCTGACCAGGAGCCGTTGGATCAAAATGTGGATCTAACGGCCACGATCAAGGAAGGAAAAATATCTAGCTGGCCGCGTGAACTACACGCTTGGATGGGTCGAATGCCACGCGCGTGTTCGATCCACGCGCGGACCCTTCGATATCCCACGGGTGCGTGAGTCCCACGCGCTATAACCCCTCGACTGCTGAGCCCCACGTGTCACGATCTAGAGCTGTTTCACCGATCGAGGTTTTATCTGGACCGTGCATCCTTCAAGCCATCCCGACCGTTAGATCGAATCTGATCCAACGGCCGAGAACGCCTCTGGCCGAAGACATCTCCCCCACACTGTCACCATGCTTCCACCATACCGGCCTCCAACCACCGCGTTCAGATATATCAGAACAACACAAAAAAGAGGCTATGTCAGTATCAGTCCAGATCTAAAATATTTTACATTACTTGCTACCAAACCAAAAAAAGAGTGTGATATATGTATGAAACAAGTAATTGTAAAGCAGTCCAGTTGTAATCGGAGAGAAAAATAGAAAAGAAAAGCACAAAGTTTTCAGTGGTAACGCTTTTTCTTTTTTCTTACTTCTTTGCATGCATACAAAAATATATATACGCAGTAATAACAAAAAGAGAGGGATGTAGAGTTGTTACCTTCGTCGTCGATGGATCTCCCCTCACCAGTGACAAGCCTCTTTGGCTTTCCCAAGCTGAACATGGTGAACTGAAGGGAGTGAGAGGTCCCTTTTGGTTTCATTTTGGTTAAACATAAACAAAGAAAAAAAAATTCGTTTCGTATTTACTTAGATCTAGGCAAAGGGGTGAGTCTTAGCGTAGATCTAAGTTCATATTCGGGTTCGGTTTGGAAAGAGGTTGGTTTTAGGTGTTTCTTTTGGTTCGCCGGTGCCGGCTAGCGGCGGCGGAAGGGACGGCGGAAAGTCGCCGATTTCTGGGTTCATCACAGGTTCAGGGATGGGAGTTGAGAGAAAATAAGAAAACGAAGGGATTGTTATAAAACTGATTAAGGAAAAAATGAGAAAAATTTGAGGTCGGGTTGAAAAAGGGGGTTTTATAGTTATTTTATTTTGTGAAATGGTTAAATTTGGAAATAAATCCCCCCGCGTTTTTGATATTTTCATTTCTGTCTCGCCGCATGGGATATTTACAATTCCAGTCCCCCTTATATTCTAAAATCTTGCAATCCAACCCCTGAATTAAATTGAATCAGTTTTTAAATGGCGAAATTACCTCACCAGTCCTACCGTGTTTTTGAAATTTTCATTCCAAGTCTGCCCCTTGGTCCAATTACAGTTTTAGTCCTTTCAAATTCGGTTCAGCTTGCATTTTCGTCCATAAATTGCATACTATTGTCTTTTAATTTCTGTTTTTTATGTTTATTTCTTTTCATTTCAGTCATGTTCCATATATAAATATTCATGTTCATTTATTATGATCGTGTATGTTGACGTAGCCTTTTGCCTTTTCATATGTCTCTCGTACATGCTTTGTATTTTCATGTTTACATGTATATATGTGTTAAGTTTATGGCGATTATGTATTTTTATGCATTTGTTCGGTTATTCGTATCACACATATTATATTGATATTTGAGTTGGCTCGAACACAACATGTTTTATATTTTAGCATGTATTGTATGTTTTCTTTGCTTTTAGGCTACGTGTTAGTATATTTTCTTGGTCATGTATAATGCCATGTTCTACATATGTTATAATGTGTCTTATTGTAATATGTACATCTTCTTGTAATATGTATTTTTGTTCCATGCCTGGTAATTGTAATATGTTAAGTTTGTTTTTTAGTCACGAGTAGGAGTAATTTGTATACATGTATGTTTTAGATTAGTATTTTATTTAGGTTCGATTAATAGTTTATTATGAGAATATTTATTGTATTTAAATTATTTGCCATGTTTTATATTTTGTTCACTAAGGTTGCATAATGGAGTATATAATGTCAATGCAGTGCCCTTTTATCCGAGCGTAAACGGGGCCAGTATCAGTCGTAGTGATAGTGGTTGGGCGTTTACTCTCGGATAACGGGGCCTTTAAAATTTACTCGCAATTATAACCGAATTTTAAACTAATCGTCACTTTAACCCGGAAAATCCAATATTAATAAAGCGGTAATTATTAAATTACCAATTTTGGGCGGTGTGGGGGTGCTAATCCTTCCCCATCCGTAACCGACTCCCGAACCCAACAGTTTTTTTAAATCTATGGTTTTATGGTGTCCGGCCTACCTCAGTGGCCGGTGGCGACTCCAATTTTAAATAAAATACGATATTTTCAAAACCCCACGGATAAATATTTTAATATCCGAAAGACAACCAACACTTCGAAAACACGTTTTTTAGCAGAAGAGGACATCGCTACAGTTCCCCTAAATAATTTACTCCTTAACCAACTTGGTAATCTTTTTAGACAATTTAACAAGAGATCTTTTTAATTAAAAGTGATAGATGGTGCCTTTTAGGACTAGTTACTTTAACCATACACCTCTAGAATAAAATCCTAGACTTCGGAATTAAAAAAAAATTACATAAAATGTCATTCAAAAAAGTTTTCCTTGCATCACGAAAAATGAGGTATTTTCTCTAGTGGGGTTAATTTTGGCTTTCCCCTAGTAGTTGTGAATGGTCAAAACTCCCATGTGAGGCTATGCTTTCAAATTTAAAGATTAATGTCTTAATCCCCATTTAAGTTTGATCTGAGTTTACTCAGCCATGAGTGAATTTTCACAGTTAGAACTTTGTGGATTTTTACATTAATCTTTGCAGGCATTCATCTGGGCTACGAAGTAAAATATTAGTGATCAAGTAAGCGCCGTTCTAAGGGCGTTGTGGGGTGTTAATCCTTCCTCGCATGTAATTGTGCCCTCGAACCCTAAGATTTTGCAATCTCTGGTTTGTTTTAGATTTTTGGTCGGCCTAATCTAAAAGAATCGGTGGTGACTCTGTTATCACACCTACATGGATTTTTATAGAACCGGTAAGAAAAAAGGTAATAACACATATTCTTACCCCATATCACCAAATCTAAAACTAGCGAAACTTATGGTAGGAAATTGTGTTACAACATAAACTTTTAATGATAACTTTATATCTTACCAAACTTATAAGAAATAGGGAACATACACAAATTGTTACGAAACCTACATAAATTATTACAGAACCAACAAGAAAAAAGGTAATAACATAAATTCTTACCCCATATCACCAAATCTAAAACCATCGAAACTTATGGTAAGAAATTATATTATAACATAAAATCTTAGAGGATGACTCTATTTGTTACCAAACTCATAATAAATAGGGTACCTACAAAAATTATTACGAAACCTACATAAATTATTATAGAACTGGTAAGAAAAGAGGTAATAACACAAATTCTTACCCATATCACTAAATCTAAAACCAACGAAACTTATGGTAAGAAATTGTGTTATAACATAAACTCTCAAATGATAGCTCTATTTGTTACCAAACTCATAAGAAATAGAGTACCTACAGAAATTGTTACGAAACCTATCTAAATTATTATAGAACCGGTAAGAAAAAAGGTAATAACACAAATTCTTACCACATATCACCAAATCTAAAATCAATGAAACTTACGGTAAGAAATTGTGTTATTAACATAAAATCTTTAAAGATAAATATATATCTTACCAAACTCATAAGAAATAGGGTACCTACACAAATTGTTACGAACATACATAAATTATTATAGAATCGGTAAGAAAAAAAATTAATAACACAAATTCTTACCACATATCACCAAATTTAAAACCAATGGAACTTATGGTAAGAAATTGTGTTATAACATAAACTCTTAAAGGATAACTTTATATCTTACCAAACTTTTAAGAAATTGGGTACCTAGACAAATTGTTACGCAATCTACATAATTTTTTATAGAAGTGATAAGAAAAAAGGTAATAACACAAATTCTTACCCTATATCACCAAATATATAACCAACAAAACTTATGGTAGAAATTTGTGTTATAACATAAAATCTTAAAAGATAACTCTATTTTCTACCAAACTCATAAGAAATAGGGTACCTACACAAATTGTTACGTGACCTACATAAATTATTACAGACACCGTAAGAAAAAAAGATAATAACACAAATTCTCACCCCATATCACCAAAGCGAAAACCCTTCAAACAAATTATAACAATTTATGTTATAACCTGTTTTTTTACATTTTCGGTAAAAAATTATATTGGTCTCAGTACAAATTTATGCATGAACATAAAATTTTATATGTTTAATAAGCAATAATATTTTTGGGTAAGATTTTAAGTTATAACATAAATTCTTATCGTGTGTTCGAAAGATTTTAGATTTGATCAACTAGGGTAAAAATTTATATTGAAACATTTTTTCTTACATTTTCTATTACATTTTGTATAATAACCAAATAATACTTTGTGTTATAACTTGTTAACCTGTTTAACTTTCCAACACTTTTTTTCTTTATAAATCAAACGGCTCAAATTTTATTTAACCCAATCTAACGACCGTATCAATATTATCTACTTTTAGCCGCTTTTTAACAGGTTTTCTTTTAGACTCGCCCCGTTTCTTTGGTAAAGCTTAGGGGTATGGATAGTGGAGATTTTGGATTTTTAGAGATTCGTTTGAAAATTAAATTGAAGTACGAAGCAAATTTGGATCTTTAGTGGGGAAAATGAACCGAGAGAAGCAAACATAAACCAAATCGGGATCTGAGATTCTGAGCATTGAAAAAAAATGATTTTTAAAACTGTTTTGAATTTCGTCAAATTTAATGGAATAAAATTAAAGGGGGAGATGAAGACGAAAAAAACAATAAAGGAAAAAGATTATCACGTGAAAATGAGACGAATAAAAATTAAAAGAATTAAAGAAAAAATATTTGTTTATAGAATATAGTACCAAGTGTCAATTATTAATCGAATCATTCAAAAAATAAATTTTGAATTTTTTTAAGAGAAATCAAAACATTCAGGGTTAAATTAAGAAATCAGCAAAGTATTGAAAACGAATCATGTTATTTTACCATAAAGTAAATAGAAAATTCTTTAAAATAAAATATATGCCACATGTCAAAAATATAAGCGTTTCAAGGGGTCTACATCAACTTTCGTGACAAAAATGGACAAATCGGTAAAAAAAATTATGTATAAAACTAAGAACTAAAAAAGGTAAAAGAATTATGTACAAAACTAAGAACTAAAAAAGTAATTATATGAAACTAAGATTCGGGTATAGTTCATGTACTAATAGGGTAATTTACCCTTGAGAAAATGATTCTTCACCCTCAATTTCGGAATCCTAATTTAGCACATCGGCCCTTAATTAGCAAGACAAGAAATCACATTAAAAGAGAAGAAAATGAAAAGAAAACAAACTAATTACATATTATAAATTATCAAACATCCAGCTGTAAACGCCGTACACCGCCAAACTCCAAATTATGGATTGTTCACAAACTGCTATGAAAAAAGGCACCGAATAGAAACAGAGGGATATCCACAACAGACCAATTGAAATCAGAAAAACTGAACTGTTGCCTTTGCCATTCATTGGGGTACTACTACATTACTGATCTAAATTTAATGCTTCTAAGCCGAATTTTAAGTTTATATACATAAAAATTGAAAGAGAAACAAGAACAGGCAAGAAAATTCAAAAAGAGCCTTACAACAAAAATGAAGGTGTCTATGAGACTTGTAGATACCAAATTTGTCCAGGCTCTCACCCGAGCCCAAACCGACTGACCCAAGCAGCCCAAACTACACAAAACCCTAGCCCAGAAACCAACACGTCAGCTTCATTCTCCCTGTGCATGCATTCAACCGCCTATCCCCTAGCTGGCGCATATCATCTTCATATCTCTTCAAAAATCTATCAACCCTTTACCCCCTTAAACCCATTACACTATCTCAACCCAAAACATTACCTTGTCACCCCTAAAATTCAGACAAAAACAATCATAAACCCTTCTATAAGTACCAATCCAAGACGTCAAGGGAAGGGGGAGAAGCCAAAAACCCAGAAAGAGACTTAGCATTCGACGTTTGTGGTTCGCAATGATCAGGGATGCTACTCTCTGATATTGACAGAGGACAGGTTTTCAAGACTATTTTTACTAACAAATTTTTGGGTGTTGTACTTCACGTGTAACCAAGTTCCGAACACACTTTGACTCTGGACTTAAACACCGGTTAGGAATTCGGTCGTACCTAACCCAAACCCGATCAATGGCAACTCCATCCAATTAACAAGCAATTTCAAGGCCAACATTTTTCAAAAAGCCACAACACAGTTTCGACAAAACTTTATCAGCATCATTAAAAAGGATCACAGTTACAAGCTCATTAAAAGTCTGACTGGCTTAAACACCCTAAATAGCACCAACAGTAATCACTACGCACATTGTTACCACTCCTGAATAACATCTACTGATACAAAAATTGAATGACAGAATTCCAATCTGTCTGCTTATTGCTTATTTGCATGTGCATTTCGTTCATTCAAAAAATCTAAAAACAAGATTTATAGGTACATCAATCCTTTCAGGCAAAGATTTTCCCCAACAAAAAAAAACATCTTCAACAACTTCAATTATTTTCTCCCGATAGTGATTATAGCCAAAGAACAAGAAAAGGTTCGAAAGAGAACCATCCCAGTTAAATGGAATGCCTTATTCATAAACATGTATCTTCCATAAAAGAGAGCTTAATTCTCTGTATCTTCTACAAAAATTTTCAAAATGCAGATAGTAGAGTTTGCATTAGAAAGGTTATTCATAGTTACTGCAAAAGTAAGCCCCAAAGAAGGGGACAATGAGAGAATCAGTACCGTGATGACAGAAATAAAGTACACATTTCATCATTCATTAAAAAGAATACAGCTAAAATAAGTAGAGGAATTTTCATGTCACTTTGTAGAACCAATATTGTTGGTAAACCAAGCGTCTTCAGCACCTCATGAAGCTTAAGGGGGTAAAGGGTTGGTTCTACAAAGAGAAAATTCTGTTGGTAACCCATTATCACAATGAGAAAATTCTGGTTTTAACTTTGTAGAACCAACATGAAATTTTCACCCATAATGCTTAGTACTCCAAATATATGTTTTCACGAATATAAAAACAGAAGTCCAAGAAAGTATTTAAGGAAAGAAATGTATTGCACAAGATAACATTTATCTCTTCAGCACCTCATTAAGATTCAGCGGTGCCAAAGTATGGTACAGAGTTCAAACAGAGGAACTTTCATGTCACTTTGAAGAACCAATATTGTTGGTAAACCACACAAGTCTTGTAACAGAATTTTCACCCATAATGCTTAATAATCGAAATATATGTTTCCAAGAAGATAACAGAAGAACAGGAGAATATTTAAGAAAAGAAATAAATGTATTGCACAGGATAACATTTATTTACAGAGTTAAGGTCAAGAGAGAAGGATAAGGCTTTGGGATTGATAAGACATATTTTAGAGCATCCAAAACATTTAAGAAAAGCTACTTAAGAGTTCTCAAAAAATCAAAATAGTCAATTCTGATATAACGATATTGAAAAGTACTTACAAGAATTGGGAAGCACAGGTTTTACTCCCTAAGCACAAAACAGAGAGATTATGTTTTCAACAAGAGAAAATGCAAATTAAATAGAGGAACCTGAAACATAATTACTCACTGAGATGCACTTCCACTTCAAGCTGACTCCTACACAAGCAGTGCAAGTGCCTCCAGAATGATTGAGCCATGGATCAGATACAATGCAATTACATTAGGACATGCAGATCTCTAGAACAGGTCAAAAGATTTTAAAAGGAAAAAAAGAACGGTGAAAAACTCAAAGATAGGCAAACTAAGCCAGATCACAACACAATAAATTTACCAAAGCACCACATAAGCATACATAGGATACAAAAGTTGGGTGAAAACAAAGTATAGAAGAATAGTAGTAATCAAAATACATCACTGACAAACACAACCAAAAATAACCAAGATAATCAGCTTTTAGGTTGTGAAAAACAGCTCCAAATTAACAAACCAGGGTACCTTCTCCTGGGTGCCTTTTAAGCATTTAAGCAATGGAGGGTTGCCTCAGAGCAGTAGCAGTTATCCTGAATGAAAAATCAAATTAGACTTCCAAGAGCGCAAATCATATGATAAGATAGAAAAATAAAACCAGCACATAACTAGAAGTAACGAATGAACCAGCGAAACCAACCATAAAATACCAGTAGAAACTAAAATATAAGCAAATAGGGAGAGTCGCCTTGCCTAGTTTAAAGAACAAATTTTGTTCCCTAAACTTATGGGAAACTGAATATATTTTTCTCATTATTCAACAAAGTTCAGCAGGTAAAATGATGACAAATTTTTACGACGACCATATCAAGAATGATTACAAGAGATAAAAAGGCCTTTGGCTAGTTGTCTTACAATAGAAAAGTACATTCCACTGAAAGAATCGCCAGTAAAGAGTACTCCTGACCAAACATCACTCTTTTGACTTCAACCATGCCAAAAACAATGCCCAAAGCTCTTTGCCCAGCACAGAGAAGGTAAAGAAAGAATTCCCAATGATTAGATATCTAAATATTTGTTAGGTCATAATGTATAGTAGATATCTAGGGCAACACATTTCTGGAGACATAAAATCAGCAAGATGTTTCACTTGCCTGTGATGAATGGATGAGCCAATGCCTGAGTAACTGTCATTCTCTTCTCTGGATCCAGCACAAAAATTTTATCTAGTAGGTCTTTGAAGTTGGCTACCATCTTTGGATCCTCACCAGGAGAGCCAACAATGATTGAACTGATATCTTTGGGCTTTATGTTCAGAATCATCCTCTTTATACTCTGAAAGGCAGAATTAGATTTTTGGTCAACACAAGGCCAAGGGCAACCATTACAAAAAGCTCCCATCAATGTTTCTGTATTAAGCATTTCAGAAAAGGAAAACGAAACCTTTTTAGTAACAGGATCCTCTTCTGCAGCATGAAAATTAAAATCTTGATCAAAGTGCTGTTCTGTAAATGCTCCCTGAAAGAAAGAAAATAGATGAAATGTTATCAGCACAAGCAAAGAAAACTACATATTACAAGTGAATTTTGTAAATTAAAAAATGCCAATATATTTCTCAAAATATAAATCCTTCAAACAAATTGACAATGTACCTTACGCAACATCTTCTTTGGAAAAGGACCTTTTAGTTCCATATGAAGGCGGAGCATGTCATTGTTTGTTGGACCAGGGAAAAGAACTTTTCCAGTATATAGTTCATACAAACAGCAACCAACAGACCACATATCCATTGGATGATCATAAGACAAACCAAGAACTGCACCAAGGATAAATATAAATATTATACATTAACCCAAAGATATGCAATGTACAAATATCAGCCTACAGATTTAAATAATGCAGTCTCCCTAAATAGTAACAACTTCATATTAGAACTTACTTATTTCTGGGCACGATAAAAGCGGCTTACAAGGTATGGTGTAATTTCATTTTTCCCAGCAAACATGGCATTACCAAAATCACAAAGCTTCAGCACTTTTTTTGCCTCGTTTACCTGAAAAGAAAGCATTTCAAAGTGAGCAATCAATTGAAAAAATTAACCACAATTAAGACCGCAAAAAATAATACATACCAGCATGTTATCAGGCTTTATATCACAATGAAGAACACCACAGTTTTTTAGATGCTTAAGCGCAATAAAAAGTTGCTTAGCATACGCTCTAACAGCAGTTAATTTAAGACCAATATTGCGACCGAACTTCTTGAGAACTTCACGCAGATTCATATGAAGCGACTCAAAAACTAAACATAAATGATGCCTGTACTTGAAGCTCGACAGAAAACGAACACAGTGGCGCTTATCCTCTGGATCTGCACCAGCTAATTTTTTCAATATTTGAACTTCCAGCTGACCAGCTTTGTGCCTGCAAGAAACCAGCATTAAATCAAGCACATAGCAGGAACAAGGTCAGAGAACTTGATCTCTATATAATAGAAAAATATCATAAGCATCAATGATAAAGTTTGATCACTCACATTGTTTCATTATTTCGAATTATCTTTATAGCCACTTCTTCAGGAACATTGGCACCAACCTTAAGATCCTTTGCACGTACAACAGTTGAAAAAACACCTTTCCCATGAGCAGCAGTTACTTTATATCGACCGTCAAGTAGTTCACCAAATCGATAGCCTGGACAGGAAGAACACCGGTTACATGACTACAGACATATACCTGAGAGTTCCGTTTGAAAGTTATATCAATATATCCGGATGCCCATGTACTTCTATAACAAAATTTTCAACTTACTATAATATCCTTCTGCATCATCCTAATTGTCATGAAGGCCACTCCTTATAACTGGCAAACCATCACCTTTAACCTACAAATACACCATTTATAGATATGCACTAAGCCTTATTGTCCCAGCTCTCAAATATACATAAGTAAATAAACAAACGCAAACCATGTATGAGAAAAACCAGTTGACTAATCCACGAGAAGCACTTTATTAGGAGTAGCCAGACAGCCAGCCCAACCCAACCAAAAAGTCAACTATGCTACAAAAGCATCCTCAGTGAACAAATAAAAACTTCGGTGACTTAGAAACACAAGTTATTGTAGTCATACACAATGAAAGGGATAATTGAAGAGAAAAAAAACAGCAGTCAACAAGCCAATCAAAGCCTCACCTTAATGAACTCATAATTAATCCAGATACACTAAAGACAAAAGCAAAGAGTCACATCTGATACATACCAATTTGCGAACTCCAGTAGGTGTTTCTCCAAATATATCATCACAGAAAATATCATCTGACCTCTCACTCTGCATACATAAATAAATGGAAATTATACACCTCAATAGCCTGAAAAGCAAAAGCCAGCTTCAGCACATCCAAATTAAGATTATTTAGAGTGCAGATTTAGACAAAAATTGCAAGTTAGGAATATATTAGATTCAAATGTGCTAGAATAGGAAACCACCACACCTTCGGGGTACCCTCACCAAGCCCAGCAGCACCAGATGTCCTCTCCACAGCAGCTTGCCCATTTTCTGAAGGCGACTTCTGAACAGACAACAATGGCTCAGGAACAAAGATATCTTCATGTCCACCAAGAACATCTTAACTGGCAGCAGCAGCTATTGTTTGCCCATTAATCTCCACCGGCCTATTATCTGGTTTAATTTTTTTTAAAATAATTATTAAGTATTTGCAACATAGCATATGAACATTGGGTTACCCTAAATCAAAACTCAATAAAGCAAAAATGCAGGTCAGAAAATAGAAGTTAAGAAGGGAAATACCTTCATTCACATCCACTGCAACAGACTGTTTGTTGCTGCAACGGCTTGCTCTTATATTTCTCTAAGATGGCTTGCGTTCGCTTCCTACTTTCCTCTTTAATCCTATTGAGTTCCTCCTCTTCCTCTTCCGCAAATTTAATTGTAATCCTTTCTTCTAATTCATCTTGCTCCGCTTCATCTCTGAACAAAACAGAAATATACAAAATGACAAGATTAAGAGAAAAAATACCATGGAACATCTTTTTCAGATAACCTATACCTTTGTAGTTTATCACCATTTCTTTCCAACGAATCGATATTAGAACCATGACCCTTCACCACTTCATTCTTCCCTAATCTGTCCTGATCAATTTCTGATTCATCCCCTTTAGAGTGTGTATATTTCTTATACCTACCTCGACCGCCAAAGCCATCATCTTCAGTTTCAGTATTCCTATCTTTATCCCTACTCCCGTCACTTCTCCTTTCCCTCTCCCGCTCTTGGTTCCATTCTTCAGTTTTGTCCATTTTCCTATCTCGATCTCTGCCAGTAGTGCTGCTATGGTCCCTGCTCCAATCTCTTTCCCTCTCCCTCTTCCTATCTCTATCTGTTTCCATATCTCAGCTTTTATCATGCACTTTATCCCTTCTCCTTTCACCATCTAGATCCCTGCCCTTGCTCTTCCCTCGATCCTTCTCCCTTTTCCTTTCCCTGTCTAGTTCTATCTCCCTACTCCTCTCCCTCTCCTTCTCCCTTCTCCTTTCACCACTCATGTCTCTGTCTCTACTCCTTGATTGCTCCCTCGGCCTTCTCTTCTCACCATAAACCTCCCTGTCCCCACTCCATCCAACTTCCATCTCCCTCACTCTGCCTCTTTCATGCTCCTTCCTTCTCCATTCCCAATCCATCTCCATGTTCCTGCTCCTCTCTCTACCTCCTGTCTCCATATTGCTATGCCTTTCTTCACCCGCATATTTGTCAAAACTGATACTCCGTTCCCTTTCATCATTCCTAACTACGTTTCTACTACCATGTCGCCCGTCCTGACTAGGATCACATCCCTGATGACGACTTCTTTTCAAAAGGGCGTCCTCATCTACTATGCTTTGGGATCGTGATCTTTCCCTCACAATATAACGTGACTCAGATCTACTACTAGTGTAATCATTATATCTTGAATCAGGAGGTGAGTTAGCTGACATCCTGTATTTTTCCCCAGAACTTTCAGAGGACAATGACTTTCTCATGTCACTTAACTTCCTTCCATCAGCCTCTTTGACATCCTCATGGTAATTATTTTTCTTGCCACTTCTTGAAGGAGACCTATTGATATGAGACTCAACACTTAAATTTCCAGAGAGCCCAACATGACTGTGCTTCCTCTTGTCATTGTTGTCACCGATCTCTCTTACTTGCTCATCCGCAGAATTAATATTTTCACCAGCTCCCTTCAAAAAGAATATGCAAACAAAAGAACTGAGTGCACAAGCTTGTAACGCATCATTCTCACAAATTGAAAGAACAGTAATTACAAGCATATATATGCAGCAATCGTAACCAACTCTTACAACTGAATAGTAAGCCATCAGTCTCCATTGAAACGCCTAGGAGGATACTTCCTTTTGCAATTCACACATTTTCTTTGTGTAGTAGTGCATATGCATGGGATACTCACTCAGTAATCTAACAAGCTCTAACAAACCAAGATTCATTATCCCAATCTCATAAAGCATAAAATAATTCACGATATTAATCAAAATTTTCCGTCAGGTCACCGAGAAAAAAGGGTTCAAATGAGAAAAGTCAAATTTCAAACTCGGTCAGCAAGCAACAAAAATAGAACTTCTAAAATTCTTTCAAGTACTATACAGCATTCAAATTTAAATTTTTTGCTTCATAAAATTCAAAACCAAGTAAATGGATTAAAAAACTAAAATTTCCTTTTCCTTTTCCTTTGAAACTTAAGAAAGAGCCCCGAATGTCCCCAATTCTCAGTAACAAAACGGAGAAAGAAAATATAACAGTAACCAATAAATAAAGCCGTGACCAATTAAAACAAGCAAGGGTAAACTGAACACACCGGATCCAAAACATCTTGGAGCTCGCGAGAATGACCAATGTTGATTTCGACTCCCGGTTCCTCGTCAAGAATATCTCCTTCCTCGACGTCATCATCAGGTCGAGGAACTGAGGGAGGAGGGAAGGGATCTTCACCACCATCTCTGGCTTCGTCTTTATGCTTCTTGCTACGGTGTCGGCGCTTGCGGCGTTTGGAGGATTTATCGGGTTCCTCATCGTCAGATGGAGAACGATGGTGCTTCCTTCGATGAAAATCTGGCGTGTCGATAGCCATGGGGAGTTAATTGCAGACAATCTAGGGTTAAGATTAGGGTTTTTTAATGTGTCGTTTTTTTCAATATTGTTGGAGCGAAGGCAAAGGTTTTACTCTTGAAATTTGATTTCCATTTCGTATTTATAGGCTGTTATCTGGCTGAGGAATTTAGGCTGCCTGATTTGGCCGCAGTTCTTTCGTACGTGCCAGCTTAAAGCGTGTGGCGGCTAGATAAATACGGGTAAACTACAGATATAGTTCCCTTACTATAGAGTGGATTTTATTGTATCAAATATATGATAATTATAAGTTAAAAAATAGTTGCTTAATATAAAAAATCAAATTATATCTTTGGTTAACTTTACGCGTTTAAACTATTTTTTTAAATATAGGTGTTTAAAATTTTATTTCGTTAATTTTAGGTGTCTAGTAATTAATTGTTGTTAAAAAATAGTTAACCAATTGAATTTTGACATGTGACGTGTTTTAATTTCTAATTTTTTATTTTTAATAATTTAACATTTTTTTATAAAATACTAAAATTCTAAAAATCCTTGAAAATAGTCTCAAATTTCTAAACCTTAAATTATCATCATTGTTGTCGTCAAGCCCACTCATTCCATCGTCGGGCCCAATCGACCATTTCCCAATGTGTCGTAGCAAGAAACAGAAGAACGGTGTGTCGAACATTGAACAACGAATGCAAAATCGTCATTCACCAATTTTTAACGACGACGCGTTGAGAAAAATGATCGGTTGAGTCTGGTGACCGAAGGAACCGGCTTGGTGACGACGATCGACGGCAACAACAATGAGAATTTTGAATTTTATAATTTTTAGGGATTTGGAGACTAATTTTTGGGGTTTTGAAAATTTTGAGATTTTTTTAAAATTAAAATTTTGAAGATTTTTTTAAAATTAAAATTGTTGCCACGTGTCAAGCATTGATTGAATAACATATTTTTTAAAACGACCTTTAGCGACAATGTGCCTAAAATTGTAATAATATAAACATTAGACATCTATTTTTACCAAATTATAGTTTAAGCACCTAAAGTTAAAATGAAGTATAGTTTAAGCGTTTATTTGTATATTAAACCAAAAATAGTCAATCAAGTAAAAAAAAAGTTTACAAATTAACCGATTTATGTCAAAAATGAAAGAATCGAGGTGATAATTAATAAAATGATAAATTATATTATTGAACTTTTAGAGCATTAAGAAAAGGCATAATGTTAAAAAATACTTCTAATGTCTGACAGAATAGTCATTTTGGCTTTTATTCATTTTTTAGAAGCGATTTAGCTCTCAACATTTCATTTTGGGTCAAAATAGTCCTTTTGGGAATGAAAAATGTTAGTCAACTAATAATAAACAACTTGAAATAATTTGACAGAATGACACGTTAGAACAAAAACATTTTATATTTTATACAATTTTATAAAATTATTGTTTGACTGATGTGTCATTCTATAAAGTCGGCATATTTATCTATATGACACTGCTATCACGGCGTGCACTACCATGTAGGTTTGTCACTTTATTTCAAGCCAGTTACTTTTAGTTAATTAACAGTTTTCATCCGCATAAAGGCCATTTGACCTAAAATAAAACGTTACAGGTTAAATTGCTTAAAAAAATAAGGGCCAAAATTAATATTCAGTCAAATGTTAGGGCATTTTTTGGCATTATGCCTTAAGAAAATGGTTACTAAAATCTAAAAACTTTTATCAAAGTCATTGTCGTTAAGAAAAACTTTCATTTCAGTCACAGAACTGTTAAACATCTTGTAACGCCATAAACCCGACGTCACATTTGGGTCTCAAGCCCAACCTATAAGTAAAATTTGTGACTAGATTTAGCCTAAATCACAAGCATTTCCATAAATCCAATAATGTTTTTGGAATAGACAATACAAAATAGTTAAATTGTTTACATAGGAGCTCCAATTTAAAACAATGTAATTAAAAATATTCAACATGATCAATAAATCCAAAATAAGAGTTACATACGTAAAATCAAGGATCCTATGAATAATTGCCCGACAAGTCTAAGTATTGTACACTTGATCACATCATGAGATGAAGTCCTACTCCGATGGGCTCCTCAATGCAATGCTACAACCTAAAAACCTGAGAACGGAAACAATGATTTTGAAGGTTGAGCTCATAAAGCTCAGTGGGTACATATCTACCCTATCATGCTTCATGAAAATCATAAGCATAAGCATTTAGCTAGAAAAGATGACATGGCATTTAAAACAAGTATGATAATTACCATAATTCATACACATATCATGCATCATAAACATCTTATATCAAACATATCCAGGAACCTAGAGTGAGGCCTGGGGCTACACAACATCGGAAATATACGCTCTATACTCGAAATCCCCATCGAGTACCTACGAATGAAACTCGGGGCTACACAGCGTCGGGAACGTACATTTGGAAATATAACTTACCATGGTGTTGCAACACTCTCACTAGATATTCAGATCCCACCAAACAAGTACCCACATGGCACACAACATCATCACATAGCCATACTATCTTATGGTTGCTATCAACATATAAGTCATCTAAGGTATTTACCAAGTTCTTAAGATTTATGCTCGAGTATAAGAAGGTTTTGCAGTTTTTCAGTTTTACAACTCATTTCAGGCCACTAGGGGTCTATTGGATCAATCATTACAATTTTCAGCCTTTTAGGCAAAAATTAGTATTTTCGGGCAGATTGCCCGGTGGGTACCGGTATTGGCCCTTGAATACCAATATGGTACCCCTTAGGTACCGATACTCATAGCGTACTGATACAAAATTATTTCACTAAAATTTCTCAAAGTCTTAGCGTACCGGTATGGGTCGACCCGTACCAATATAGATATGCATGGCGTATCGGTACAGGTTAAACATTGTATCGGTACCCCCTTCAAAGTTTATCTTAATGAAACAATGTTCTTAAACCCCAGTACACTAGGGTACCGATACTGATCCCCGAGAATCGATACTGAAGCCTAGAAGTGGCTTTCTTAAACTCAGGAAACATCCCCAAAGCCATCAAATCGAAACCAATAACCCCATTAAGTTAATTCTACAGTTCATGAGAGGTATTTTGGGTGATTTACTACTATTTTTACAAGTCATCAACACTTAATCTCGAATTTGCCATTAATAACCATTTTAAGCATTCAAACACCCAAATTATTAAAACAAGCATACAAGGCATCATCCTTAGGATGGCATGAAACAAAGGGAGTTGGAAGTGTACTAACCTTCCTTCAAGAGCTGGAAAAGAGACTCCTTGCTAACAAGCCTCAAGCTTTTCCCTTGCCTTGAGTTCTAGAGTGCTCTCCAACCTCCTTCACTACAAAGAGATGTTGTAAAACGGGTTACAACATTATTAGAAGGTCTAAAGATACAAAAGAAAGAATTCTACAACAAGAAATAAAGTTAAATCCTCCATTTCCATTCTTCCTCTTCAACCTTCACTAAACACCCATTTTCCAAACTCTACTAAAACTTTTCATCCTTGTCTTGAATTGTAGATCATTGGACGAAGACTACAACACTTTTAACAACCAATCCAAGATTCACGGTCCAATAGATAAAGATTTCACATTTCTTTATGGGTAGAAGCTATGAGATGAGAATGGGTGGAAGGAGGACTAGAAGACAATGGGTAAGATCATCATTTTTTTTTGTTTTCTGCAGAGAAATTAAAGAGTCTACACTTTTCCCTCTTCAAAAATGATGTAATTACCTCTCTACCCCCCCTTCATCTTCTTAACTCATCCCCAAACCATAAATTCAAGCCCAACAACAATTTACAAGCTCACAAGGCACTCATGGGCATCTAAAATCCTAAATCACGACTCAAAAATAAAGCTTGCGGCTCGGGTTAACTCGATCCACTGATTCCGAAAGTCAGGTCGTTACACGTCTGACTTAGTAGAAGTTAAATTTCAAGTAAAACACAAATTGAACCACTTAACTTTTTAAAATTTTCAGAAATGGTGTCAAGCTTTCCAAATTTTGGATATTTTATCTCAAATTATCAAAACTTTTTAATTTGATCTTGGTTTTGCTAGAATTCATAATTTAACCCCCACACTTCTAGATTCTTCATAAAAGTACCTCTAAACTTTAAAAACTTATAATTTAATCTTCAAGTTCCAAAATTTCTCAACTAAACCCCTAAATTCCATCTTAAGCCTAATAAATCCCTATCACAATCTTTGAAAACTACTCTTTGTCAAAAATTTAATTTTCATTCCAAAACTATTTTGTTTTAAAAAATATTACCTTACACAAAGTAATTATAAATATTTCATATCTTATATAATATATAAGTACAAAATTAATTTTTACAATATTTAAAAAAATATTAACGTATACAAAATAATTATAAAAATTTCATATCTTATAAATATTTCATAAAGTAGAGGAATTTTCATTTATAACACAATATTTAGTACCAATTTGAATGTGCATAATATTATGAGTGACAATATTTTTCAAATTTAAAGAGTAAAGACCATTAGATAAAATCTCGTTTCCAACAACTTCAGATTTATTAATTAAACTAAAATCAACATTTGAAAAATTAAAATAATATCCCAATGGTACAAGTCTTGAAACAGAAATTAAATTTCTACAAAAATTAAGAATGTAAAATGTCTTTTCTAAAATTAAAACAAAACCAATAGTATGCACTAATTCACAGGTCTCAATGGCTTTCACATGTGACTGCATCTTGTTTCTTGAATAGATGTGTGCTCAGCTCCCACTAGTTTCCTCGGGTTTCTTAATCCCTGTAAGGAATTTAAGATATAGATTGTAGAACCATAACCAATCTGTCATCTGTTATAATTAATATCAACCATATTTGAAGCAAAACAAACAAGTGAGATTGATTTACCTTTCTTTTTAAGTCAGCCCTTATATTTGATACAATCCTTCTTTATGTGACCTTTCTTTTTACATAAGAAACACGTAAACTATTTCTTTATGTCAGCTTATGGTTGCATTTTAGTATTTCTCTTTTGTTGGGCTCGGACTGACCTCTTTCCTTGAGTAACTATGAGTTCACTATCTCCCATTTATATTACGAGCCTACCCTCTTCTTGATCACGCATGGTCAAAAGTTCATCAATAGACCATTTATCCTTATGTGTGTTATAAGAGATCTTGAATGACCATATTAAGGGGAAGATTGTTCAATATATAGTGCAGCAGAAAATATTCAGACATTTTAACCTCAAATGCCTTAAGTCGAGCTGTCAAATCTCGCATCTTATTGATGTGATCATGTACACCTTTTACTGTAGTGAGTTTTAGTGATGTGAACTTTATAATTAGGATGCTCGTTAATGACTTTTGAGAAATTTGGAATTGTTTCTCTATGGATGTTAATAACTCTTGGACATTCTCATTATGCTCAATTGAGCCACGAGCATCAACAATAATCTTGCTCTTAATGTACATGATACTCAAATGACTGGATTGCTCCTATTTTTCATACAGAGTAAGATAAACCTGATTGTTGGTGTCAGTAATATGTGGCTCAAATTTTCTTATGACATAGTCAGTATCCATATACCCTAATTAGAGAATAATACTCTTCTTCTAGAACTTAAATTTCTCACTAGTTAATTCAAAGATACCAACTATATTATCAAACATACGCAAATATTGTAATATTGCAAAATAAATTGGCATGCATACTTAACATAAATTTGAGGCAATCATAAGTCATAATTTACCAATGCAAATTAAGTAAATAATGAATCTAGTGATATAAAAATTGCACGTGGGCTAAATTTTTAATTAGATTAGATTTATTTTATGATAGAAATATTTTCTATCCCTTATAACTATTATTAAATTTATTTTCAAAACTTATGTGAGTAATTATAAAAATTCATCTAATAATCTTTACCTTAATAAATTATGTAATGAGATTTGATACCTAAGCTTTTCATATGTGATTCTTAGCCTTAGTAATTTTATTTAATTGAAGATATTGTGGCTAGTCTTTAACTGAATAAAATTATGAAAATCACATAGTTAGATATTAACCCTAAATTTTATTTAGAGTTGATGTTAATTCCTTGTGTAACGTTTTATGTATATAGTCCAAAAGAGATATTTACTCCAATAAATAAATTTATTTAACTAAAGTTGAGGTGACTAATTCTTTAATTAAATAAAATTATTTAGATTTTTACACATTGATTTATGAGAAATAATGCATGAAATTGTTATGCTTCTAAGCTCATAATTTTGTTTAAATACGACTGATCTATTGCCTTTTCGGCTTAATTTTGGTTAGAAGCTCGATTGAAGTATGCCAACCCAAAACCACAACTAGAAGTTGATTCTGGAAGCTTACCAAATGTCATGGAATGAGTCGCGGGCACAAATCAATACACGATGCAGTCAGAAGCAGTTCTAATGGATTTTGGGATAAGGATTGGCATTATTTGAAGGATAAGGCGTAATTTAAATCTTGTCACTAATTTAAATGTGATATCTTATCTTGAATGTTTTGAATTTTAAATTCATGATTTATGTATATTTTTACACTTAGAATCCTTTGTGTATAAATACCCATTAAGCTAGTTTATGAGACATATTTGATTTGAGAACTTCTTTGTTCATATATTTTCCCATTAATCTAGTTTCTTATTTTATTTTCCATTCTCTTCTTCAGTTTTATGTCCTTTATTATGTTATGCATGTTCCAATCCATACTTAGCTAAACTCCAAATTAACCTATACCTTTGCGTATAAAGAGCTCGTTGGCTTGAAGGCCGTTTTAGCTTATAGTTGGAAACTCGAAGCAGTTAGTCTAATTCGGCTTCCTACGAACAAAATTAACGGTGATCTCTAAATAGAAAACAAGATTGGGTTTGAACAAATATCTGTTGGTGAGACATTGTTAACTCGAGTTGGGGTCTTCCAAATCTCAAGTTTGTTGTTAGACCATTCAACAAGAATTAAATTTTTCGCATTGGTTTGGAATCGGTTAACAAATGAGGAAATTAGCTATAAGAGTTTGTTCTTGTAGAATGTAACCAACTTACTATCAAGAAGGGAAAATCAACATTCGATGACAGATCATAATTGCACAAAGTAGAGTTTAGGGCTAATTTTTTTTTCATATTTAATTCCTCTCGATTTTTGATCAATTATTTTTCTTATTGTTCTTCATTGTTTAATTATTTCAACTCTTTTTAAATCCTCCACTTTTACCTTTTTGCAGCTATACAAGGCGATTAAAATAAAGAAGTGATATTGTTTAATTTTCTAAGTCATTGTGGATTGACATTATTTCTCTATACTGCAGTTTATCTTAAATAGAAATTAGAAACTTTTTATTTGACAAATTCGACACCCTGTCAAACATATATCCTTATGCTTTATTGCTAAGTACTTTATGCAATAATTCCTAAAATTTTATGCACCTAAAATCATGTATATGACTAATTATAAGATAAATTATATATCACTATTGCACATACAAAAATATTCTAAATTTATTAATAAATTTTAGAAATCCACTTTAACAAAATCCTATGATTTTAAATCATAAGTATCCTAATTAATTTTACGGCGTAAGTGTAATCATGCTTAGTCCAGAATAATAATCAGATAAAACCTTATAAGCAATAATAACATAAATACAATATAGACCTCTCCTGTCAGTACAGTTTTCATTACAGGAATTTTTGCCATAATGAAACAAGGATACATTCCATACTTCATTGTGAAAAAGTTCAGAAATTTCAAACAAGCGATATCACAAAGTTTGTAACATATTTTTTTAATTTTAAAAATTAAAGATAAACATGAAATTTTAATTTTGAAAAATTTACAAACCCTAAAACGACAAGACATAGATTTAACCATGTTATGATATCAAATGTAAGCATAAAACGAGCATAAACGCAACATAAAGATCGAAATAAATAAATACATCTAATCATTGCTTAAACCGAATGTCAAAAATTGATAAGTGGTTGCACCAACGTCGAACCACCGTCGAACATTTTAAATTCAACTACACGAAAAACTAAAACTGCCAAGGATCTTCTAAGCACTCGAAAACTTCACTTAAATGAAGTAGAATGCTTTTAGTTTTTTTTTTGTGCTTAGAGACCTTAGACTAATGGGGTATTTATAGTGAAGGTTACCCATCAAAAACCTTTTAACTTACGACCATTATCTTGAAATCATGGGAAGTTAATAACCCATTATGCCTTATAAACTACTTAACATGCAAACAAACCTTAAGCAACTAAGCAGAACAGGCAAATGTGTTGCGGTTATGATGTTATCCCAACAAAAACTACGAACCATCATTAAGAGATTAACCAATATGTCGTACTCAAATGTCTTCATAGTCTTAAAAGATTTCTCATACTATCCATAAGGAAAGCAGAAACTGTCTTTGGGACACAATCGAATAAACATGTTCGATGCCGTCCACCTTCGGTGCAACAGAAACAACATGAGGAAAATCGAAGTTGATGCCATTAATCCAAGGGAACACCGAACACCTTAACCAACATTCTCAAAGCAGTTCCACTTCCTCCATCGAAATCAACCAAACTTTTAAGGCTTTCTAACACTTGAGGACATCCTTCAGTTATAGCCGACATTGCCACATGCTATTGTATCTTCGATGAGTTTGCTATGACCGAGGTTCACCTTAGCATAGCTCCATACATACTTCCCATTCGCTACCTCAAATGGTGAATTCCCACTATTAATTCTGCCATGGTGTCAGTGCAAAGTCGATGGAATCTCAAGTTCTGGGTTCCTCTTTGAATATTTGGTCGTGGATTACGAGTGTAAGAACCTCATAATGCAGTAAAAAGGAGATGGTTAACAGCTCAGAGAGTGTCATGGGACTTCCATGGTTGTCGATAGCCTCAGAGATCCCGATGGCACATTTAACTACTGCCAATCTGCCATCTTAACATATCCGAACACATAATTCCGTATATCTACTTCTGCTTTATCATCTTTTCCTTCTCTCTCGCTTTTATCTCTCACGTCTCCATCATTCTCTCTTTGAAATCTAAGAAAACTATACCCAAATCTCGATGGAGAAAAGGCTTTGTTGGAGCTTCATAAAGAGGAGCAAAGAGTACCTATTTCGGATTTTAAACAAAGGCAACCTTTCAGTTAGGATCTTAAAAGATCTAATGACTAATGAAAACCTAGTTTATTAAGAATCGTATAGGATTTTATGGTTTTCCATTTGTTATTTGCATGCATTGTTTTGTCATGATAAAAAAAATCGTGTTGGAATCACTATTTATTACCCTACACTATGTTTTGCTTAAGGTTGAATTTTCTTCCTTTTATATTTATAGAATAATGACAGCGTCGCGTTTAAGCCATTAATGGTTAAATAAATGGATTATGAAAGTTTTCATGTTTTTGATTTATATACTGTTTTGTTTTGCATTTCTGGTTGTTTTCTTTATCTCCTCCAATAGCATTGTAACTACTACTTGCCTCTGATTAGTTTGGCATATTATTACATTGGATTACCTGCTTGATATTCCCTTAAATATGGATTAGTTTTTTTTTGTTGTAATTAACTATAAAAAAATTATAAATGGTCACTCAAATTGATGAAGAGTTACAAAGCTATTTTCTAAACAATTGCATTTGGCCGGTTGGTCAAGCTGCTTATCTTTATTCCTCATATTACCTTAGGTCATTGGTTCTAGACCTACTAAGAGCACCCCTTCATTTCCCTAGAGTTCTCACTTCCTCTTTTCTCTAGGTAAGATTAAGATTAAAATTAGAATTGATTTTTTTTTACAAAACTATTTTCTGTCTAAAATAATGGCGGTCGTTTGAGTTAGACGTTAACAAAGTGATTTGAATTTGATAAAATTATTACTTAATTACGTGTAATATTAAGTCAGTTTTAGGAAAAGCTCTAAAAAATAATTGATTTTGTCTTTAAAATCTTAATAGGCTATAGAATTTTTCAAACATCATCATCTTCTTTTTTAAATCAAAATTACTTAAGCATTAAAGAAAGGTAGAGAGGGGTAGGAGAAAAAGTTGGATATTAGAAGGAAGGAAGAAAGGGAAGTATGGAGAGTGTTAGTACAATCGAGCATCCACCGCCACGCGTCGAGGAGTTACGGCAGGCAAACAACAAACACATACCACAAGCGAGCGACAGTAACCTATCCGTGTGAACCTCCATGTGGACAAACAAGTATAAATAACCCGCGAAGGTATCTAAGCTCTGACACGTGATCGTTGTCGATGACAAGGCAAACTTAGGATGTCAAGTTATAGCCAATCTAATCACAATGCCACGACAACTCTGTTAAGACACTTGTCCAAGTGGTATAAAAGGATGCATGCAACAAGGAAAAGCCACATCTTCTATTCTAAAAGGACCAACACCATGCCAGAAAGACTACACTTGAGCTCAAACCAATAACCACCGACAAGACCACCACTAAACCATCGTTTTTGACCCTTGTTCACTTTACTAGTCAACAATTGGTACGGTGAGTGTAAATCACACACGAACTTCGCTTTTTTCGGAATCTTTCAGATTTTTTTGATTTTCCAAAATTTTCAGACTCTTCGGAATGGGCAGAGATCAACCGAATAACACGGGCGGGAGGAATACGGAAGATGTTAATCCAATGGACCTGATAACGGTTGTCGTTGTGCAACAGTCTAGGGGGCAACCTCCTATTTCGTTTACTACGGCGAAGGTAAGAAAGCATCAGGCCGAAGGGCGTCGCCATCAGAAGAAAGCATTCAACAATTTTTGGGCATGCAAGAAAAGCTTAAAGTTATAGAGGACTTCGTATTAGTTTCACAAAGACAACTTGCACGACAACAAGAATCTATCAGAGAGCATATGAAAAAGCAGAAAGTGACATGTCAGAGAAGTGAAGAATCAATCTGAGACATGAAGAATGGAAAGGAATGGTTTAACTGGGAAGCAGCAGAGACCGTTCATGCAGAAGAAAACAAACAGGATCTAGAATGCCTAGCTTACAATAGATAGTTTTGGGGGACATGAAGAGTATTACCTTATAGAAATAGAAAAGAATGATAGTGATAGAAAGATGATCCAGGAGTTAATTTCTAAAATAAAGCATGATCGTAGGGCCGCCAGGGGTACCCCGAAAGGCAATGAAACAAGCAACGCAGAAGAAAATGTCGAGGGTCCAACCCCCCAGATTTTCAGATAAGTAATCTTGAAGACAAAATTTATTACTAGACTCAAGTTGCGAGGAAAAGAAATTGCCACAAACCCCCAGTTAATTTCCAAACGCAACATTAACGGTAACATCCCTAAAACCGGGCTAAGAGTTTTTAAAATGATCACAAGTTTCGAAAGGTCATCTTTGTTAGAACCAAACCATAATAGATATGAAATCTAAACCCAAGATCTATCATGTCAAATCATCAAGAACAATAAACTGAATGTCGAAGCGTACCTGAATTAATCGATAGATGAAGACCTTGAATCATTTGATGAAGATCACCTAAAAGGTGGTTGAGATCTTCCAAGAAGACAACTTAACCCTTGTCGTAAAAACTCTCTGACGGGGACAAGAGTAATACAAGTTAACATATTTCTTGGGGACCGCTACCTCTTTATATAATTGATTTAATAATCAACTATTAAGTATTTATAACTCTCCCCCTTATCAAATTATAAATACATCTTATGGTATCTACACTTTTATTTCCATGACATTTTAATACCCATGACACGCCTAACATAATTGGTCACTTAATTTTGTGTCATACTTTAAAATAGCAATATACATTATACATATGTGCCCACTATTACGGATTTTAATCCAACAATCTCCCACTTGGGAAACATATGTTTCCTGATAAATGTATAACCTTATGAGCTCAAAAATTTGCTATTATATAATAGGTATTCTGTAACAATCTCGTCCATCAACTATATCCATATAGGATCAAAGCAGCCTTTGTCGTATCAATCATGACAAGGCCCATCAATGGTCACGTATACAAATATAGTCAAATGACATAGATCAATCATGGATGCGTAGCATGGAAAATTACATGAAATGTGAACCGAACATGTCTGTTTCCAACTGGTCCTCCTAAACCTTAGTGAGATCAAACTTTACTGAATTCATAGTGTGCATAAACCAAAAATCTTTATTTCTGCAAAAAATAATCTTAAAATAACTTTAAACTGAAGTAACCAAAATTGTGTATAAACCGAATGAGCATTTTTCAAAATTACAAACTCCCACTAAAACTGAATATCTTTAAATAACATTACACCCACATGAGTAGTGTGCTCATGAAAGACCTAGGGTGATAGTTTCTTAATAAGCGCGCAATTATGGAGTTTGTACCAACATGCTCTATAGACACACAATCACTCTGAATTTTCTTTAACAACTAGGAACGTAATATTTATGTGCTTCAAGTTTGAAGTGTTCCTATTGTTTATAGAATAAAAGAATGCATATTTATTGTCACAAAATAACTAAAGTGGTCTTTCTGTTCAGTCTATAATTAGCAACCCATGTGACAAAATTCTTTTGCATCAATATTCTAATAGAATCGAAGTCTGTAAACCTGATGATCTCTAACTTACCAGAACTCCGATATGTGAGCATGTAATTTTTGTTCTCTAAAGATATCTCATAACCCTACTGCTGCTATCCAATAGTTCATACTAAATTTTCTTAATATATGTCTAACATTCTAACAATGTATGCAATATCCGAACACATACATACTTGAACATGAATAGATTATCAATAGCTTATGCATATGAAATCTTTTGTGTGTATGTATATATATATTATAATTTCGAGGTTACTTTTAGGGCATTTAGTAAGACTAAATTTGTCTTTTTTAGCAATATGAGTATCACTTAGTTTACTCCCACTGAACTTGTAGTACATACAATTGTCAACCAAATTTATCTCAAAACCAAATGATATAATCAATATGAAATTTATTTAATTTACATATCTTTGATTTTGCATCATTAATGAGAGTCCTACTTAAGCTCATAGATGAATTTATTTAATTTACATATCATTGATTTTGTATCATTAGACACAAATCTATGATTGTACCATATAATTCATTTCTTCAATGTCGCCATTGAAAAACACAAGCTTAACATCCATCTTATGTAGCTCAAGATTAAAATAAGCAACAAGTGTCATGATTATCTTGAAAAAGTCTTTCAATGAAACTTGATAGAAAGTCTCCACAAAATCAATGTCTTCTTTTAGAGTATATCCTTTAGATACAAGACATGCCTTATACTTGTCCACATTATCATTTGCATCCTCTTGGTTTTAAATATCCATTTACAACCAATTGGTTTGCACCTTCATATAATGAGACAAGTTCCTAAACTTTATCGTCTTGCATAAAATTATACTCTTCTTGAATGACATCAATCCACTTTTGAGAGTCAAAACTTTTATGATCTAATAAAAATGATTGAATCATTTTCTATCATTCCATTATTATCCTTATTTTCTTGAAGAAATACAAAGTAATAATCTAAAATAGTATCTCTCCTTCCTCTCGTGGATATCTTTAATGACACTTATTTTTTTTAAGGTTGTTAAGTTTGTTCTTCTGAAACAATTACCTTATCTTGAATGAGAGTTGTTCAACATTGTTTTGCTGAGGTACTTGATTCACTTCTTGATTAATGATAGTTGTAAAAACCTAAACATCAGCAAAAGTGATAGTATGAATTAAATTATAATTCAACTCCTCCTTAATAGCAATGTATCTAACCTTATTTCTCCCTCCAAACTCAACATCCTAAAAAAATTATAGATCTCTCCTTAAATAATTTCTAATTGTGGGATCATAAAACTTATAACACACGGATCACTCAAAATAACCGAAGTAGTTGCTTGTTTTGAAGTTTAATTTCTTCACATGTGTCCTAACTTATTACAAAAGAATTAACCCTTTGTAACTTATCGTTGTTTCTTTTGAGTTGGACCTTTAGCAACTTTTTTCCTAATATTTTCTTTTATTGCCCTTATTCTTAGAGACACTAACTAAATGAGTATTTTTACCCTTATAATTCTTCAACTTTTCTTCCTCTTTAACACAATGAGAAATGAGCTCAGCTAGAGCCTATTTCTCCTTTTGACAGATGTAACTATTTTTGAATTGGTTATACTATATAGGAAGAGGTACCAAAAGCATAAGAACAAATAATTGTTAGAAAAATCGATCTTATGTGCCTTAAGTTTTGAAGCAATATTAAATATTTTCATAATATACTCCCTCACATTTCCTTGATCTTTATACTTCATAGACATCAAGTAAGTCAAAAGTGATGTCATAACCTTAACATTTTTTAGTAAAGTGTTTCTCAAATTTATCAAGGAAATCCTTAGTATGAGTAATATCTTTGGATTTGTGCTCCTAAAGAATTCTAGAATGTTGTACTTTATGATCATTAAATTCATGCAATTTGAACGAACTCACCTCTCAAAATCCCTTTTATGGGTGCTTACCGCCATGAGAGGTGCGAGTTGTTCTTCCTTAGTGCAAGGTCTATGTTCATACAACCAAATACTTTATGTAAGTGTCTTTTCTATTCTTTGAAACTAGTTTCACTAAACATGAGTGTAGAATGTATTTAACAGATATTGTGATAGCAAAGATAAATTACCTAAATATAGAACAAAATAAGCAAATAAAATAAAAACAAGCCCACATAAATATTCATAAGTAAACAAATAAATTCAAAATAATGGCTAGTTCCCCTCAAGATATCAAGCACAACATTGATATCAAGTCTTTGGACAGTAATATTAACTATAAGCGGTACTCTTGTTGTAGCAATCAAACATTGACAATAAACTATGTCAAACAATAGATTAATCTTTGGAGTAACGTATTACTTACATAAAATACCTTATAATTGTCACACATTTATCACCACAGTTGTCGTTGTAATTCTGCCAAATATTAACTTTTCTTTGGGCCAATTAATAAAGCATGAATTACAAAACCCCATAATTATCTTAATATTTTAAATAAACCAATCTACACAAAAGCGATCACTTTGGTGACATTATGTTTCAATTAATCTATTAAAATATTAGACATCCGAAGCCAAAATATGAATTTAATTGTTTTAAAAATTTTATCTTAATTTTATCTTTCAATCAAATTAAAAGATAACCAAAATAATAATAAATTTGAAAAAAGGTAAACCTCATATCAAGATACCGAACATTCCATTAATATTTTATCTTTGGACAAAACAATAACTTGCAAGTGATATCTTGGTACAGTAATCAAACATTGATAATAAGAACATGTCAAACAAAAATCTTCCTTTGGGCAGATTTATTGCTCACATATAAAACTGAATAAGTATCACATGTTTATTACCACAGTTGCATATGTAATAATGTTAATTATTAACATTCCTTTGGGCCAATTAATACTAACATAATCCGACTTACATGCACAAAATCTTCTATATATTAAAATAAAATAATTTCCACAATAGAGGTCACTTTGGTGACTTAATGCTTCAATTAATTTATCTCAAAATATATAATATAAATATACCGATATTCAAATTTAAAATTTTATAACAGTCGAAACTGAAATTTCTGATAACACTTAAGTTTTTGAAATAACCCAAAACAAGGTAGTCTGAATGGGGCTATCAAAAATAAAAAAACCAAATCTTTGACTGTTTCTCAAAAAATTCCTTAAACATACATTTGCCAAAAATTTTATTATAAACTTAAAGGCAAGATTTATAAATAGTTAAACTAAATGCATTCAATCCTTAACTTTATATAAATGAATGATTCATACAATGATCACATAAAACTTTAGTGTGCACAATAACTTGACGATTAAAATTGAAATTCTTAATCAAACCGAATCGAATATAAATTTCATAAAATTAATGACATGCTTTCCAAAACCAAAACCAAATGTATATTCCGTAGGTAACATTAATGACATAATTAAGCATAGTGTGTAATAAATTTAAGCCAAAGGTTCTGTTCAAAACTAAACAAGATTTATCTTAATACCCAATGATCAAAACTGAAATTTTGATCCAACCAAATTAAATATATATCTTAAATAAAAAATATATATTTCATACTTGAAAGCAAAAGCAATACAAAATAAGGGCAGATTAATATTTAAGAAATAGTTACTGTAACTAATGAATACATGATATAGCACGAATATTCATTACTTTAAAATAAACTTAAATTCAACATATATAAAAGAAATAGGATTTGCTCCAAATTGAAAAAACCCAAATCAAAACGCAACATAGGGTTATCACCATTACTGACGCAACAAACAACAAAATTCCATAATCCAATTTTCTGATTAACAAAATTAGGGAAAGATTGCATATTAACGTTATTTTCCGATTAACAACACAATTAAAAACAAATTTAGGAAGAAACAACAAAACTCCATAATCACAATTTGCATATTAACGCTATTTGCATATTAATGTAAAGCCAAGCCAACAGTTAATAAAAAAATTACGCGGCGCTTGAACAATCAAAGAAAAAATTATTGTTATATTCCGTATAAAATTAATTTTCTCAATGATTCAACATAACTTGTCTCTAATGCCACTTGTTAGAACCAAACAATAATAGATATGAAATCTAAACCCAGGATCTATCATGTCAATTCATCAAGAACAATAAACTGAATGCGGAAGCGTACCTGAATTAATCGATAGATGAAGACCTTGAATCCTTTGATGAAGATCACCTAAAAGGTGGTTGAGATCTTCCAAGAAAATAGGTTAGCCCTTGTCGTAAAAACTCTCTGACGAGGACAAGAGTAATACAAGTTAACATATTTCATGGGACCACTACCTCTTTATATAATTGATTTAATAATCAACTATTAAGTATTTATAACTCTGCCCCTTATCAAATTATAAATACATCTTATGGTATCTACACTTTTATTTCCATGAAATTTTAATACCCATGACACGCCTAACATAATTGGTCACTTAATTTTGTGTCATACTTTAAAATAACAATATACATTATACATATGTGCCCACTATTACGGATTTTAATCCAACAATCTTTGGATTATTGGAGACTCAATGGGAGCTATTGAATAAGCTAGCTAATGAAATTGAAAGCAAAAGTAGTTAAGAACTAAAGGAGTTAAGGATCAATTAAGAATTTGTTAAGTGAGCATACTACAATATTTGTGATGGATTGTATGCCAAGAGGTAGTTTAGTCAAAGAATCAAATATTGTGGATCAAGATAGAATGAGAACTGAAGGAAGTAGTTAAGTGATTTAATTGAATTGTGATCTAGTGGCCAATTTGTATTCAAGTGAATCATAGGGTAGGATCGTTTTGTAAAGGAGACAAAAGTTAAACTTTGCATGGGTAATTTGGCCCTAGTTGCATGGTGGAATCCATGTGTCAATTAAGTTATGTATATTATATTAATAAATTAATAAAAAAAAGAAGGGAAAATGGGAGGGGTTTGCTGATGGGGTAAGACTCATGAAAGAAAAATAAATTGTTAGCTGCCTATCTCTCTCTCAACTCTCATTCCAACGAGAAATACCATTAGAGAAAGGGAAAGAGACCTTGAATAAAAGCTTCAGTTTCTAGCTTTTGGCCTTCAAAATTTATAAGCTTCTTCATGGAAAGGTTAGCCCATAATGTTTATAGTAACTTTATCATAGAAATTTTGTTATATCTTGAATGGACGATGAAATAGGTTAAATGTTTTATAAAGATTGACAGTGGAGAGTGATAAAGTAGTATTGATGATGAGTTAGATTGGATGAAATCATGTTTTGAGGGACATTTGTGAATGAAAAAGATGTTGGAAATTTAAGTTTAAGGATGGATTTGAATGGTACTTACAATTATTTGAAGTTATATATTGTTTTGAAGTTTTTAGAGTAGTTGAAATGGAGGTTAAGTGTAATCTTCTCAGAAGACTCTATTTCGACAGTAAGTTTAAAAATTCATAAAAAACTGAATATGCTGAGTTAGAGGATGAATTTTATGTGTAGAACCGTGCGAGAGTCTAGTTTTGTCTCCAACAAATGGTGATTGATTTCGAGTTCTGAATCAAAAGTTATGAATTTTTAAGTGGAGGTAAGACAAAAAATCTAGAAGCAGATTCTGTTCTGGACAGTTTCTATTTTGACACTTCTAAGAATTCTCATAATTTTTGTGAAACTTGTTAAATTATGAGTCTTATACCGTTAAAATCGTGGTTGAATCTAGTTTGTAAAGGTGTGAAGAACTTTAAAATCCAATGTGTACTCTGTTCTGAAGAGATAGTTCTATGATGATAATAGTTATGTGTCTATTAAGTGAATGTAATGAAGAGTGTGGATATTAATGATTGTACTTGTGTTGTTTGAATAAAAGATTAGTAGAGGAGGCAAGGGTGAAGAAGAGGGAAAGTTCAGAATTAAAGGACTCAGGTGAATCAAGTAGCGAATGGAGGAAGTCTGGATGTGATTAGTGGATCGGGATATCATGTAACTTCAGGATATAAGGTGAGTGTAACTATACTTTTGTCTGAAAGTGATGTTGTAACACCCCTTAATCGAGTGACACAATTGGGCCTCAAACCCAAACCCATACTATAAAAATTTTGGCCTGATTTAGCCCATACCACAATAATATCGCTACTAGTCATTAAGTTTGAAATTTAAACATCATAATAAACCATTTTAAATCATTTTGTGGAGCTCCATTTAAAATACATAATAAAGCGTTCAACCCAAAATATCAAAGTATAAAATAAAGTTACAATATATTATAGGGTCCTACAAATACATAGCCCAACTAATCTAAGTATTATACTCCACTGGCCGACGCTGAAGCCTTACTTCGATAATGGTCCGCCTAACCCTGAAAATCTTGTTGACCTGCGAACGAAAACAACGATTCCGAACGCTGAGCTAACGAAAGCTTAGTGGATACACTTCCACTCGATTATGCTTCATGTAAATCATAAAATATGTGCATGTAGATGAATGATATCATGGAATTTAACATTTCTTGGCGCTACCTCTGATCGCCTAAACACATGTTTAAAAACATATAAACCAGCACACATGGCACATTAGGCCCAACCATGCCCGGGGTCTACCAACTCCACCGAACTAAACAAACAAGGGGTTACCTGAGTTCGCCCATTGGGTACCTTCAAAGAAGAGCTAGGAATGCCCATCGAGATTCTTCGAAGAGCTCAGTATCTCTCGCCGAGTAGCCTGGAATACCTATCAGGCCAATTCTTCTAATAAGCTCATAATGCCCATCGAGCCATTTTTTCAATAAATACTATGCCCGGAATACCCATCGAGTAGCTTAGAATGCCTATCGAGCTAAATGTGTTGCAACACTAACCTGGGTATCTGGATCCCACCAAACAAGAGTGACTCAACCATACAAGTGCCCTACCTGTCATGCAAACATACATGACCCACCAAGGATCCCTATTGTTGTCTTTACCTGACACATGACCGTATATGATCCACCAAAGATCCATACAAGTGCCTTAACCTAGCACACGACCATATTCAACCCATCAAGGATCCCTATGGTTGCTATTTAAATAAGACATACAAGCATTTCCAAATTATTATTCATTAAGGTCATTCTCAAGGTTAATTTCTCTGTTTTTCAATTTTAAAATAAGTTTTACCCCCAACGAGACCCACTGGGCCCAACTATTCGAATTAGTATACTCTCGAACTAAAAACATGATTTTTGGACATATTCGACGGGGCGTACCAATACCTGCCCTATCATACCGGTACGGAACCTACCATACCGATCCTCGTGCTTCTCGTACCGATACTCATACCTCAAAATGAGGTCATCCCAAAGATACATCATGGTACCGGTACGAGACCTACCCATACCGATACGCTACCCATACCGATGTGCACCCTTGCGTACCAATCCCCAACCTAAAAGGAGGGTACCGGTACGAAACCTATTCGTTATGGTACGTACCCCCGTACCGATCCTCACAAGGCGTATCGATATGCGATATTGCCATTGGAATTTGAAAGAAGCAGGGGGTATCGATACGACCTGACCCGTATCGGTACGCCATTCTACACTTATTAGGCTCCCGTCATTTTTAAATATGAGTACCAATACGAGTTTATCATGTACCGATACTCGTGCCCAAAATTTAGTTTTTTGGAGTTCAAAACTCTACCCTTAAGCCCTTAAAACCAAAATGCCAGAACCCCAAATCGATCCTACATATTATGGGAGGAAGTTTAGGTTAATTTCTATCAATATTTTACCATATTAACAAGGATTAAACAATTTGCCATTAAAGGGGTTTATGCATTCAACCAACCACAATGCCATGCAACTACAAGGCTAACATGATTTTATGATGCCCATGAAGGCATAAGAGTAAGTAGTGTACTAACCTTGCTCCAAAAGCCAACCTTGATGCTCCAAACTAAGCTCCTCCCACCTTGCTCTTGCCCTTGCTCTTGGAAGACTCCCCAAGCCCTTCCACTACACAAAGGTTGTAAAACTTGTTACAACATTGCTGGAAGGTTGAAACACTAAAAAGAAATGTTTCAAAGCTAGAAAGGGATCAAAATCTTTATTCCAATTCATCCTCTAAAACCCCCACTAAAACCCTTGATATCACCATTTTAATTGATCATTACCTTAAAATATAGATCCTTGGATGCTAAACACACTTCCCTCAACCAAAAATCTGAGTTTTACACTCAAAAGACCAAGATTTACTCTTTACTGTGTTAAGCTTTTGGAGAGAAAGATGATGAAGATATTGGTAAAAAAATAAAAGAAATGAGATCATCCTCTGTACCCAAAATAACTACCCCTTTCTTTATTATTTGTGGGTGAAATTACCCTTTTACCCTTTCATTCATCCTAATTTGCAAGGCCATCCAAAGCTCAATCCCAAAATTCCCATAGAAAAACCCACTAAGGTTTCTAAGGCCCAGCTCAAGGCCTGAGCATATGGCCACCAACCACGGGTTTTAAACCGGCCCACGAATTCCAAAACCCGAGTCGTTATAAATGTTGTATTGAACATCACTTAAATTTTTGCTAGAGACCAAAATAAAGTTTCGGCTTAAAATTTATGATAACTAAAGAATGAAATATGATAAAGAGAAAGTTAAATAACCAATGTATGTAAAAAGTATGACTAATTGTGAGAAAAGATATGAAAAGCAATTAAGAACTCAATATGAGAATTGAGATAAGATAATTGCCACTTGATAGCTTTGAGCACTTAGCTATTGGTATGTAATAAAATAAAAATGAAAATTTAATGTATTAATAGTTTGTACTAGGTAAGCCTTAATGGAACTTAATGATTATACAACTTAGTAAGCTTTATCAAATGATACACCAATGGTGAATACAGGTAAGCCTCATGTATGAATTATTGATTGATGATAAGGTGAAGTATAGTTTGAATTCTTGCTATGTGAGCGTTAGTACTTCTTTGCTTGAAAGTTTAATGATAATTTGTTTAAGAAAAACTAGTTAAGGTTGAAATGTTACGATGATAATGATATGTAAAACTGATATGCAAGGTGAAATGACTATAATTGATGAAAATAAGATGTATGTTATAAATGAATGCTATGTAAGCACTATGTTTAATGAATCAATTGTATGATAACTGTAACACCCAATTCCCAGTCTAGTAGGAATTTGGGTCAAAAAACGTTTCTAGTGAACAATACGATGAACAGTTTATTAATTTTGATGACTTGTACTATAAACAGTAAATTATAGACGTTGATTTGAGGCATTGAATGACTATGATCAATGTAAACTCAGTCAAGTTATAGTTAAGGGATCATTTGGTAACTTATACAAATTTAAGGACTGTAATTTTTTGAAAATTGCAGGGACTTATCAATAATTAGGGTTACCAATGTGAAATTCGATGCATGAATATTTTATTTTCAAAATTTCAATGAATTTAGAGTTCAATTACATCTTCAATTAAGACTCATAAAGTTTAGTGACTATCTTGCAAGATTTTAAAACCATATAACTGACTTTAACTAACTTACTTGTATTGGTACCAGTACTCATGAGGCCGTACTGGTATACCCTTATAAATAAATTCTTTCAAACCTTAATCCAGTATCGGTACATAGTATATTGTACTAGTACGAGGATTCGATGCCTTTAGTATCGGTACATGACCATCATTGTACCGGTACGCTAACCCTAAATCCCCAAATTAAGTCATTATTGGGTATCGGTACGACACCACATTAATCGTCACCCTTGCTACAGTAAAATTCCAGTGTTGATTTGGCGTACCGATACCCCTATAGCAGTATCGGTACGCCTTAGTTTATAATACCGAAATTAGCATGTCAATACAGGTACGATATCACCTGTACCGATACTCCTGGGTTAACATTACCCAAAATTGCTTATTAGTACCAGTACGATACCACCCGTATCGGTACACTAGGGTCTGTAATAACATTTCTTGTCTGGTTTTTAGTTAAATTAAGGGTCTTAACCTTGTCCAATGATTATCAAATTTTTCCAGGAAACTTATAAACATCAAATCTATATGCATATCAAATTTCATGCCAATTCGAATCCATTTACCAAGTTTTTACTTATTAGAGTATTTTAGGCCATTTTACCAATTTTACCAAAACACTAACATGCTATATTTCATATTTTAACCCATTCAACATGGTGATCCATATGTACATACAAAATGGGGCTAAACTAACATGTCTAAACCCTATGCCACCATACTAGGAGTTCAAAGTCTAGGTTTACATTACTTACAGCTTGTGTGACTTGCTTCAAAACTCGCCTAGCTCTGATCTTTGATCCGACCAACCTTTATCCTGAAAATGCACAAAAATAAGATTCATTATGCTTATATAGCCTAGTAAGGTAGTCAAAAATAATAACATGAAAGTTAATAATATCAATAACATGTATATCAAAGGAAATGCATCTCAAATCATGTTTTAGCAATAATTTCAATAACTTAATTCCATGGCTCGATATGTGAATGTGGATACGCGAATTCCCAACCAACATTGCCAACAATAAATAGTCAATATCCTCCAACATTGCCAATAAGACCAAAACCAACACATCCTGCCAACATCACCAAATATAGCCTTAGCTCAAGGACCGTAGTCCACTCCGTACCAATGAGCTCATGAATTCTATTGCATGCCAATTGTATCCCATGTCCATTCGTATCCAATGATTCAATGCTTAGGCTAATATCAATAGCAATAACAATAACGATAGCAATACCAATAACAATATAGCAATATACCATGATCAATATGGCTTTTCTCAATGTCTCAACGATATCAATGACAATGTAATGATTCAATAATCTATATGACAATGTAATAAGCTTACCAAAGCTTACCAATGATACCTTTAACAAGGTTTTCATGTATCAATACCTTGATTTCAATGATGGAAATGCAATAGACCAATACAATAAAATCAGGAAAGGCACCTAGCCAATCCCGAGACTTTGACTATATTCACCGATACTTCTAAAGCTTTTAGGGCTCCTAGATGACAATTCCTTTGTTCTTTAACTTGTTGGAATTAGAGGGATTTGGTGATTCTTCACCTTGGTTCTCTTGAGCTACAAAAGAGATAGAAATCAAAAGGATTTCAATATCAATAATAAATTCATAGCAACTTATTAGCTATGAAAAAAATAGAGATTGAACTTTGATATCCCTAGGAAATTCTAGGGATCTTAACTTCTTGAACCTATGTTTTAGCCATGGAATCGATGAATCATTCAAGGGATATTGCTTACCCGATCAATAGCTATAATTTGGGAACGATAACTTGAAGAAAAATAAAGCTTGACTAAGCCTCCAATAGAGGTGCTTGCTTACTTAATGCTACACGAAGAAGATGATGAAGGGTGGTGTGGTGCTTGCTTACACTATAACCGGGTAAGTTTCTTTCTTTTTTTCTTTATTGATTAAATTTTCCTTCAATTGAAGGAATTTATTCTCCTAATCCCACGCATGTGGTGATTAGGATTGAGCGATTAGTCCCTCAATTATTTACTTTATATACTTTTTCCCTCAAACTTTCAATTTTCCCAATTTAGCCACTAAGGTAAGTTTCAAGGTTTATAATAAGGTCCTTAATCAATAACAATACTTAATTAAGGTTCAATAATCTAATAGTTGACTACTTGGTCAATGGTCAACATTATAATTTGACTTTTTGATGCAAAATTTCTGGTTGTCAGAATTGAATTCTGACTAAGCCCGGTTTTGGGGTGTTACAACTCTCCCCTTTAAGAAAAATTCGTCCTTGAATTTTTACTTGAACCGAAGAGATACAGATATTGATTTCTCATGGTCTCTTCCAGTTTCTATGTAGCTTTTTCAATATTGTGACTCATCTAAAGTACCTTGACTAGGGGGATGTTCTTGTTTCGAAGTCTCTTGACTTTCTTTGCTAATATCTGTACTGGCTCTTCTTCATACGTCAGATTAGGTTGAAGTTTTATTGTTTCAGGCTCGATAACATGAGATGGATCAGATCTATACTTATGGAGCATCTATACATGGAATACATAGTAAATCTTGCTCAACTCTGAGGCAAAGTTAGCCGATAAGCTACGGGACCAACTCCTTCAACTACCTCGAAAGGTTCAACGAATCAGGGACTTAGTTTCCCCCTTTTACCAAAACAATAAATCTTCTTCCATGGGGAAACTTTCAAGAAAACTTTCTCACCAACCTCATATTGTATATCCCTTCTCTTGAGACCAGCATAGGCCTTCTGTCGGTCAAAGGTGACCTTTAAACGATCATGAATGATGGTAACCCATTCTTTAATTTTTTTGAAGTAAGTCAGGGCCCAATATCTTACCCTCACCGAGTTCAGACTAGCATAACGGTGTTCTACATTTTTTCCATACAACATTTGATATGGTGCCATTCCGGTAGATGATTGATGACTATTATTATAATCAAACTCGATAAGAGGTAAGGACCTCTCCTAAGTTCCTTCAAAGTCAATGACACATGCACAAAACATGTATTTTAATATTTGAATCACCCTTTTCGATTGGCCATCAGACTGTGGGTGAAAAGCTGTACTGACATTAACTTGGGTGCCTAAAGCTTCTTGCAGTGTCTTTCAGAATCGTGAAGCAAAACGTGGATCTCGATCAGAGATGATTAACTTAGGTTCTCCATGAAGTCTGACCACCTCTTTGATGTACAAATTAGCTAACTTGGGAAAACTGTAGTCTATCCTGACAGGTAAGAAATGAGCTGACTTGGTAAAACGGTCAACGATGACCCAGATAGCTTCATGCTTAGCTAGAGTCAACGGTAGTCCACTGATAAAGTCCATGGTTATTCTCTCTCACTTTCATTGAGGAAGTTCAATGTGTTGCAATAGTCTAGTAGGGACACGGTGCTCACCCTTGACTCACTGGCACGTAAGGTACTTAGATACAGATTCTGTAATAACTTTCTTCACACCAGACCACTAGTACAGTTCTTGAAGGTCCTTATACATTTTTATCGGCCCTAGTTGAATTGAGAATAGGCTACAATGAGCTTCTTTAAGAATGTCCTCCCAGAGGGATTTGTTATTCGGTATACAAATTCTATCACGGAAGCACAAGAGTTCTTCAGAGTTAACTTTAAAATTAGGATCAGGGTTACTCTAAAGTTTAGAATTGATAGCTTGTAATTCAGGGTCTTGATCTTGCAATGACTTGATTCTCAACACAATGGTAGACTGAACTTGAAGTTCATCTACTAAAGGTCGGTGCTTCTGTAACTTGAAATGAGCGTTGATAGCTATAGTAATTTTAATACAATAGTCAATTCTTGAGGTTCAATATTGATACTTACCATGAAAAGGTTTGCGGTTGAACGCATCAACTACAACGTTAGCCCTGCCCGGGTGTTAATCAATAACAAGGTTATAGTCCTTGAGAAGTTTCATCCATCTCCTTTGACGAAGATTAAGCTCTTTTTGTGTCAACAAGTATTTGAGGCTTTTATGATCGGTATATAGGTAGCATTTTTATCCATAGAGATAATGCCTCTAAATCTTTAAGGTAAAGACAAACGTAGTCAATTCAAGATCATGGGTAGGGTAGTTCATTTTGTGTGGCTTAAGTTATCTTGATGCATAAGCAACGACCTTGCCCTCTTGCATCAATGCACATCCTAACCCCTGATGTGATGCATCACTATATACGGTGAAGTCTTTACCAGACTTAAGTTGGGTCCAAACCGGTGCGTGAGTCAACACTTGCTTAAGCTGATCAAAGCTGCGTTGTTACTTCTTAGTCCATTCAAAAGGGGCATCTTTTTGAATGAGCTTAATTAACAGTGCCGCTATTATAAAAAACCCTCTAACGAATATTTTGTAATAGCCAATAAGACCGAGAAAACTACGAACTTCACCAATATTCTTTGGCGGCCTCTATTCAACTATAGCATGAATCTTGACTATGTCCACTTGAATACCCACTACAGAAACAACATGTTCTAAAAATGAAACTTTGATAAGCCAGAACTCACATTTACTAAACTTGCCATACAACTGCTTCTCTCGAAGAGTTTGAAGCACTACACGGAGATGGTCTCGATGTTCAGCTTGATTCTTGGAGTAAATCAATATATCATCTATGAATGCCACTACAAACTTATCAAGATAGGGTCTAAAAACCCGATTCATGAGATCTATAAAGGCAGCCGGTGCATTGGTTACCCGAAGGGCATAATCAAAAATTCATAATGGCCAGACCTTGTACGGAAAGCTTTCTTAGACACATCACATTCTCTAACTCCTATTTGATAGTACCCAGACCTTAGGTCAATCTTAGAGAAAATGGTTGCATCCTTAAGTTGATCAAATAGATCATCAATCCTTGGTAAAAGATACTTATTCTTGATGGTGAGCTTGTTTAATTATTAGTAGTCAATACAAAGACGCATTGACCCGTCCTCCTTTTTAACAAAGAGGACCGGAGCTCCCCAAAGTGAGGAACTTGGTCAAATGAAACCTCTATTCAATAGGTCTTGAATATGTACCTTAAGCTCGGTGAGTTCAACTAGTGTCATTCGGTAAGGTGCAATGGAAACTGTGGTGGTTTCAAGTTGCACTTCAATCCCAAATTCAACTTCACATGTGGGTGGTAAACCCAGAAGCTCATCGGGAAACACATCAAAAAATTCTTGCATGGTATCTATATCTTGCAATCGAGGTTCTTCTTTACTTGCAGTAGCATATAACAATGATCTCTTACCCTTAGAGTCCATATGAGTTACACTTTCTTTGACAATACCTCTAAGATACAATTTCCTCTTCGAACAATCCACCCAAGCTTGATGCTCTCTGAGCCAGTCAAGCCCAAAATAACGTCAATCTCATGAATAGGGATGGTTATGATATTGGCTGGAAAAGGTATCCCTTGTATCATGAGAGGACAATTTTTGCATATTAGTTCAATTACAACGCTATCACCTAAGGGATTGGTTACGGTGATTTTGGAGGCTATAGGCTCGAATATTAACTTAAATCTTTTAACCAATACAGTACTAATAAAGAAATGAGTGGATCCAGGATCAATTAATACATAGACAGGGTGAGTATACAATTTAATAGTATCTACTATAATATCTGGATCTTCTTCATCCTCCATGTTCCTCGCATGGTAAACTTGAGCTGAAGCCTTGGATTGTTGTCGACCTAGAGTTCTTGTAGAGCCACAAGGTCTCCCAAAAGCTCTTGCTACAGCTTGTTTCTGTCCCTTACCCTTGAAGGATTGAGTAGGGGACGCTGTGTTTGTCGGTGCAGTAGACTTGGATGTATTCATTGGATAATCTTTGATGTAGTGACCTTGTTCACCATAGAAGAAACAAGCCCTAGACTGTCTACGAGATTACCCCATAGGATTTCTCATTTGACAAAAATTATAGATAGAATATTGAGATTCTCAGCCTGAACTTCAGGTACTCTCGAAGGAGGTTGTTCTTACAACAGATTAGGACATGGTTTATGGATTGGCAAAATTACTTATCGAGAAGGCTGTTGGTGGTATTGTTGCTGAAACCCCTGTTGCTTACCCTTCTTATATGACAAATGTGGGCAAGAATCATCTCGAGGCCGCTTCTCAGATCAAGTTAGTCCACTAGTCCTCTACGACCTTTGAGCAGCTCCAATCTGCAATGAAAAAAGGTTAAAGTTCATTAATCAAACCTGCAACAAACATTATGCAGTTCTCTTCCTCCTTCTTTATATACTCAGCTCCATACTTGCAATACTTGCAGAAGTCGTGGATATACTGCTCCACCAGTCTCCTGCTTTGCTTGAGATGTAGGAAGATATCCCGTCTTTAAGACAAGTAATTTTCATTAATGTATTTCTTTCTGAACTCACGCAAAAAGAACTTCTAGGTTACAACTTCCTCGGGAACAATAAGTATAGTGGTTTCCCACCAATGCAGAGCCTCGTCTACTAACAAGGCTAGGGCGCATCGAGCTTGTGTTCATCCGAGCATTGTAACTACTTATTTAATATTCTCAAGGTGATATCCAACCAATATTCTGCCGCTTTAAGATCCTCACTGACCTTACCTGTAAAGGTAATAGCTCAATGTTGTGCCAGTTTATCAATAGAGACTCGAGTCATAAAAGTAGCAGCTATAGAAGATTATGCAGACTGCTCATACTTAATGGTAGCCATGAATTGTTTGAACATCTCAGTCATGTTCCTATAATATTCAAATTGAGTAGTCTGCAATACAGGTTCGGGGATTTGGTGGTTCTTGTTGAGAAACTTATGGATTTGGAGGGTCTTCCTTCTTTCTCTCCTCGTTATGCATCAAGGAGTCGATATTATGCTCAACTTTTTCGTGAGATTTTTCGAAGTCAGACATCTTATACTACAAAAGTAAAAAGGATCGAATTAATCTCAAGTCACAATGTACACAACAATAACTCATACGTGGCATATGCAATGCAATAAAAATACAATATGATCAATAACTTTAGTTTAGTCCTAGAATTGACTTAACTCTAGCTCTTGTAGCATAAATGTAGCACACTCTTCCCGGTCTGGTAGGAATCTGGGTCGAAAAGCATTACCAATGAACAATACGATGAACGGTTTATTAATTTCGATGACTTGTACTATAAACAATGAAATAATGATGCTATTCGATACATTGAATGACTATGATCAATGTAAACTCAGCCAAGTTATAGTTAAAGGATCATTTGGTAACTTATACAAATTTAAGAACTAAATGGTAATTTTTTTGAAAATTATAGGGACTTATCAATAATTAGGGTTACCAATGTGAAATTCAATGCAAGAATATCTTATTTTCAAAATTTCAATGAATTTAGAGTTCAATTACATCTTCAATTAAGACTCATAAAGTTCAGTGACTATTTTGCAAGATTTTAAAACCATATAACTTACTTTAACTAACTCACATGTATTGGTACCAGTACTCATGAGGCAGTACCGGTACACCCTTATAAATAAATTCTTTTAAACCTCAATCCAGTATCAGTACACAGTGTGATGTATCGGTACGAGGATTCGATATTATTCGTATCGGTACGAGACCATCACCGTACCAGTACACTAACCCTAAATCCCCAAATTAAGTCGTTATTGGGTACTGGTACAACACCACTCGTACCGATACTCTTGCTACAGTAAAATTCTAGTGTTGATTTGGCGTACTGGTACCCATGTAACAGTATCGGTACGCCTTAGTTTACAATACCGAAATTAGCATGTTAGTACTGGTACAACATCACCCGTACCGATAATCCTGGGTTAACATTACCCAAAATTGCTTATCAGTACTGTTACGACACCGCCCATACCGGTACACTTGGGTCTGTAACGACATTTCTTGTTTGGTTTTTAGTTAAATTAAGGGCCTTAACCTTGTCCAATGATTACCAAATTTTTCCAGCAAACTTATAAACATCAAATCTATATGCATGTCAAATTTCATGCCAATTTGAATCCATTTACCAAGTTTTTACTTATTAGAGTATTTTAGGGCATTTTACCAATTTTGCCAAAACACTAACATGTCATATTTCATATTTTAACCCCAATTCAACATGGTGATCCATATGTACATACAAAATGGGGCTAAACTAACATGTCTAGACCTCATTCCACTATACTAGGAGTTCAAAGTCTAGGTTTACATTACTTATAGCTTGTGTGACTTGCTTCAAAACTCGTCTACTTCCGATCCTTGATCCGACCAACCTTGAAAATGCACACAAATGAGATGCATTATGCTTATATAGCCTAGTGAGTAGTCAACAATAATAACATGAAAGCTAATAATATCAATAACATGTATATCAAATGAAATGCATCTCAAATCATGCTTTAGCAATAATTTCAATAACTTGATTCTTTGGATCGATATGTGAATGTGGATACGTGAATTCCCAACCAACATCGCCAACAATAAATGGTCAATATCCTCCAACATTTCCAATAAGACCAAAACCAACACATCCCGCCAACATCGCCAAATAGAGCCTTAGCTCAAGGACCATAGTCCACTCCGTACCAATGAGTTCATGAATTCTATGGCATGCCAATTGTATCCCATGTCTATCCAAGGATTCAATGCTTAGGCCAATATTAATAACAATAACAATAATGGTAGCGATGACAATAACAATATAGCAACAACAACATACCATGATCAATATGGCCTTTCTCAATGTTTCAACGATATCAATGACAATGTAATGATTCAATAATCAATATGACAATGTATTAAACTTCCCAAAGCTTACCAATGATACCTTTAACAAGGTTTTCATGTATCAATACCTTGATTTCTATGATTGAAATGCAATAAACCAATACAATAAAATCAGGAAAGGCACCTAGCCAATCCCGAGACTCTGACTGCATTCACTGATACCCATGAAGCTTTTAGGGCTCCTGGATGACAACTCTTTTGTTCTTTAACTTTTAATTTTCCCAATTTAGCCATTAAGGTAAGTTTTAAGTTTTACAATAAGGTACTTAATCAATAACAATACTTAATTAAGGTTCAATAATCCAATAGTTGACTACTTGGTCAATGGTCAACATTATAATTTGACTTTCTTATGCAAAATTTTTGGTTGCCGAAATTGAATTCTGACTAAGCCCGATTTTTGGGTGTTACAATAATGATGTGGACTTAGCATGATGGTAAGCATATCTAAATGAATTGTTATGATAACATACTTAGCTATGCCTTGAAATAAAATGGAAGATGATATGAGAATGAATGAAAGGGAGCAAAGGCTCGAATGAATAATTGGTAAGCAATGCTTGCAAATGTTAATGAATTGATATGAATCAATATGAAACTATGTAAATCCTTGGATTTGAGTCAACTTAGGACACAATTGGCATGACATAGGATCTATTGAGCTCTTGTGTAGGAGGGACTATGGTCCAGGACAATTGAGGTCTTTATTTGGCAATAGTAGTAGGTATGTGTTGTGAAAGGTCATTGGCGATAGTAGGAGGGCTGACCATATTGTTAAATGTTTATTGGCGACAGTAGGCTGGGGATTCGAGTGTCTGAATGTTGTCTAAGTCCAAGAAAATTGACTGAAATAATAAATAAGAAAATAAAAAATGCATATGTAAGCCTGATTAATGGTTGTTTCTGATTATTTATATGATGTTGTTTTAAATGCTAATGTCACTAAGGTATATAATAAGGAAATTGATTGAAATAATAATGATAAGAGCATAAAGAACTTATAAGTGAACATGAGTGATGCTTGTTTATGAATATGTGTATGTTTCCACACTGCATGATAATGTTATTGATGTGAATAAGAACTGAAAAGAATGGTAATGATATAAGGCTTTGAAAGAAATGAGATTGTTGGTTATGCTTGATTCTTGAAGTGTATATAAAAGAAAAATATGATATGCCTAATAAGATGGAACAAAATATAATATTGTAATGAATGAAATTGATCGTTGTATGATCTCTGACATGATAATTGTGTATGCTAAGAAAGTAAGACATCAATGTTAGGTCGTTAGTTAATGATTTAAAGAAAATGTTGGAATGGTCTAAAAAACTTATGGAATTAAATGTGCAAATAAGCTTTGAGCAATGTAATATAACTTGTTAAGCTTATTCAAACATATACTTTCTAAGACTTAAAATAATAGAATAGAGATATGAAACCACTGATTAGAAACCTTAGAGGTTGCTAATGAATAACCATTGTTTGTTGATATAATAATCTTCAAACTTATATAAGACATGCTTTATGATATGGTTAAGAATTAAGTAGGCAAGATATTATCTTAAAATAAAGGTAATATGAATTCATAAGTAAGAAAACCATAACTGTGTGATATAAATATGAAAATGACATTGGGAATTAAATTGATATAGTTATCTTGAAATCTTTAAATAAATAAATATTGTCATTATCACATACTTAGGTGTAGCTTATAGTAAAATGGTTGCTTTAAGAAGTAATAAGTATGATAGTACGAAATGAATAAGGTGTTTCATTGATAGATTTGGTCTATGTGATTGATTATGAAGATAATTTAGAAAATGAAATGTAGGATATTGCAAGTTGAAAGAATGGAATGAACTTTGACTAAATGAATGAAGTTCAACCAAAACTAAATCATAAAGGATACTATATAAGCAAATATATCTTCTTGTATCTTTGTATGATTGGGCTGGTCTAGTTACATCACTAAGTTCTTCTGAACTTACTTTCGTTTGATGAATCTTTCAGGTAGCTTTCACTCAATAAAGTGGGGATCGTGTCAACGCTCGGCAACAAGTTACACAAGGGATCAAGCTTAATGTATGTGTTTAGTTGTAGTTACTTTAAATTTCTAGGGTGGCAAAGCATGAATAAGGTTTATGTTAACTAATTGGTTAGTTAACATATTAGTGCATTCAAAGTAATGTTTATAGTACCTTATAAAGAAGGTACAAAGAATTGTAATATATTTGTGCTTGTGTGTGTGATATGGTTGCCTGCTATGTTCAGTGATTCTGTGCATATAAGTAAGTACGTGTGTGATATGAATGTGTACTATGTTAGATGATTGTGTGCATATTATTGAACATGTGTGCTATGCTCTAGGGATATTTGTTATGCTAAGTGATGATGTCCCTAGTAATGGCTAATGTTTTTGCAAATGAACAAATGCATATGATATTTTTGAATAGAACAATGAATGATAATGTTATGTTCTGAATGAATGATTAGTTAATAAAGGTCAATGTTAATGCATACCTAAGAATGTATATGAATATGTATTTGAGTTTATAAACGTTTATGCTCATGCTTTGATTCATGTTTAGTGGTGTATGTTATATAAACTTATCCTAGTAACTGATACTAGGCCTTGCTAATATGAAACCTTTTATGATAAATGGTATAAGTACAAAGCCTATTATAAGGAACTTTAAGGTTCACCTAAGAAGTATTACTTCATAAGTATATATATAATGAAAGGAGTCCATTAACAGTTTAAAAGAAAATGATATCATAGTCAATGATTTAGTAATATTGTTAATAAAATGTAAAGCTAAATGTTACAAACATTATGACTTAAAATACATTCAAATAATGATTTATTGTTATCCTAAATGACCCCCCTTAAACTATTTTTATAATAATGTATCATTAAATGGTAACATTAGAAACTAGAAACTTACGCCTCTAGTAAAGCAATGATCTATATGTCTCAAATGGATAGAAGAATATAAAGTTAGTAATTGGTTTAAGAACAATGAAGTTTATGTTTGAAAATAATTTTATGAAATTGAAAAAGAAATATAGTAAGCTTTATGAAGTGAAGTACTAATAAAGTGTATGTTATGAGTTATTGATTAAGGTGAATTACATAAGGTGTGCATACTTGATTGTATATGAAATGATGTTTGAAACATGAATTATAAAATGGTTTAAAAAGTTTTAAATTACCCTGAATTTTGAAGACATGTTTAGTTGATAAGTGTTATATCATGTATGATTGAATGTTCGTTCGGTAACACTTCCTAAACCGGTTTATCTCCTAGACCGGGTAAGGGGTGTTACAATGAGTGGTATCAGAGCTAGAGTTTAGTTAATTCTAGGACTAAACTGAAGTTGTTTGCATAATTGTTGTCCTACTAACTGTATTTGCCACCTAGCAATTTAAATGTTATTGAGGAATATGACTTGCAGGCCTGACACGATTTTCTTCTGTTCTTAATAGTAATATGTCTATTAATGACATAAGTAGTGTTGATAAAGAACACTCTATGAATCCTTTGAATGTGGAAAACGGAGTAAGTATTTGATAAGATTCCATTAGACTTTGGAATGTTCAATGTGAGTTTTCAAGTCTTTAAAATAATTAAGGTTAAACCCAAAGATCTTTCCAAGGATTTTTTTTTTTGGCATAAGAAAGGAATCATAAGGCATCTAGGTATGCTATGGAGAACATAGCAAGAAGAAGGAAAATAAACATTATGTTTAAGGCATAGGAATTAACTGCTAAGTCGTTATAGGCAACAATTATGTAGACAATGCAATGATAGTATTGAATGTATAAAGTCTGAAACAGATAAGTGTCAATTATTTATCGATGGTTTAAGCTATGATCTACAACCCTTATTTGCCATCTTGAGAAATAACAAACTTCCAAGGATTTCCAACGTTAGCAAGAAAAATAAAGGGTCGTTTAAGCATCTGTCACTTTTAAGAAGTATGTATAAAGGAATCATCTTAACAATTATCGCTTCCAAAGTAAGCGAGCAAGAAAAACAATGGTCGTCTAAGCGTCTGCCACTTTTAAGAAGTGTGCATAAAGGAATCAACTTAACGATCGTCACTTCCAAAGTAAGCAAGAAAGAATAACAAAGGGTCATCTAAGCGTCTACCACTTTTAAGAAGTGTGCATAAAGAAATCAGCTTAACAATCGCCTACTTCCAAAGTAAGCGACCAAGAAAAAAAAGAACTGTCTAAGTGTCTGCCACATTTAAGAAGTGTGCATAAATGAATCAGCTTAACAATTTTCGCTTCCAAAATAAGTGAGCAAGAAAAATAAATGGTCTTCTAAGCGTCCATCACTTTTAAAAAAGTGTGCATAAAGGAATCAACCTAACGATTATCGCTTCTAAAGTAAGCGAGCAAGAAAAACAAAGGGTCGTCTAAGCATCCCCACTTTTAAGAATTGTGCATAAATAAATCAGCTTAACAATCGCCGCTTCCAAAGTAAGCTAGCAAGAAAAGCAAAGGGTCATCTAAGAGTTCGTCACTTTTAAAGACGTACTTTTACACAATATAATAATCATTGTTGCAATTTAAAAAGATATATTCCTTCAAACTTAAAATAATCATTGAATAAAGTCAACCAAAAGCTCAAACAAGACTGACCAAAAGATGATATCCACTACATACGAAAGAGGAAATACAATATCATCTCTATATCCCTTCATTCACCACCACCAACGACGATTACAAACATCAAAATAAATAGCGATATATAAAAAAGCCAATAAAGGATAAAAATCTTTCTAGATATGCCGCTTATTCGAGGCTAGCAACCACAAAATTGAAAACTCGAAAATACCAACAAAGAAAAGGGAAAGAGCAAGGAGATATATTCCCCTTGTCTAAAAATAGGAGGCGATCACGAACTTCTAACAAACAACGATATCTAGAAAGAAATCAACAAAGGATAAAATCTTTATAGATATGCTACTTGTTAGAAATTAGCCGTGCAGGCACATTAAAACCAACAACAAGGAAAGAATTAAAGCCATAGGATGCACCGGGTGAAAAACCTTATTTATAGCCATCAAGAGAAAAATACTATGGCGTGAATATCAAAATTTTAAGACGGCAATTTGGTTAGCTAATGAAGAATTTAAAATTTCAAACTCACAACTATCGAGGAACAATTTTAACAGATATCTTACAGTAACTAGTAAAAGAGAGAAAGTAATTACCATGCACACTCTTCAAACAACATAATAATAAGATATGAAACTTTCATTCATTACCAAAAATATTAAAATGACATCAAAAGTTGAAAATAAAGGGTCAGAGTAGTAAAAAAAAGCTAATGGTCGCCACCAGCAGTGTCCCCAGCCCTTTTACCGCCCCAAGATCACTGCCAATAGGGTCACCCAAAGACATAGGCGTGATTGGTTCCATCGTAGGAGGAATCACAACATCCATATAGTTTGCAAAAAATTCTTCCAAGAAGACCCAAAGGGATTCCTTATATCAAAATCCACAACTACCTCGCAGAGGGTATTAAAATTCACACTGGTAATATTAAATGGATCATGATCTACTTGAAAACTGATAATAACGGCATCTCGCGACGTACCAATCCCCTCAACCATCAAAGCAGAAGTCGTGTCCGTAGCTGCCTTAACCTTCTAAGTCAGTTCTACCTCGTGGGTAGCTCTTAGCACGGTCAATTGATTCTTGTGAGTTTCTCTTAATTCGGTCAACTCCCTTGCGAATACAGTTGTGGTCTCATCTGCTACGTTCTTCACACGCTCTATCTCCTTCTCAAGCCCTTGAATTTCTGTCATGAAACTCTTATCTCCGGCTGAATGAAGTTTCTTTTTCCTCTTAAGAGCACGATCATAGTCATCCTGCATATTGGAAATTTCCTTGAAATATCTCTTGTTCACGAGCAGACATGTCTGCCTCATATTTCTTGCTCAATTCTTCTAAACGAGCAGAAATTTCTTTATCGTGTTTATCCCTAACATCATTCAGCCGAGTAGTATATCTATCTAGTTACGAACGCAGCCTTTCAATCTCCCCTTCAAGAGCCATTGTATTTCTCCCCATATTGTACTGCACGCAACCCAACTTTTGAATAAGGCCCCAGCCCCCTTCAATGGTCCTCATGGTGTTAGTCAAAGGCGTAGATGATGCGATACTGCTGGAGTACATGGTTGACAACCTTCTTGAAGCAGTTTCAGGATGAAACCGTCTCTTCGCGTCCCAATTACTCTCTTTCAATGATAAAACACCGACCACGGAATTAGGACCTCAGCAGGTTCATTTGGCAAAGGGTCAGAGGGAAACGAGGCCATAGGAGTCGAAAGAATTACAGAAGGTGTTGGAACCCCAGTAGATATAGTACAATGGTGGAATCCACTCAATTAGTTCTCACAAAAACACTACTAAATAAGCCCAAACTAAACTAACAACCATTACAACATACATAAAATTTGTAATAAAGTACCTGGACAAGCAATGGAAATAGGTGGGGAGCTTGATAAGCCAACAGTCAGCGGAGCAATAATTGTGGTGGTACTAGTTGAACCGATAGAGAAAGAAGATATATCCGCAGCGGAGCTTACTAGGCTCGCAGATACAGGAGGAGTAACAACAACAGATATAGCCAAAATGGCCGAAGATTCTACAAGCCTCTTTGTACCCAAACCTTGCCTTCTCGCGGTAAGAGCCTTCTTGAGCTGCAAGTCCTTATCTGGCTAGCCACAGTCTGCCTCTCCACCTCTAAAACATCTAATGATGACGAACTTGCGACTCTTGCACTCAAGGCCTTCACAATCAAAATAGTAGGAATGCCAGTAGAACTCGCTAAACAAGGGATGACAACACTCGTAACTGCTACAGAGGCCTCCACAGTCGCCGGCCTCAGCAAGGAGGGCGAACACACTTGTTTGCCAACGATATTTCACGGGGACATTACCTTTGCTAATGCCTGCGAACATACTCGTTCACTGCTAGTTGTTGATGGAGAAGTTTATCCCGATAAGTTAAGCGAACTCAAAAACTCACTCTCAATAGCTTGTAAAGAGATCGTCATATTCCCTACAAATAAAAGAGAAATGTGTCAAAAGAAATTACAACCATAATAAATGAACATTAATATTATAATGCAAGATGCAAACATCAAAAATATGAAAGTACCTCGAGGAATACATAAAGGAGAAACAAGTACATCCATTCGCCTCTTCGTCCTGCGTTCCAAATTACCAAAACTATTTTCTTCTTCTTAAGAGGAAACAATAAGCGAATGTCAAGCAACTCACTTCCTGCTACTACTGGCAACGCTTGAAATAGGATTCCTGCCACACCTAACTACGAGTAGAGTAACGTCTGCACTCTTTAAGAATAAATAGACCAGTTTCTCCACTAGCCCTACCCGGAAGAGATCTTCTTCTCGATATTTCTATAGACGAATATGGCAATTAGTATAGGTAGCAAAGAAATTCTTCAGATTAGCTTCAATCCCTAAGAGAATCCTAGCTACGCGACAATCACCCTCTTCGCCAAAAGGCCATGCATCTGTACATAGGGGAACGTTTTCTAAAGACCCTTCAGAAAATAAACTGAAATATATCTCGTCCCAACCATTTACGCTCTTACCTCTCAAATAATGCACCCACAATTTCCTCATGGTGCATACTTCTTCATATCGTAGGGGAGGACCCTTTCCAATCTCTCAACCTATAATAGCTCCGCGGGTCATAACTCACTTCGCTCAAGAGCATCAACTCTATCTTTTATTGGTCTACGCCAGACGATAGGAAAAGGTAAACCCTAAATTTACACTTTACCTTAATATACTTCTTCTTATCCATTCGAATATTGCTGACATAGTTGCTAATCACCGGCATCTTCTGGGTGCGAAGCACAATCGACACAAAACCCTTCGCAAACTTATCATTACCGGCCGTGACTTGGAAAAAATAGCGGAACACATTCACCGAAGGTTCCTCATCAAGAAGTTTGCAACTAAAAAAGTATATCATCAAAGTCCACCAACCAATTCCAAATAAATGGCTAGGCGCCACATTGAACCAATTGAGCCAGTCCATGAAGAAGAAGTGAAGCGATAAGTGGAATAAGACTTCGAAAGCATACAAAGGGATAAGATATCATGTCTTATCTCTATTGTGACAAGCACTCAAGCGACACGATCTTATCAAAAAACTAAATTTATAGCAAAAATTATCCAAAACGCGCAAACCTCTACACTCTAATGTAGTACGCATATCCTTGTATTTCATGGCACGCGAGTACTTATCACTCTCCACTACAATAGAATCAGCCATTGAAACAAAGGAAGCATACCTACGCAGCCTTCACGAACTGAAAAATCGCGAATGAGAAAATGGAGTAAAACATAAGAAAGAGAGAAATAAAGCAAAGGGGCAAAATAAAAACCTAGAAGACAGACAAAGCTTATTTATAATCAGGAAACATAACTTCTTCAAAATATTTCACCCATAAAGAAAATTAAATCGTGTGACGTTTTATATACAATGGTTCATTCCTAAAGAAAACCAAACAGTTCACTAATTACACACACGTGGCAAGCCAATAGCCACATAAATATACCCTAAAAATACCACACCACACAAATATTTTTCACCCTAAAAACTCCTACAATGAAAACCCGCCAGATATCCCAGCTTTACCGATGTCACTCTATAACATTCTCTCACCTGGGACAAGCGTTAATACTACCGAACATCCACTTCCACGTGCTGAAGAGTTACGGCCGTCGAACAGCGAACACATACTACAAGTGAGCGACCATAACCTATCCTTGCAAACCCCATATAGATGAACAAGTATAAATGACTCGTGAAGGTATCTAGACGAACAGTGTTTGGCGATCACGTGTCGGAACAAGTGATCGATGTCGATGATAAGGCAAACTTAGGATGTCAAGTCATAACCAATCCAATCGCAATGTCACGACAACTTTGTTAAAACACATGTCCTAAAAGGACGAATGCAATAAGAGCCACAATCTTTCATTCTAAGAGAACCAACATCATACCAGAAAAATTGCACTTGAGCTCATACCAACAACTACCGTAAGGACCACCACTAAACTACCGTCTTCAACCATTGTTTACTTTACCAATCAACGAATTTTTTAAAATGTGGCTGTGAACTTACAGTATTGGATTAATAAGTATTTACCACCTCAATTTGTTATTTGCATCCAACAGTTAGTCTTATTAGTGCAACAACAAATTGATTTGAGAACCGTGTGGTATAGTTGATAATTCGGGCAAGAGAATTTTGGGTGCCCGGAGTTGGTTGTAATGCCACTATTATAGGTGGTATAATTTAGAAGTTAGGAACCGAGAAAGAGTTATTATAGTTAAGGTAAAATACTTAAATCCTCATTTAAATTTGTTTTATGATCTATTTTAGTTATTAAACTTTTAAAACAATTAATTTACTCACTGAACTTTATTTTATGATCTATTTTGATCACTCTGAATTATTTTATTAATATTTTTCTATGATGTAATATATTTTATTATTATTAAATATAAAAAAATAATTTAAAATAAAAATAAATTATATTTTATTTATTATTAAATACATAAGTAATTTAAAATAATAAAATCAAAAATAAAATCCTAAATCATGTCTAATCCACAAACCCTAAGACTATTCTCTTCACCTCCACCTCCACCGATCACAGCCCTCATCTTCAACCCACTTTTTTCACCTTCACCGACAACCCCAACTTCACCAACAATTCTCCAATCATCGAACAATCACTGGTACAAAGAATGACAAGAAAAAAAAGAAATTAAGAGAGATAGAAATTAAGAATTAGGGATCTAAGCAAGATTTTTTTTTTCAGGTGAGTGGCTACTTTATAGGATGGTAATTGGTTGTTTGGTTGAGCAATTACCTTTGACAAAAACCCCTAATTCCTATTCATGTCCCACCTTTAACCAAAGCTGATAAGCTTCCCAAAACTTCATTAACCAAAAACTTCATTCCCCTAATTCCTATGGCTACTGTTTGATTACAAGGATAAATAAATACCCCAACAAAGGTTATTCACAAGGATTTTGGCAAGAAAACAACTAAGAACTCTCGTGCCAAGCTCGTCAATTACCAACATTTGATGCCCACACGCTACACCCTCGACGTGGAATTAGGAGAAATGTCAAGTTCCTATTGAATAAGAGATTTTTAGTGAAGGGGAATTTAAAGTTGGGTTTACAGTGAAGCTTAGATTCGATTGCTTGTGCAAACAGGGGTTGATTCATAGAGAAGAAGGTGACCGGTAGAGGTGGAGGTGGAGGTGGGAGAGGTTTGGGGTTTGAGTTTTTTGTATTTAATAATAAATAAAATATAATTTATTTTTATTTTAAACTATTTTTATATTTAATAATAATAAAATATGCTACCAAAATATTAATAAAATAATTGAGATTGATCAAAATAAGTCAGAAAATAAAGTTCAGTGAGTAAATTGATCGTTATAAAAGTTCAGTGATCAAAATAGGTCATAAAACAAAGTTGTGTGATGATTTAAGTATTTTACCTTTATCGTTATATTATTGAGGAAAAAACTGAAAAATGGAGGAAAGGAAAAAGAAAGAACGAATGATGTGAATTATTTGTTTGATTGTATGTGTCGTGATGAATAGAAGTTCTCTACTTCTTTTTGGTGCTTTTATTTATATTTCACACTAAAAAATTAAGTTTATGGTTTAGAATTAAGGTTTAAGGTTAGGATTTATGGTTAGGGTTTAGAAAATTATGAGTTTAGGATGTATTTTTTAGGATTTAGGGTTTATAGTTTAATATTTAGAATTTTGGGTTAGGATTTATGGTTATGGTTTAGAAAATTATGAGTTTAGGATGTATGTTGCTTCTCTCGTGCCGAAGTCTTCCACCGTTCAGATCTTGAAGGAGTTTTTCTGTTCGGCGATAAATGAACATCGTCAAAAGTTAACCGAGTGACAAAAAGCGTTTAATGTCTAAATTTCGGTGAATAAATTGAACGTTTTTTTAATTTTAGTGACCAAAATAAGTTTGAGAGTAAATATCAATAATGATTTGCGTAATTTACCCTTAATTTTATTTTATGACAACCTAGTAAAAGGCGAGGAACTTTTTGTGCTAATTTTTTTGTATCCTAAGTTTAAGAATGATGGAATAATGTAATGAATATGTGATGGAAGTTGAAACTTTAATGAAATTTGTTCTTTGCAGTTGAGTTGAAATAGATTCATATAAAAGAAAACAAATGTGAAAATTTGTGAAGTATACCATTTTTAGGTTAAGAACATAAACGAGAAAAAAAACATAAATAGTCGAAAGAAATTTTACTATGTCAGTGTGAAAACTCTGACATGATGATCGGAAGGTGACCGGATGGTGACTGCTGTTTAAGATCAAAACTGAACGGGGAAATCTGATTTATCATTATTATTAAACATAAATTACATTCTTACTTATGACCCAATACGAGGTGAGCTTATATAGCCCATAGACTATTAAGCAACTAACCCAATAATATATCTAACAACTTCTAACACTTGTAACAGATTAAGCTAACAAAGTAATTCAAATTAAAAATCCCACTTCTCCCGTTTCTCTTAGCTGTTACAATTTTTTTTTAAGTTTCATAGTTCTTCTTCTTTGTACTATTTCTTCTTCGCCGTTAGCCGTTTTGCTAGTTATGTATATAAATAAAATTCATCTTTGCTGATGAATTTTAGTTTCATGTTTTTCTTGTTTTTTTGTTGTTTTACTTTGCCAGGTTTATACCATATCTGCTTCTATGACAGTTCTATCGTCTGCTTCTATGACAATTCTTTTGTCTGCTTTTATGGTAGTTTCAGTCTATCTTTTGATAGTTTAGAGTTTGGGTGACGAGTATCATCGAACTTCTTTGTCAACGAAGGAGGTCGAGCTGTTCATGTTATGATTCCCTTTTTTGTGGTTGTGTCGATACGCCAATGACAAGTGGCGGAAGAATTTTGCTTTCTACAAAGAGCACTCAAGGCAAAGTAATAGTTTTATGGATTTAATTTCAGAAGCTTTCTTTTGAAGGTGTTAGGTTTGATATTTTAACGTCTTTTACACCCTTAGATTTTACTGCATTTTTTGTTTTGCACTAAACTCTCAATGTTTGAGGTGTGATTCCTTTGTAATCCTTTCACTATCGAATATAATCTAGTTTCAAAAAAATAATTCAAATTAACTTCTCTTAACAAACTAAATCATATTTTAAGTGCCCAATGGGATTAGTGGTGGTGGGATATGACTTTGGACCTATCAATTTGAGAATTTTCGTATTCACCACATATTCTCAATTTTCTTTAAATTCATTTCTTCATCCAGTAAATTGCACCATAAAATTTAGACCGAATCATAACAAAATTCGAACTGCAAACTCACATTAAATAATATTATAATTTGAGAAACATTTTCATTTTCATGCATATGTCAAATTCATTAGTTCCCGCTAATGAACCAAGTATGCTTCAATTTAGTACAAAATAATTCAACTAAAGTAAGTGTTTGAGGTCTATATAAAAAAATGTTGATGTTGTAGAAAGTTCGTTGAAGTAGAGTAGCCAAGAATGCTCATATTGTTTTATTTTGTACGAGTTTGAATCCCTTCGTTTGCTTTAAGAATGTAGTACATCGCTATATATAAAAAAAAGTTTGTTGAAGTAAACATAAATACTCTCACGTCAATCTTTACAACTAATTAAAAGGTAAAAAAAATTTAACTTTTGGCGTGGAAATGTATTGAACCAAAATTTAATTCACTTGCTCAAAACCATTAACCCTATTTTTTAAACGTTACATATTCATTCAACGAAAGTATAGTGACTAAATTCTCACACATAAAATTATTGAAAGCTTCACTTATAGCTTTTGTCCAATAATCTTGTCATATATATACATGATCTCTATATGTTTAATCCGTTCACCCAAGTTAATATTTTTATTTCAATATCTCATTGTAACTATATTGTAAAAATAATTATTATATAATGCAATAATTTAATCATTTATGAATGATTCATGGTCATGTTCCATCTTCATTAACCATGAAATGTCCGTAAGAAGATACATTTTAGTTTCTATCGAATTATAATTTCATATCTATAAATATAATAGTATCATGTATGAGGTACATACTCAATATATCAACAATCAACTTACTTTAACACCTTTTTTAAGCACTTTAAGTCCAACAATATCCCTCTGTGAATAATTTAAATAGAAATCATCTACCCACTTTTTGTGTCTGATGTATGTTTCAACATAAAAAAAATAAGTTTAAAATTTAGAGATGAAATTAAAAGTTAATATTTAGAGTAAAATTTAAGATTTAGAGTTTAAAAAGTTTAGGATTAGAATGTAAGATTTTTTTTAGAGACCGTATTATTATTTTGGTACCCAACTATTTTATGCCAAAATGATACCTAACGTTATATTTTATTTTTATTTTAATACCCATAACATTTAAAAATTAACGATAAATTAACTAAAAAAAAGAAAATTGCATGTGACAGGTTACATCATTTTTTCTTTCCTAACCATCATGATACGTCAATTAAAATTATAGAAAAAATACGTAACATGCTGACTAGGAAAAAAATGACATAGCAACTTACCATGTGTGCTTTTCTTGCCTTGTCAACGTGCTAAATATAATTTTTTTAACAGTAGGGCAACAAAATAAAAACAAAACGTAAAATTATCATGTTTACGAAAAAATAGTCAATATATTAAAAAATAACGCAAGAATAAGAGGATACTATTTATGTAGTTTCTTTTTTTATTAGAACATATACGTAGGCATTTAAAGTATGGCGGTTAATTTTTGTCCTGATTTAAAATACCGGAGACAAACAAAACGTCAAGTCAAAATACGTCCTACCTTTTGCTCTTTGTTTCGTAATTTTGTTGTACTCATAAGAGGTGACCTTTAACTTCTTCTTTTTTTTATCATAGGTGACTTTTAACTTAACGACATTATTTATGGGTATAACCATAAGTATCCTAATCAGTTGTACGGTGTAAGTGTAATCATGCTTAGTCCAAAATAATAATCAGATAAAACCTTATAAGCAATAATAACATAAATGCAATATAGACCTCTCCTGTCAGTACACTTTTCATTTTGCCATAATGAAACAAGGATACATTCCATACTTGAATTTCAAATAAAAACAGAATGGGTAGACAAAATTATGATTACTGTGGTTGGTCTGACGTTAAAAGAATGCGGACTTGAAAAAATCAAATTATTTGACTTGATTCAAAGAAAGAAAAAAAAACAACTCCTTTTAACTCAACTTATAATATCATAATCGAAAAAATTTCAAATAAAGTTTAAATTGAAAATAAGACTTGTAAACTCAAATAACTAGAAACTTTTTTACTCGACTCAGTCAAACGCCCAGCCTTATGCAAAACAATGATATGAAATACAACAAATAAAGCTATAACCCTTAATGAAAAAAGACACCGAATAAAAACAGAGGTAAATCCACAGCAGACCAATAAAATTTATAACTGAACTGTTGCTTTATTTGGAAACTGGAAAGAGAAGAACCGCAGCATTACCACTATTATTGCTCCCATTAAAGAGGCATTAACCCCTCCCCCATATTGTTCATCACCGTAGATTTATACATGGGGTTACTACATTACTGATCTAAATTTAATGCTTCTAAGCCAAATTTCAAGTTTATAAGAGAAACAAGTACAGGTAAGAAAATTCAACATGAGCCATATAAATGAAGATTAGAGGCCGATACTATGCTAGCATCATTAAAAAGGACAACACAGTTACAAGCTCATTAAAAGTACTGGCTTAAACAACATAAATGGCACTAACAGTAATCACTATGCACATTATTACAACTCAAGCATAACATCCGATTCAAAAGTTGAAGGACAAAATTCAGGTCTATGCTTATTTGTGTGTGCATTTCGTTCATTCATAAAATCTATAGACAAAAAGATCTATAGGGACATCGATCCTTTCAGGCGAAGACTTTCCCAAACAACAATAAAAAACCTCTTTAACTTCAATTATTTCTCACGATAGAGATTTTGAGCCAAAGAACAAGAAAAGGTTCAGAACCATTTAATGTAATGCCTTGTTGATAAACAAGTATCTTCTAAAAAAAAGACAGCTTAATTCTCAGCATCTTCTACTCAATTTCAAAATGCAGATAGTATATTTTGCATTAGAAAGGTTATTCATAGTTTACTAAGCCACAAATGGAGGGGATGAGAGACTCAGCACCATGATGATAGAAATGGACACATTTCATAATTCATTATGACCTAAAAAAACAGAACAAGGGTATCCAGTGATTCAAAGCTCAATGAGTAATGCCATGCATAAGGCCTTACAAGGAATACAAGCTAATAAGTAGAGGAATTTTTGTCACTTTGCAGTCCTGTAACAGAAATCCCCCCCCCCCCCCAATAATGCAGAATACTAGAAGAAGATAACAACAGAAGCACAAGAAGTTATTTAAGAAAGGAAAGACATGCACGACATGACATTTATTTCTTCAGCAACTCATTAAGATTCAGGGGTACCAAAGGAAGGTACAGAGATAAAGTCAAGATAGAAGTATCAGGCTTTGAGATTGATCAGACAGATTTCAGAGCTCCAAAACAATTAAGAAAACCAAGCGAAGAGTTCTCAAAAACGCAAAAATAAAATGCTGATATAATGATATTGAAAAATACTTACAAGAATTGGGAAGCACAGATTTTACACCCTAAGAACAAAAGAGAGAGAATCACATTAAATATTTATGTTTTCAACAAGATAAAATGCAAATTAATACAAAGGAACCAGAAATAATAATTACTTACTGAGATGCACTTCCACTTCAAGCTGACTCCTACACAACCAGTGCAAGTGCCTCCAGAATGATTGAGCCATGGATGAGATATAATGCAATTACATTAGGACATGCATATCTCTAGAATATGTTAAAAGAATTTAATAGAAAAAAACAGTGAAAAACTCAAAAGATAGGCAAGCCAAGCACAATCACAACACAAACAAATTACCAAGGCACCACATAAGCAAACATAGGATACAAAAGTTGACTGAAAACATTGTATAGAAGAATAGTAGTAATCAAAATACATCTCTCTAACAAAACACAACAAAAAATAATCAAGATAATCAGCTTTTAGGGTGTCAAAAACAGCTCCAAATTAACAAACCAAGGTACCTTCTCCTGGGTGCCTTTTAAGCAATTAAGCACTGGAGGGTTGCCTCAAACCAGTAGCAGTTATCCTGAATGAAAAATCAAATTAGATTTCCAAGAGCGCAAACCATTATGAAAAGATAGAAAAAGAGAACAGACACATAACAAGAAAAGTAACAAATGAACCAGCAAAAGCAACAACCATAAAATATAGGTAGAAACTAAAATAAAAGGAAACAGGGAGTCACCTTGCCTAGTTTAAAGAACAAATTTTTGTTCTATAAACTCATAGGAAACTGTAGATTTTTCTCATTATTCAACAAAGTTCAGCAGGTAAAAAGATGACAAATTATCACAGTGGCCATATCAAGAATGATTACAAGAGATAAAAATGCCTTTGGCTAGTTGTCTTACAATAGAAAAGTACATTCCACTGAAAGAATCGCCAGTAAAGAGTACTCCTGACCAAACATCACCCTTTTGACTTCAACCATGCCAAAAACAGTTCCCAAAGCTCTTTGTCCAGCACAGAGAAGATAAAGACAGAATTCCCAATGATTAGAGATCTAAATGAGTTAGGTCAGAATGTACAAATATCTAGGGCAACACATTTCTGGAGACATAAAATCAGCAAGATTTCACTTGCCCGTGATGAATGGATGAGCCAATGCCTGAGTTACTGTCATCCTCTTCTCCGGATCCAGCACAAAAAGTTTCTCTAGTAGGTCTTTGAAGTTGGCTACCATCTTCGGATCCTCACCAGGAGAGCCAACAGTAATTGAGCTGATATCTTTTGGCTTTATGTTGAGAATCATCCTCTTTATACTCTGAAAGGCAGAAATAGATTTTTCATCAACAAAAGGGCAACCATTACAGACAACTTCTATCAATATTTCTGCATTAAGCATTTCAGGAAAGGAAAATGAAACCTTTTTAGTAACGGGATCCTCTTCTGCAGCATGAAAATTAAGATCTTGATCAAAGTGTTGTTCTGTAAATGCTCCCTGAAAGAAATAAAAAAATAAGAAAAAAATGTCATCCTGTAGGATAATACGATATGTATAGAGTTGTATGTAATGTAAAAGTCTTGTAAGTCATGTAAAAGATCAAGAGTTATCTATTAGTAGGATAAGGATTAAGAGTTATCTAAGAAGTCTTCTATTGTTAGGAGTCCTAGTTAGAGTTAAATCCTCAAGGACTCTATAAAAGAGTTCTATGTTGTAACCTACTTTCTCTTCTGTTTTTACTACTCTCTACATGGTATCAGCTTGGGTTTCGATCCTCTAAATAAAACCCTAGTCGATGGCCAATTCTTCTTCTTCTTCCTCGACTGAAATTACTTCTTCACCAGAAATTTTTTCTGGTTCTGATGATCTCAATGAAACTTCCAGCCTTGTTATTACTTGTCATCGACTGAATGGCAATAATTATTTGGAATGGTCTCAATCTGTCAAGATTTTTATCTCGGGGACGAGGCAAATTGGGCTATCTCACGGGGAGATTGAACGACCCTACGACCACTTCGCTGCTGGTTATACCAAATGGATGCAGGAAAATAGCCGTGTGATGTCTGGTTGCTCAATTCTATGACCCCTAGTGTAGGCGGGAACTTTCTTCTTTACCAAGCAAAGATTTGAAAACTGAGGGCTGTCCACGAAACATATTCGAGTACTGAGATAACATCTCGTAATTGTATGGGATTGAAGGTCGCTTGGTTCTCAAACAAGAAGGAATGTCGGTCACTCTATACTACAACACACTAAATGCTTTTTGCAAAGCAAATAGATCTTTATGAGCAGAATGAATGGGAGACACCAAGAGATGCTGCCTGTTGCATACAAGAAAATTAATGCACACAGCGCAGAATTTTCCAGTTTCTTCATGGATTAAATAAAGAATTAGGATGCAGTTCGTAGTAGGATTCTTGGCGGCTCCCCTCTTCCTTCGATTAGAGAAGTTTTTTCTGCGATTAAGAAGGAGGAAAGCAGGCGCAATGTGATGCTCCCTGAATATTCTTCCCATGAAGGATCCGCTCTTTCTCACTCGGACAACTTTTACTAGAAAAGGCAGGCCCCTGGTGTGAGCATTGCAAGAAACCATGCCATTCCAAGGAGAAGTCTTTGGAAGCTTCATGGTAAACCGGTCGATTGGAAGCCAAGGTCTTCTAGAGACACACATCCCCCATCGGCTTCGCCTCGAGTGTCACAAGTTTTACCTAGGAATGCAGATCAAGACCTCGAAATTGTTTGGAAAGTTTACAAGCCTGGGTGAGGCAAATCGGCCATGAAAGAAATCAAGGTAACTCCTTTCCTCTGACCCTATTATCCACACAACTTGCTCCAATGTGTATCATCGACTACAGGGCATCTAACCATATATTTGGTAACAAGGAATTGTTCCTTCAATTACATGACATCTTCTTCGGTAGATCGATTAAAAGCTGGCGATGGCTCACTTTCTCTAATTGGGGTTGTGGTTCTATTAGTATTAATGATAATCTGTTGCTCCATGATGTCTTATTTGTTCCCAATCTTGCTCGCAACCCGATATCTGTTAGCAAGCTTTCATGATTTAAATTGTTCCACAATTTTTAATGCTTCAGTTGTGTTTTGCGTGCAATGGAGTCGAAGACAATGATTGGCAATGCTAGATTGCACAATGGCCTCCATGTTCTTCATGGCAATCCACCCTCTTCTATCTCTCAATCTCCTTGTTCCTTTTCTGACCTTAGGACAAAGTAATGATGTTTTATTGTGGCACTTTAGGTTAGGTCATCCTAGTTTTCAATATCTTGCAAAATTGTACCCTTCCTTATTCATCAATAAAAAGCCAAGCTTATTTAAATGCCATATCGCCCTCTTGCTAAACAAACCAAAGCATCCTATTTGCCATCTACTTATAAACCCATCTCACCTTTTTTTTCTTTGATCCATAGTGATGTGTGGGGCCCTTCTAGAGTGAAGAATGTTGATGGTTGTAAGTGGTTTATTACTTTTATTGATGATCATAGTAGGACTACTTGGACTTATTTGATGAAAGAAAAATCAAACGAAAGCATTTTTGAGAAATTTTACACCATGGTCATTACCCAATTCCATACTAAAATCCAATTGTTTAAGTCCGATAATGGCGGTGAATTTTTTGCTAGGTCTTTGGATGATTCCTTTGAAAAAAGGGGATAGTTGATTAGTTCTGTGTTGACACTCCCCATGTAAGAATGGAGTAGCGAGAAAGAAAGAGTAGACACCTTCTTGAAGTCACTCGATCCCTCTTATTTACCAATAATGTTCCTAAGTACTTGTGGGGAGAAGCCTTGTTAAGCGCCACATACTTGATCAATCGCATGCCCAAGAAGGGTTTGAAATTTCAAACCCCTCAATCCATTTTCTTGGACAAATATCCCCACTTTAAGCATCTTTCTTGTACATTACCTCCTAAGATCTTTGGGTGTACAGTTTTTATTCATAATTCACCGATAATAGGTCCAAGTTAGATCCTAGATCTATAAAGTGTGTGCTAGTAGGGTATTCTTCACTTAAGAAGGGCTATAAATGCTATCATCCACCATCTCGAAAATTCTTTGTTACTATGGATCTTACTTTTTTTGAACAGGACCCTTACTTTACTACTACATTTTTGCAACTCGGGGAGAATTGGGATGATCTTGACCTTCCTACCAACATCAGGTAATCTCTCCTATTGTTTCTATACCTTGATTTTTCATCCACTCACTCCACAAATCCGTCCTTGTTGCCTACAACACCCTCATTTTCTCACCTGTATCTCCTTTACAAACACCAACAACTTCTCAATATCCTTCCAAAACACCTACTCCTCCCAAACGACTTTTGACCTATACAAGGAGAAAGAAAACTATACTGAGGCCATCTTGCAATCGACACTTGCCGAGAATTGGATTTGAGTCCAATTGCCAATATGGAAGATGAAGGAAATGTAATCAAGAAGTCTACTACTCCTAACTGGATGATTTTCCTATTGCTATTAGAAAAGGAGTTAGACAAAAGTGCACTAAACATCCTATCCGAAGTTTGTTGCTTCTGACTCATTGATGCCATCCTTTAAAGCTTTTACAGCAAGTTTAGATGAAAAAGAAGTTCCTACAACTATTGATGAGGCACTAAAGCATCCTAAGTGGAGAAGGGTTGTTGAAGAAGAAATTAGTGCACTTGAGAAAAATGGTACCTGGACAATAATGGATCTTCCCCAAGGTAAAAAACCTGTCGGTTGTAAATGGGTCTTTTCTGTGAAATATAACTCTGATGGCAGTTTGCAGAGATATAAAGCAAGGCTTGTGGCTAAAGGATATACACAGACCTATGGGATTGATTATACTGAAACCTTTGCTCCAGTGGCAAAACTCAACACTATTCGAGTTTTGTTAAGTCTTGCTGTCAACAATGATTGGAATCTACACCAACTGGATGTCAAGAATGCATTTCTTAATGGGAAGTTAGAGGAGGAAGTTTATATGAAGATCCCACCTGGTCTGAAATCAGTTGAGGGAAATCAGAAAATTTGTAAGCTCAACAAGTCACTTTATGGCCTAAAGCAATCTCCTCGAGCTTGGTTTGACAGGTTTACTAGGGTTATTACAAGAAAGAATGGATACAAAGTCACTAGGTGATCATACACTCTTTATTAAGGTAACTTCAAAAAATAAAAGGGTTATCTTAATTGTTTATGTGGATGACATAATCTTGACAGGGGATGATGATGAAGAAATTAGCTACTTGAAGAATCTTCTGAATAGAGAGTTTGAAACAAAGGACTTGGGGAAGCTTAGATATTTTTCGGGCATGGAGGTTGCAAGGTCAAGTAAGGGGTTGGTGATAAATCGGAGGAAGTATGTCCTTGATCTACTAGATGAAGCTGGAATGCTAGGGTGTAAACCAAAGAGATACACCAATGGAGGCAGCTTGAAATTTACTAATGAAACAGGCTCTTTAGTTGACAAAGAAAGGTTTGAGAGATTAGTGGGGAAATTGATCTATCTATCGCTCACCGTGGCGGACATTGCTTTTCCGATTAATGTGATCGGTCAACATATGAACAATCCAAATGAAGAACACATGGCAAAGAACAAAAGCGTAATCCTCGGTACTTGAAGAAGACTCACGGACATGGTTTATTATTTAAAAAAAACGAGATAGATCTGTGAAAGTATTCACCGACTCTATTTGGGTTGGAGAACTCTCGAAAGAAGATCAACCAAGTGGCTCTTTGTACTTTTGTTTGGGGAAATCTCGTAACTTGAGAAGTAAGAAGCAATCGATTGTCTCGATAGCGGGCAGAGAGGCAGAATTCGAGCTTTGGCACTAGGAATGTGTGAAGGAATTTGGCTACTTAAGCTCTCGAGGAGTTAAACACAGACCAAGAAAATAAGTTTGAGATCTTGTGTGATAATCAATCAAGCAATTCAAATTGCTAGGAATCCATTCAACATGATGAGAACAAAACATGTTGAAATAGACAAGCATTTTATTTGGAAAAGGTCAACAATGGGATAGCTTCTTTGTTATATACTCCTCTGAAGGATGACTAGAATGATGTACTTACAAAAGCTTTACCTAAATCAATTTTTGATGAGTTCTTATCCAAGTGGGACTATACAACGTATACTCTCCAGCTTGAGGGGGAGTGTAGGATAATACGATATGTATAGAGTTGTATGTAATGTAAAAGTCTTGTAAGTCATGTAAAAGATCAAGAGTTATCTATTAGTAGGATAAGGATTAAGAGTTATCTAAGAAGTCTTCTATTGTTAGGAGTCCTAGTTAGAGTTAAATCCTTAAGGACTCTATAAAAGAGTTCTATGTTGTAACCTATTTTTTCATTCAAAATAAACAGAAACTCTCTTCTGTTTTCACAAACTTTCTCTTCTGTTTTCACTACTCTCTACACATCCGCACAAACAAACAAAACTTCATATTGAAAGTGAATATTGTAAAATAAAAAAAGCACAATATATTTCTCAAAAAATAAATCATTCATACAAATTGACAATGTACCTTACGCAACATCTTCTTTGGAAAAGGACCTTTTAGTTCCATATGAAGGCGGAGCATGTCATTGTTTGTTGGACCGGGGAAAAGAACTTTTCCAGTATATAGTTCATACAAACAGCAACCAACAGACCACATATCCATTGGATGATCATAAGGCAAACCAAGAACTACACAATGGAGAAATATAAATATTATACCTTAACCCAAAGATATAATAATGTACAGATTTCAGCCAACAGAAGTAAATAATCCAGCCACCCTAAATAGTAACAACTTCATATTTTAACTTACTTATTTCTGGGGCACGATAAAAGCGGCTTACAAGGTATGGTGTAATTTCATTTTTACCAAACAAACATGGCATTACCAAAATCACAAAGCTTCAAACACATTTTTTGCCTCATTTACGAAAAAAAAAAAAGCATGTCTAAGTGAGCAATCAATTGAAAAAATTAACCACAAAGAAGATCGAAAAATAATACATACCAAAGATGTTATCGGGCTTTATATCACAATGAAGAACACCGCAGATTTTTTAGATGCTTAAGCGCAATAAAAAGTTGCTTAGCATACGCTCGACAAAGAAGATTACTTTAAGACCAATATTGCGACCAAACTTCTTGAGAACTTCACGCAGATTCATATGAAGAGACTCAAAAACTAAACATAGATGATTCTGTATTTGAAACTCGACAAAAAAACGAACACACGGTGGCGCTTTATCGTGCGGATCGCACACGACTATTTTTTTCAATATTTGAACCTCCGGTGACCGACTTTGTGCTCGTATCAAACCAAAGATTAACACAAAAGCACGAAAGCGGGAACAAGGTCGAGAGAACTTGATCTCTCAGTACAAAAATATCATATGCATCAATGAGAAAGGTTGATCACTCACATTGTTTCATTATTACGAATGATCTTTATAGCCACTTCTTCAGAAAACGGCACGACCTTGAGATCCTTTGCCCGCATAATGATTGAAAAAAACACCTTTCCCATGAGCAGCAGTTACTTCGTATCGTCCGTCGAGCACTTCACCAAATCGATAGCCTGGACAGGAAGGAAGTTACATGAGTCAAACATATACCTGAGAGTTTTGTTTGACAGTTATATCATATATGTATCTCCGTGTCTGTGTACTTCTATAACAAAAATTACAAATTGGTAAACTTACTATAATATCCTTCAGCATCATCCCAATTGTCATGAAGACCACTTCTTACAACTGGCTGACCATCACCTTTACCCTACAAATACACCATATATATTTGCTTTAAGCCCTATTGTACCAGCTCTAGTAAATAAACAAAATTAAAACCATGTACGAGACAACAATTATGCTAGGAGAAAACAAGTTAACTAACCCACAGGACGCACTTTATTAGGAATAACCAACCAGCCCAACCCATACAAAAAGTCAACTACACTACAAAGGTTTCCTCAAAATGAACAAATAAAAACTTTTCAGCCAACTTAGAAACTCGTGTATATGTAGTTGTACACAAAAAAGGGGATGATTGAAGGGGAAAAGAAGCCAACAAGTTGATCCAAGCCTGAGATACCACCTCATTCAACTCATAATCCAGATACCATACAGGCAAAAGGAAATGGCCAAATCGGATACATACCAATTTGGGAACTCCAGTAGGCGTTTCACCAAATATATCATCAGTGAAAATATCATCTGACCTCTCACTCTGCACAAATAAATTAATGGAAATTATGCACCTCAATGGCCTAAAAAGCAATAGCCAACTTCAGACGCATCCAAATTAAGATGTACTAGAATAGAAAACCACCACACCTTCGGGGTACCCTCGCCAAGCCCAGCAGCACCAGATGTCCTCTCCACAACAGCTTGCCCATTTTCTGAAGGTGACTTCTGAACAGATAACAATGGCCCAGCAACATAGATATCTTCATGTCCACCAAGGACATCTAGACCAGCAGCAGCAGTTCTTGTTTGCCCATTATTCTCCACAGGCTTATCATCTGGTTCAAGTTAAAAATATATATGTATTAGCTATTTGTAACAGATCATATGAACATAGGGTTACCCTAAATCAAAGCTCAATAACGCTAAAAAAATCAGGTCAGAAAAATAAAAGATAAGAGGCGGTGAAAAACCCTTATTCACACCCACTGCAGCAGATTGTGTCTGTTGCTGCAACGGCGTACTCTTATATTTCTCTAAGATGGCTTGCCTTCGCTTCCTACTTTCCTCTTTGATTCTATTGAATTCTTCCTCTTCTTCTTCAGCAAATTTTAGCGCAATCATTTCATCAAATACATCTTGCTCCTCCTCATCTCTGAACAAAACAAAAATATACAAAATGATAAGATTATGAGAAAAAATAACCATGAAACTTTTTTCAGATAAGATATACCTTCTTAGTTTATCGCCATTTCTTTCCAATGAATCGATGTTAGAACCATGAACCTTTATCACTTCATTCTTCCTTAATCTGTCCCGGTTAATTTCTGTTTCATCCCCTTTCGAGTGGGTGTATTTCTTATACCTACCTCGATCACCAAAGACATCTTGAATTTCAATATTCCTATCTTTATCCCTAATCCAGTCGCTTCTCCTTTCCCTCTCCCGTTCTTGGTTCCATTCTACAGTTTTTCCCTTTTTCCCATCTCTATGTCTGTCATTAATGTTGTTATGGTCCCTGCCCCAATCTCTTTCCTTCTCCCTCTTCATATCTCTATCCGCTTTAATATCCCAGCTACTATCATGCACCTTCTCCCTTCTCCTTTCACCATCTAGATCCCTGTCCCTGCTCTTGCCTCGCTCCTTCTCCCTTCTCCTTTCCCTCTCTATTTCTCTTTCCTTACTCTCTCGCTCTTTCTCCCTTCTCCTTTCACCACTCATGTTTCTATCTCTACTACTCGCTCGCTCCCTCTCCTTTTTCCTCTCACCAGAAATAACCCTGTCCCTACCCCATTCAACTTCCAGCTCCCTCTCTCTGACTCTTTCATGTTCCTTCTCCCTTCTCCATTCCCAATCTCTCTCCCTATCTCTGCTCCTTTCTCTACCTTGTGTCTCCATATTGTGATGCCTTTCTTCACCCACATATCTGCCAAAACTAACACTTTGTTCCGTTACATCATTCCTAACTACATTTCTACTACCATGTAGCCAATCCTGACTAGGATCAGGTTCATGAAAATGACTTATTTTCAAAAGAACCTCCTCATCTACTATGCTTTGGGATCTTGATCTTTCCCTTACAATATTCCGTGACTCAGATCTACTCCTAGTAAAATCATTATATCTTGAATCAAGAGGTGAGTTAGCTGATGTCTTGAATTTTCCCCCAGAACTTTCAGAGTACAATGACTTCCCCGTGTCACTTAAGTTCCTGTCATCAGCCTCTTTGACATAGTCATGGAAATTCCTTTTCTTGCCACTTCGTGAAGGCAACCTATTGATATGACCATCAAGGACAACTCTAGAGACCAGTTCTCCTTGAGACTCGACATCTAAATTTCCAGAGAGCCCAGCATGACTATGCTCCATATCATCACTGTTGTCACCAATCTCTTTTTCTTGCTCATCCACAGAATTACTATTTTCGCCAGCTCCCTTCAAAAAAGATGTGAACAAAAGAACTAAGTGCACAAGCTTGAAATGCATCATTCTTAAAAATTGAAAGTACAGTAATTGCAAGCATATATATGCAACTGAATAGTAAGCCATAAGTCTCCATTGAAACGCCTAGGAGGATACTATTTGCAATTCACACATTTTCTTTGCGTATTAGTGCATATGCATGGGATGCTCACTCAGTAATCTAACAAGCTCTCTCAAACCAAGAATCATTATCCCGATTCATGAAGTACAAAATAATCCAAGATAATTTCCAATAAAGGTCCGTCAGAGCACCAAGAATAAAGGGTTCAAAGAGAAAAGTAAACATTTTCGAGCTCAGTCAGCAGGCAACAAAAAAAAAAAAACTTCTTAACTTCTTTTAAGCACTATCCAGCATTCAAGTTTCAAAATTTTGCTTGATAAAATTCAAAACCAATGGGAGAAAAAAAATATTTGAAATTCGTTTTCCTTTGAAACTAAAGAAAGAACCCGAATGTCCACGATTTCTCGGTAACTAATAGGCGAAAGGAAACAAAATAATAGAAACCGCTAAATAAAGCCGTGACCAATTAAAACAGGCAAGGGGAAACTGAACACACCGTATCCGAAACAACTCGGATGTCGCGAGATTGACAAGACTTGACTTCGGCTGTCGGTTCCTCCTCAAGAATCTCTCCTTCCTCGACGTCATCATAAGCCTGAGGAACCGAGGGAGGAGGAGCGAAGGGATCTTCACCAACATCTCTGGATTCATCTTCTAGCTTTTTGCTACGGTGTCGGTGGGGACGGTGACGGTGACGGTGGCTGTGGCGGTGGTTCTTGTGGCGCTTAGAGGATTTATCTGGTTCCTCGTCGTCGGATGGAGAACGATGGTGCTTTCTTCGATGAGAATCTGGCGTGTCGCTAGCCATGGGGAGTTAATTGCAGAAAATCTAGGGCTAAGATTAGGGTTTTTCAATGTGTGAAATTTTTTTAATATTGTTCGAAAGAAGGAAAAAAGTTTTATTCGTGAAAATTGATTTCCTTTTCGTATTTATGGACTGTTATTCCGCTGTGGATTTTGGGCTTGCCTGATTTGGGGGCTGCAGTTCTTTCGTACGTGCCAGCTTCATGCGTGTGGCTGTTATAGAGTATAATTTTTTGTTTACTTTTCCAATTATTTTTTAGTTTCAATTTCGGTATAATTTTTTTTGGTAATATGCATATTCGTCTTATTATTTTTGTTCGGGGTGCGAGGTTGCCCCTCTCAACAATATTATTTTTAATGTTTGAATTCGTCTCCTCCTCTTAAGAGTGAAATGTGACTTACTAATATAACCAACACTTGTTGGTTCAATTTCGGTATAATTAATCCTCCGCCAAATAGAAAACATATGTATCAATTATTATTTTCTCAAAACTAAAATAACAAAAGAGTCCATTAACTATCAGATTAGTGGAATGAGATGTTAAGTTCTATAAACTTAAAGGAGTGGTCTTAATAATAAATGGTAATGTATTCTATTCGAGTGATTCGAGATCGAGTAATTTAGGCTGTAATTATAGGGATGAAAAACATGTACAATTTCGTAGATTTTACACCACATTTGTCCCAGTTGGGGCTGAAAGCCTAAGATGGATAGGAATTTTGTGGGTAGTGGACAGGTGTAGATATTAGAAATCATACTCGTCATGGGTAGTGAGTATGTGATGGATTTGAGACCTTACTTGTCCCATATCCACCCGCCCCACCCCGCACCCGTATTCGTGAACACTAATATATATCATATAAAAAATTAAATTACTAAGATCTTGGTTTGTTTTAAAATCTACTATAATGATTCAGTTTGTAGGTGTTGAGTTGATCAATCAATGAAGATGACCAAGAGGGGGTGAATTGACAATTACAAAATTTGGTGGAAGCAAATGCAAAAGGAAAAGAAATTTGCACAAGGGATTTTAGAGTGGTTCAACCTTCTCAACAAGGTCTACATCCAGTACCTTAGCTGTCCACACTAAGAATTTCACAAATTTATTAATTTGTCTTTCCTTTTAGGCTAAATGAGATTATCTCACAAATCCTAGACTTATACCCCAAAGTCTAGTAATCACTTATCCTAAAATGGATACAAAGAAGAAAAGTATGAAATTCCTCCAAATGAATTTATTTGCATAATTTGAAGTTCATTAAACCCTAACATTTGATTGAAAATAAAATACAATGAAGAACACTCAAGTGTGTACAAGATTTGACAATAAAGAGCTCTAAAAAACTTCGATGTTTGCTTGAATGCTTTAGAATAGTTATATTGTTGTTGAAGAAGCTTTGGTATCAGTGCCTACTCAAAATAAAAACAGGTGTTACAAGACAAGGGTATCAGTACGCGTGTTTGTGTATCAATGCGGAGTGAAAATATTACAAGGGGTATCAATACTGAATTTACTCACTAAAATTTTTAAAGTCTTTGTGTACCCAGCGTAGCGATACATGTATTACTGTACCAGTACTCGGTTCAATTTAAAACGAGTTTCGCTCCAAAATCAAACAAGCTTTTAAATTATTTAAAGCTCATACATGTACACCAAAGGTTATACTGGTACTCAGCTGCCACTTGGTTTTACATTAATGAAAGGTTGTACTGGTACGCGGATATCCATACCGGTACCCAATTGCCATTTCGAATAAAATTAAATTCCAGTGTTGAAAACCTGTATCGGTACACATATAGTCATACCGGTACTCATTTACTAAAATGGCTTGTTTGAGTACCAAAACACTTTAGAAAATATTTGTCTTTCAAATATATGACTTGTACAAAATATTTTCTTCAAAAATAAGTTAAGTTTGTTCGAATGCTTGTCCTTTAGTGGGTAATTTCAAATACCTTAAAAATTATTTATTTGCAATTTAGTCATTGTTATATCAAAATCAAAATATTAGTTTAACACATTAAACTCAATTATTATTATTCAAATAGATGAACTCAATTACGGATATCATTATCATTACACAAGATGTTTATCAATTCTATGCGAAGGAAAATTGACTTGGATAAAGCGTATGAGAGACTTGAGTGGGATTTCATCAATAATACCCACTCTGATATTAGAATTCCCGATGCCTTGTATCATCTTATTATGCAATGTATATCTATCGTATCTTCACAGGTTCTCTGAAATGGTTCGATGATAAAGTCTTTTTCCCCTTCAAGAGGTATTAGAAAATGTGTAACACCCTCAACCTGAATGTCATATTGGGCATCAAGCCTAACCCTTTACTGCCGACTGACTAACACTTGGCAAATAATTGAAGAATTAATGTAAATATGCCATAATGCCAAGTATAGGTTTTTTTGCGTTCAAGTATACACGACCATCAAGTAATACAACAGTAAGCAGAGTATCGTATCCATAAGGATTGTCCAAGAATTTAATGCCACAACAATTGCTTGTGAAATGAAACAAATGAGTTTGAATTGGGTTTTAGATTTAAGAAAAACAACTTAAGGGAAAGTAAGTAAAAGTTTAGGTAGATTGGCAAACAAATGTATTTAGATGGATGGTTGGCTTTGGCAAAGGATGCTTGAACTTTATGTTAGCGAAGACAACAATTTAATAACTTTCAGCCTTGGTTTTATTGTCGAACAGATTTTAAAGTTAGTATTGCCTCTGTCAATGGCAATACCTTAGTTTAATTACGCTTAACCCCTATATGTCTATAGTGATGTTATTCAATAATTTACTTGGCAAAGTTTTAATCTTTACTCCTAAGGGGTAGGCTTACTTTCGAAGTAAGCTCATCTACTTGAACATCTTCTGTCGAAGTTTCTTACCTTAGTACCTGGCAATTAATCGACATCCTCTAAGTTTGTTAAGATATTAAAAGATAATAGACATGCAATGCCAACTTTTGTATGGCAAATAATTTAAGAAAATAAAGTACTAGCAGAATAGACAAAAATGCCAAGGTATTCAATTATTAAAAACTAAAAAATAAGTGTTCAACGTAAACATCACAGCCAACTTAAGAAAATTAGTTCATGTCTGGGGAAACCATCAACAAAATATCGTTTGAAATCAACACCATCATAAAAATTAGATTTAAACTAAGAGAAATAGACAAAAAATGAGATCCGTCGATGCAATCCTTCAATGGATCCAAAGCTCTCGGTCTCAGCCTGGTCAAACCACGGTTTGCCCTCTTCACCGTAGTACAGTCTCCTCGATCTCTTTCTTCTCCCTCAATGGGATTCCTTTAAATAGACACTCGTAGAAACCCTAGATTGGGTTTGAATTTGAAAATTGGTTATACACTTGAGATAAGCGCGTTATCTTCTTATCCTCTTATACTCTCGTTTGAATTTAGGGTTGTCTGTGTCTTTGATCAACGGCTAACTGATCGGACATCGGCCATCCTTCTTTTTCCAACCGAGTCTGGCAATTTTTGTCCTAATTTTACCAACGGCTCTCGGTATTTCTCTTCAACTTCTCTTGTTTTCTGCCAAATATTATTGTCATATTCTGCTAAACCTGTGATTGTCTTGCCACAACAAGGAAAATACCCTTTCACTCTAGCAATAGAAGCATTCCTTAACTCCTTAATGCAAATGCATAATTTTACTGGCTAAATGCACAAATATGTACCCAAAGTCAAGCAAAAGCATGGCATATATATATATATATATATATATATATATATATGAATTAGTACTTTTGAGGAGTTAACATTCCCTCAAACCTAGCTCATTGCTTGTCTTCAAGTAATGCAACCAAAAGCTATAAAAACAGAAAAATAAAGCAAAGTACCTTGGCAAAATTTTCCTGATTAACAACACAAGTTACAAAGCAGATTCTGGTCCTAGTTCTGTCCTTAGATATCTAGAGCAGTAATGCCAAGCAAATCAACAAATTCAAGTGCTACAGTATAATGCTAACCTAGGGTCATCAAGTGTACATGAAGTACAAGCAATATGCATCAAGTATCCTTTAACTCTCTTAGCAAATTTTTACTATCCAAACTCAGAAATACACACTTTTTATTTAATTGCCAAGGGTTTATTTTTGATGGCATTAAATTAGGGTTCGTGTCGTAACGCTATTTGGCGTGAGAAATAAGAGAGAGCAAACCACAAATCCCCACGTTAATCTAGATTACACCACTAAGCTAATCCATACACTGATACCCTAAAATTTTATTGGCTTGAGAACTAAGAGGGAGCAAACCATGAAGCCCCAAGTTACTTATTGTCTCTAAGGCGGATGAGTGTTCTAAATTTTTTTACTTGCCTTTGGTAAAACATTGTCGCCTTAATCTTCACTTTTACCTTGACATTTTTTTTTTGTATTCTGAGCTCAGTTTCAAGAATCCTAAGTTTGTTTTGGAATCTAGATGCATATCACGTGTTTAAGTGAGAGTAAAGTTTTCCAAGCTAGAGATCAATTGCCAAGCAACCTAGCATTACTAATTTGCTGGCTCATGCTAACTAAAGATTCTAATTTCATCATCGGACAAAGCATACTAGTGCAAATTCTAACTAAGCTAGAAAAAGTATTGGCAAAATTATCAGGTTAAAAACATGCCATGGCAATTTTTTTACGGTTTGGTATTCATGGTTATACTTAATCTATATGACAATAACAAAATGCAAACAGAAATGTAAAAATGCATGAATGTCATTGCAATAAAGGCGAGGCAACACACACACCCAAACCAAATGTGCGTATTGTCCTCAATGCATGAAAACATATATATACAAATAAAATGCATGAGAAAATAACAAAAATATGAATGTAAGGAGTTAAGGGGGAGAAGACTCTCCTTCAAATTGCTTGGGACGAGAGACACGGGTTTTTCTTTTGAAAAAGATCCCTCTATTGGGTGCCATATGCTTATTTCTTTTCTTTGAGACAGTAGCAGGGGACTTCACATCATGAAAGACCTCCTCAATGATTTGCACTGCTCGATCATAGCAGGGATAACAAGAGCAATAGAAGAAGCAAGTGTAACTAGTGGTACATCGGTCTTTGCAAGGGCTTCATCACCAAATTCTTGTGAAGTCTCGGTCTTGGCAGATTCAACTTAGACAGAAAAAATAAGGACAGTGACATCAGATTGCTGGTAGGAGTATGAACAGATTGGGGGCTAAGAGGCATTTCTTTGGGTACATAAAGCTTTGGTGGGAACTTTAGAAACATTGGCAAAAGATTGGTGGTGATGCCCTCAAGAGTTTTCTTTAGGGCTCGATCTCTAGCATAAGTACATTGCCAAACACCAAATTCTGCTCCCCAGCCTTCTTCAATTTTTTTAGGACGAGTCTTGTTGCTGATAAATCTAAAAAAGTAATGTCAATGCGTCAGCTGGCATTTACATAATAGGTTATGCTCTAGGTGATTCGGCAGTAGACACTGTCTCAGTAGCTTTCCCTTTCCTTTTTTTGTCTCTTTGGCAATTAATTGGCTCCACAACACAGGGGTAATTACTCCCTTGCATTTCTAGGTGTTGTTGGAGTCAAGCTTTGGTACCTTATGTAGCCTACAAATTTTAGAAATTAATGAAGGAAAAACCAGACTATCACTTCCCTTATTGGCACATTTGTAAGTCTCGTCCACGATCAGACATCTCATGTTGATTTTTTCTCAATATGATAGAATGTAGCAGAGCCATCCACTATTCTAAAATGGTTTTATTGTGCGTGGTTGGCATAAGATTTGCCTTTAAGAAGTGGTTATATCCTCTCGATTATGGCTTCAATGCCAACCATTTCATGGTTCATTTTCCTTTGGATGAAATGATCCATTTTATGCCAGGTTCGCACAAGTCTTTCAAAATCAGCTTCCTCTTGGTATCATCCAAAGCTTCAGCAAATGTCAAATGTTCTTCTCCTACACCCTCTAATTTAAATAAGCCATTAACATATCCTTCATCAAATAGAATACACGTACCTCGTACAAGCAGAAAAAATGAATCTTTTGTAGTGAGATGCGCGTAGAATTCATGAACAATGGTAGAATTAACCTCTTCTGGTTATTAACAAAAGGTCTCTTATTTGTGCTTCTTAACAATACCAACTACTTTTAGTGAGAACCCTAAGTTAGGTTTGTTCTTGAATTTGAACATTTTCTTGTAACAAAAAGTTCGAGCAACGAAATCCTTTTTATATTTCTTCTTGATTTCTTCATTGAAGAAAATCTGAAACAGTGCTAAAGAAGATGCCATAGAAAAAAATTGAGAGAAAGTGCAAAAGATGAAGGAAAATATTATTTCTTTCTTTTATTTGTCGTGCGAGAGAATATAGAGAGTAAAGATTTTGCTTAAGGGGAAAGATGGGTTAAATAAGAGAAAGGGGAAATGGTTGTGATGGTTTTAATGGAGAGGTTAGTAGAGATAATGATGAAACGACTGCTATGTGGGTATGGGGAAGTGAGGTGTGATGGGTTTAAAAGTAAATGGAGGTGACGACGCGAGAAAAGAAAATGGGTAAAAAGTTAGGATAACAATTTAAAGTTTGAAAGTTTAACCTAGACGGCCAAGGTTTTCTCACTTCAACCAAAAAACTACTCTTTCTTGGGCTTGATCTTGCATAGGGTCTATGTGTTATCCAATCTTATGATAAATGGAGTCTCCAAATGTCGGTCTATCTTGACATACTGTCTTGGCAAAGTTTCTTGTACTTACACTCACAAAAAAAACTTTCAAAGCATAAAAAGAAAAAAAATAAACAAACTAAAATACCAAAAAGAAAAATAACTAACTAATTATTTACAATGATCAATTAATGATGGAAAAATTACTAAATCTTTACCAGAAGAATAATCTTTGTAGTCTACGACCACAATTATGTATAAATTACCAAATGATAGAGGAAAAGACCTATAAAGTCTATCCCCTACATATCAAATAACTCTACCGGTATGATATTCTGAAATGGTAATTAATGTCTATTGGAAATATTTCTAGTACGCTGGCATCATTCGCATCCCTTGGCAAAATAATGTGTATCTTTGAATAATGTAGGCTAGAAAAATCTTGACTTCAGCATTTTAGCCTCGGTATTCATTCCAGCAAAGTGTCCTCTATATGGTGTTGCATGGCAGAGTTAAAGAATATTTTGTTGTTCATTTTTTGGAATACAATGATGAATGATTTGGTCGACACAATGTTTGAATGCCAAATATCCCCCAGAAATAGCTTCTTGGCATTACTTGCTAAGTCTGGTGGCAAGATTTTGCTTACCAGGTAGTTGACTATGTCAGTGTACCATGGCATGGTATTGATTGCAAGCAAATACTCATTAGGGAATTCATCTCTAATGACAGTAACGTTTCCATCCTTATGCGGTGCTCTAATCAAGACAAATAATCAGCTACCAAGTTCTCACTCCTCTTCTTATCTCATATCTCAAGATCAAATTCTTGTAATAAAAGCGCCCATCGGATCAATCTGGGCTTCGCATTTTTCTTTGCCAAGAGATACTTGAGTGTTGAATGGTCTATGTATACCATAACTTTGTTACCCACAATGTAAGATTTGAATTTGTCAAACGCAAAGACAATTGTAAAAAACTATTTCTCAGTTGTTGTGTAGTTAAGTTGGGCCTCATTCAATATTCGGCTGACATAATAGATGGTATAGAAAATTTTGCCACGCCTTTGTCCTAACACAGCTCCAATGGCAAATAAGCTCGAATGGCTTATTTCAATATGGTGCCATGACTATGGGGGCATTAATTAACCTATCTTTCAATTCCTGAAAAGCTTACAAACAAGAATCTTCAAACGCAAAAGTGGTATTCTGTTCTAAAAATAAACATAAATGTTTAGAAATTTTTGAGAAGTCTTTAATAAAATGACGGTAAAAACCTGGATGTCCCAAGAAACTTCTAATACCTTTGACACTTGTGGGTGGTGGCAATTGTTTGATCACCTCTACCTTTGCTTTGTCAACTTTCAGTCCATTCTTGGTCACTTTATGTCCGAGAACTATGCCCTCCTTCACCATAAAGTGACATTTTTCTCAATTCAAGACTGAGTTAGTTTTAACACATCTCCGTATAACAAGTTCCAAACTCTGAAGGCATTTCACGAAACTTTTGCCAAAGATGAAGAAGTTATCCATGAAGACTTCTAAATTATTCACAATCATATATGAGAAAATAACATCATACAACATTTAAACGTTGATGGGGTATTGCATAATCCAAATGATATTCTTTTAAAAGTGAATGTCCCATATGGATAGGTGAACATAGTTTCTCCTGATCTTCTAGAGTAATGGTAATCTGATTATAGCCTGAGTAGCCATCTATGAAGTAATAAAGTACATTTTTTGCCAATCTGTCCAACATTTGATCGACGAAGGGTAGTGGAAAGTGATCTTTTCGAGTGTCATTATTTAGCTTCTTATAGTCCATGCACACTCTCCAGCCCATCATAGTCCTCAAAAGGATCAATTTATTTTTGTTGTTTAGAATCCCCGGTTATTCCAACCTTCTTTGGCACACATTGTATCGGGCTGACCCATAAACTATTAGCAATAGGATAAATTATCTCAACATCTAGCTATTTTATGACTTCTTTATTGACTACCTCCTTCGTGCTGGGATTCAATCTCCTCTGGGCCTCGATTGTTTTGCCATGGTAATCTTCTAAAATGATTTTATGCATGCAAATTGTTGGGCTTATCCCTCGGATATCAGCTAGGGTCTTTTCTAAGGCTTGCTTGTGGTTGCCTAGTGACTCTAATATTTTTTCCTCATGTTCACCAGTCAAATCAGTAGTAATAATCACTGGCAAAGTTGAGTCATATGTAAGCATATTTGAGGTGGCTTGGCAAAGGTTTCAGTTCTAGTTCTGGTGTCTCCTCAATAGATGGTTTAGATACCTTGATTTCTCTGCCAACTAATTCAAGTGGCTCAGGTCTCCCGAAATAACTTATGATCTCATTCAACATGGTTATTTCTTTAGATTCTTCATTCGTCATATCCTCGTCATCCAGTTCTTTGGCATCAACATCAGTGTCTTGGCAAAAAGTTGCTACATCCATATTACAATTGGGCTCCATCAGCTTGGCATTCTGCAGGTTTATCTACAAGCTTAAGAGCTTGAAATACGTTAAACGTAACTTGTTTGTCATTCATACGAATAGTAAGCTCATCTTTCTGAACATCAATTAAGCCCTACCTATGGCACAGAATGGTCTTCCCAAAATTATTAAGATATTAACATTATCCTCATATTCTAAAATAATAAAATCAGATGGGAATATAAATTGATCTACCTTTACCAATGCATTCTCAATTTTACCATTAAGATACACAAAGATCGATCTGCCAGCTAGAGTGTTACAGTGGTAGGCCTTACTTCAATACTAAGTTTTTTGAAAACTAACATTGGCATTAAATTGATGTTAGTGCCTTGCTTATGAATCTATTGCCAATCGTACATGGAATTGTGAAGCTTCTCAAATTTTTTAATTTTGGTGGTAATCTATTGGTTATCATTGCACTACATTCTTCAGTAAGAGCGGCAGTCTCAAAATCACCCAGCTTCCTTTTTGGACAAAATGTCCTTTATGAATTTGACATAGTTGGGCATTTGTTCAAGAGCTTCCATTAATGGCATGTTGATTTACAGTTGTTTATGAACTTCCCAGAAGTGTTTAAACTACTGGTCTTGCTTGTGTTTTTGGAGCCTCTGTGGAAAAGAAGTTAGTGGGTAGGCAAATGCTAGTTTAGCTGGTTTTACCGAGCTGGTGTTGGCAACAAATTAATGTCTGGAATCGTTAGAGCTCGTCTATTTTTTCTCTGTTTTCATAGGTTCATCTATTGGCATCAACTTCTCGTCCTAGCAAATAATTGATTTTTTGATATGTGATTCATTCTCACATTGTTGCCACTTTGAAGAGTTACTGCTTTTCATTGTTCTCTCCCTTTTTGTCGAGCATCCTCCGTATCATTGGGCAAATTTCTCTGGGGTTTGTTCCTGAGTGCATTGGCAATTTGCCCTAGTTGAACCTCCAAGTTTCACATAGATACTGCTAAACTCTAGACAGTTGTATTATTTCACTCTATGTATTCTGTTAGAGTGTTTCCCTGAGTAGATCTTTACCCTTGATGAAAATTGTTTTGTGCTCTTTGTGGCATCACATTCTGGTTGAAACTTGGTGGTACATTGTTGTTCTGATGTTGGGCATTAAATTGTTTACCACATTGATTCGCCCAAGAAAAGTTTGGATGTTACTTTCAATATGTATTATAAGTATTAGTATGTGGGTTAAAATTACGATTGAAATTGCTAACAAAATTTACCGACTCAGAATTTGCTGAGCATTCTTCCACATCATGATCCTCCCCACAAATTGTACAAAATGGTTCTAATGCCTCTACTTCTTGGACTTCAGTAGGTTTTTGCATTGACTTCACTATATTAATGAGATTGGAAATTTGAGCATTGATAGATGACAATGCATCAAGTTCCAATTTTCTATCAACTTTTTTTTTATTCCCAATCTGGCAATAGGATATTGGAGATCATTGGTGGCAACTCTTTCAAGTATGTCAAATACCTCTGTGTAATTCTTGTCTAGCAACGATCCGTTTGTCGAAGCATCAACCATATTTTTGGTATAAGCATTGAGTTCGTTATAAAAGTTCTCCATTTGGGTCTAAGTAAGAAATCCATGCATGTGGCATCTTCTCAACAGGTCCTTAAAACGTCCCCAGGCATCATATAGAGTCTCATCATTAGCCTGTCTAAAATTGATAATTTCACTCTACAGCTTGGCATTAAGTTTAGGTGGCTGAAATCTTAGAATGAACTTCTCGCATAATTTTTCCCATGAAGTGACTGAACCATGTGGCAAAGAACTTAGCCACATTTTTGCTCTATCCTTCAAAGAAAATGAGAATAGTCTCAACTTTATTGTCTCTTCAGCTACACCAGGTTGCAGAAATAATTGGCAAACCTCAATGAATTACTTCAAGTGTTGGCTCGGGTCTCCATTAGGTGATTCATCAAATTGACCTACATTCATTAACATCTAAATCATTACTGGTTTAAGTTCAAAATTAACTGTATTTGCATCGGGACCAATCAGTCATGACATCAAATTGTCTATGTTTGGTGCCAAGTGTTCTCTAATAGGTCTTTCTTCAAGATTTTCAACAGTGACGACAAGAGCTGATGGTATCCCATTATGTATTGGTGGATTCTCCTCGTTGTTTAGGGCACCATTTACTCTACAATTTTTTTTAGATCCATTTCTTGAAGTTTTCTTTTCAATTTGTATAGGGTTCTTTCAATCTTTGGGTCGTATGGTCAATCTTCCACTACAGTGCATTTCCTTGTCTTAGACCAAACATACAATGTAATTAAAAATAACAAAAAAAGAAAAAATCAAAATAATAAATTTCGTTGCAATCACCAGCAACGGTGCTAAAAACTTGTCGACTGACTAACGTTTGGCAAATAATTGAAGAATTAATATAAATATGCCAAAGAATAATACCAAGTATAGGTCTGTTTGCGTGCAAGTATACATGATCAACAAGTAATGCAACAATAAGCCGAGTATCGTATCCACAAGGATTATCTAGGAATTCAATGCCACAAATTGCTTGTGAAATGAAATAAATGAGTTTGAATTGGGTTTTAGATTTAAGAAAAAATGACTTAAGGAAAAGTAAGTAAAAGTTTAGGTAGATTGGCAAACAAATGTATTTAGATGGATGGTTGGCGTTGGGAAGTGATGCTTGGATTTCACGCTAGCAAAGACATCAATTTAATAATTTTCAGCCTTGGTTTTATTGTCGAGCAGATTTTAAAGTTAGTATTGCCTCTGTCAATGGGAACACCTTAGTTTAATTATGCTTAACCCATATATGTCTATAGTGATGTTATTCAATAATTGACTTGGCAAAGTTTTAATCTTTACTCCTAAGGGGTAGACTCACTTTCTAAGTAAGCTCATCTACTTGAACATCTTTTGTCGAAGTTTCTCACCTTAGTACTTGGCAATTAATCGGCATCCTCTAAGTCTGTTAAGATATTAAAAGATAATAGGCATGCAATGCCAACTTTTGTATGACAAAGAATTTAAGAAAATAAAGCACTAGCAGAATAGACAAAAACAAGCGTTCAATGTAAACATCCCAACCTACTTAATAAAATTAGTTCATGGCTGGAAAACCATTAAAAAATATCGTTTGAAATCAACACCATCATAAAAATCAGATTTAAACTACGAGAAATAGACAAAGAAGGAAATATATCAATGCAATCCTTTAATAGATCCAGAGCTCTCAGTCTCAACCTAGTCGAACCACGATTTGCCCTTTTCACCGCGGTGTAGCCTCATCGATTTGTCTTCTCCCTCAATAGGCTTCTTTTAAATAGGCACTCGTGAAAACCCTAGGTTGGGTTTGAATTTGAAAGTTGGTTTCGCACTTGAGATAAGTGTGTTATCTTCTTATCTTTTTATACTCTCATTTGAATTTAGGTATGACTGGGTCTTTGACCAACAGCTAACTAACTGTATATCGACCATCCTTTTTTTGCCAACTGAGTCTGGAAATTCTCGTCCTATTTTTGCCACCGGCTCTTGGTATTTCTCTTCTACTTCTCTTGTTTTTTGCCAACTGTTTATGTCCTGTTTTGCCAAACCTGCTATTGTCCTACCACAACAAGGAAAATACCCCTTCACTCTGGCAATAGTAGCATCCCTTAACTTCTTAATGCAAATGCATGATTTTACTAGCTAAATGCACAAATATGTACCCAAAGTCAAGCAAAAGTATAGATATATATATATATATATATATATATATATATATATATATATATATATATATGAAAAGTAGTACTTTTGAGGAGTTAACAGTTATCATAAAATTTCAATCTAGTTTAGGCCAATCCACCACTATTTCTCTTAAAATCCGTTAAGTTCATGCAAATCATAATTATGAGCATGTAGTTAGAGATGTTGACATGGCATATACATCAACATATGATGCTACCTTTAGTTGCCTAAACACATAGCAATCAACAATAGATGCATCAATCTCACAAAGTAAACATATGCATCATACCATAAACCTTGAGTGAGGTCCGGTATCATACAGCCTCAGGAGCATATGTTTGGTGTCCCATCCCATAGTGTTGTAACATGCTCTGTGGGTATTCAAATTCCATCAACCAAAAGTGACTCAACCAAACAAGTGTCCACACAACACATAACATTGACACAATTACCATAACTCTATGATTTCTATTATTAACAAGTCACTCAATCAAGTTACCGAGTTGTTACATTATGCTCGTATAGCGGGGTAAAATCCTGATTTTCAGTTTTATAGTTCATTTTATCTTATTAGAAGTCCATTGGACCATATTCCATATTTTTCAACCCTTGTCACTTAAACACAACATTTTTGGGCAAAATAGCTTACTGGAAATTTCCAAGCCTTCTTTTACCGGTACGAGTCAACCTGTACCGATACTAACCTAAGTGGCATACTGGTACAGGTTGAACATCGTATTGGTACCCCTCTCACGGTTCTCCTTAATGAAACAATATTCTTCAATCCAAAATACTAGGGTACATGTATGAGCTCTTCGTGTACCGATACTGAATCCCAAAAAAATATTTCTTATACTCGGGAAATCATCTCCAAACCCTTCAAATTGCAACCAACAACCCTTTAACTTGATCCTACATCTTATGAGAGTTATTCAGGCTGGTTTAATATTGCTTTTATGCATTATTAACAACAACTATAAGTTATACCATTTAATAGTCTCACCCACCTAAAAACACCCAAACAACCATAAACACCAAATCTAATCACAAAGCATCATCCTTAGGATATGCATGAAACAAGTGAGTTAGAGGTGTACTTTCCTTCAAAAGCTAGAAATGAAACTTGCTCATTGGACGATTCTCCAACTTCTTATACTACACAATGAGTTATAAATTCAGATTACAACTTTCAGAAGGTGAAAGGAGTAATTAAACTTAAATTCAAAGCTGGAAAAATAGGATTTGCTCATCTTCCAACCCATTTTTACCAACCCCCCACAAAACCCATAAACTTGCTGCTCTACCACTTTTGATGAATCTTATCTAGATATTTAAATCATTGACTGTAGATTACAACATTCTCAATCTTAAATCCGAAAATTTCACTCAATGAGATAAAGATTGAACATTTAACCTTGAGTCTTTTAGACAAGATGGAGAAAAGAGATGAAGGAAGTAAGGAGATAAAAAAGATATCACCCTCTTCTTTTTCCTTTGCAGAAATTTATGGAAATTCAGCCTTCTTTTTCTTAAATAAAGGTAATTTTACCTCATTACCCTTCTATCTTCCTCCCATCCCACTCACCAACTCAAGACTCAAGCCTAGCATCAAGAAAGAAAGCCCACAAGGCTCTCTTGAGCACCTAATAGGGCCACGACTCTGGTTATCCAACACATATATTTTAAAATTCAGGTTGTTACAAAAGAAGAACCTTTATCACCATAATTTTCTTGTTATGCTTAGAAAGGTTGGCTTAGTCTATTTAGGTTGCAGTTGATTGAGGTAGTCGAAAATCATTTAGAACCTCGATGGGTTTTGCAATGCTTCGGGTCACAAAATAATTTGTTCTAGAATGATTATTTATTTCTCTAAGAATGTGTTGAATGCTCTGATGAATGTCATTAGTTTGACATTTAATTTTATGAAAGTATATGATCTTGGAAAATACTAAGGTGTGCCTCTATTGCACCAAATAGTTACTTTGGCCTCTTATAGATTTTTATTCAAATGGTGCAAAATAAGTTAAATGGTTAGAAGGTAAAGAATCTGTTATTAGCTGGTCGTATTACAATAGCCAAGGTGATACTTGTCGTGATTCCAAATTATACAATACAAATGGCGGTTCTGCCAAAGAAAACATGTATAGATTTAAATGGTTAATACGTATATTTATATGGGGTATCATAAGCAATAAGGGCAGGGTTCATCTTGTCAAATGAGATAGTGTTTGTCGATATTTATCGTATGTAGGCTTGGGATTCTTGAAGATGGGAAAACAAAAAGATGCGGTCCTCATGAAGTTAACTTTCCATCTACTCACAAGGATAAATGATTTTTGGGTGTGATTCCTTGGGGCGAAGTACAAGCGTGTGGAAGACTTTCCTACTATTTTTTTATTTTCGCAATGGTTCTTGACTTTGGAAGGGGTTAGGTTTGATAGGGGCGAATGTCCAAAACAATGTCACTTGGAATATTAGAAGTGGATGCGCTGTCGAGTTTTGGTTTGATCATTAGGTGAGCAATATTGGCCCGCTAGCGAATCATTAGGATCCAAGGTATATTGCCCATTTACCATACACACCTATTGTGAACATGGCAAATCACTTGGGTGCATAAAATTGGTCATATTTTTAGCATCTTTTGTCGTAGACAGTTTTATTAATGCTGATAGTTATTCGAGGTCCACAGACATCTCTTACCAGTGATTCAGTTGGGTGGAATGGGAACAAATACAACATGTTTATTGTTACTTCAGTGTATGAGATCTGATGTGATGTAATGGATGGAGCTGCAGATAATCTATGAAGAGTTATTCATGGTTTTCGGGGGTTGGCAAACATAAAATTTTTCTTATGGCTTGTGATGCAGCAAGCTTATAACCAACGAGCAATAAGTACGATGTTATTTCTCAACTGATGGTAGTTGTCTAATTTGCGAAAGTGAGATAGAAAGTATAAATCATGTGCTGTGCTTTTGCACTAACGCCTTACAGGTATGGCACAAGCTTATTAAAGTTGATAAAATTGATGGGTTCTTATCCTTGGATCTTAAAGCTTGGGTTGTGACCAATCTCTCTAGGTTGAACAAGTATGCTAAAGTTGAAATGGATTTGTATATATTTTAAGGAGCTGTGTTGTGGATTATGTGGCTTCAGAGGAATATTGTGGTCTTTGATAATCAATTTGAGGACTGATGAACTATTCTTGAGCAGAGTCATTCATTATCAATTTTCACACGTGCATTGATACATGTTCATTTGACGAAATCTGTCCCAGCAATTATACAAAGTGGCATGGATTGTTGGTTATCTTCATATATAGATTGGTTCAAGCTCAATACCGATAGAGCAAAAAAGAGTTGGATGTAGAAGCAACTTGTAGAGGAATGGTGTGTGACCATACCGATAGTTGGAAGCTCATCTTTACTGAATTGATTGGCATTTGTTCGATTATAGAAGTTGAATTGTGGGGTGCTTACATCAGATTATTGCATGCTTGGGAAGTTGGCCTTCGGCAGATTTTTTTTGAGATAGATAGCCCGGATAATTTGAAAGTGTTGTAGAATGGTTCTAACAATACAAGTTCTTGTTCTTTGATTTGACATCTGAATGAGTTGAGAAAGTAAAATTGGGTGATTCAGTTACAACATGTTTATCGGAATAGTAATAAGGTGACTGACATGTTAGCTAAAATGGCACGACTTGATGAAGACTCTTGTTTGTTCATCCCCACCGACAACAATAATTCCTTTGCTTCATAAGGATTGTTTGAACTAGCGTATCATTACTAACTCTGGCATTTGAAATAGTGCATGTAATTGTGTGACAGGGTTTACCTCGTATGTTGTTTATGTTATTATCCTGTGTACTATTTTTCTTCTATTATGATTAGATGATTTTTTAACGAGGCACGTGATTATAATTCATTTTTTATAAAAAAAAAATAATTTTATAGTGTCCCACATATTATTATCTCATTGGTTCGTTTGTTAATTAACGATGAATATTACTTCACAATTACAAAAAATAATTAGTTTTTATTAGAGTTAACAAGAGACCATAAAAACCTAAACAACAAACCCTAAACCTTTAAACTCTTGAAATCCTAAACACCAAAACCTAAATCAAAACCACAAA